>OU343217.1:239345511-239371546 GCA_910596185.1 Chrysanthemum makinoi | reverse complement strand
TTTAAACCATTTAAAAACCATTGTTGTAATCTTGTTGAACACAAAAACACTTACAAATTGATGAGATCCAAGCACGGATTTGTCAAACCATTTTGGCTAGGATGTTTAGGTTAGGAGTATTAAATGTGAAGAAATGTTAGGAGAGTGTTTTATTAAAATAACTTTAACATTTTGACAGCTTTGGTCCCTCCACCTTTTCCTTTTTTTCACAAAGCCATTTAACTTCCATTTTGGTTAAAACAAAGATTTTAAGAAAGAAACTTGACTATAATTCCCTCTAAGAAAAATAATGAAAGGTTATTAATTTTAGTCCGAGGAGTGTCATTGAACCGTAAAATTTACCACCATTTGATAAAAGAAACAACCGATATGATAACATGCAAGCAACAGATGTTTTGAAACAAGTATCTTTTTGTATTCTCCCTCAACACTTGATCGAAAAAATACTGAATTTTGAAAGATTATAGTGTTGACGGAAGAAATGTACTGGCAATGTTGAAAGAAAAGTAGATTAGAAGAATATTTTTGTTGTTTTATCGTATTTTATATTTTTGTATTTTGTTTTTGAAAAATATTTACAAAAGAGATTTTGGTGTTTGATGTGTTTTAAGACTGCTTTTAGGAGGTCATCCAATTCCTCTGAGAGTAAACACCTCATACCAATCCGGTGGACCAACTCATTAAACCTAGCAGGAGGCAAGGCTTTGGTGAGAAGATCCGCCAATTGGTATTCTCGACTCCACAAAATATAATTCAACAGCACTCGCTCCACGGATCCTTGATGAAATGATATCGAAGATCGATGTGCTTTGATTTCGAAAGTGCCGAATCGAAGTTGCACGAGGCGCAATGGCACTCGATTGTCGCAAAGATATCGATTTTCAAATACGTGAACCATAGTCTTTGAGTTGTGTTCTCATCCAAATGACTTGAGCACAACATGGCTACTATATTCCGCTCGTTGAGGACACAACATGTACAATCCTCGCTCTTCGATTGCCATGACACCGCTTTATCACCAAGAAATTGTAAAGCCTCAAGTACTTTTCCGTGAGTCTAAGCATCCCGGCCTCAAAAGTTTATTAGTTCAAAACCGTAATCCTTCGATACCGCATCCCCAAGTTAATGGTTCCCTTTATGTATCGGAGGATTCTTTTAGCCTCGAGAGGGGTTTCAGCTGGTCGCGATCGATAACGAGAGCAAAGATATACGCAAAGACAATATCGTCCGCTAGTCGTTAGATACATGAGAGATCCAATAATATTACGGTATTTTGTAGGGTCCACCAATTTCCCATGTAAATCGCCTAGCTTGGTATGAGCCATCGGTGTGGCATAGGTGTCACATGTTTTCATTCCAAATTTGTTTAACAATTCAAGGGCATATTTGATCGACTCAAGAAAATACCACGGTGATTGATGAACTTGCAACCTAGAAAGAACGCGAGTTCACCCATCATGGACATTTCAAAATTTTTCTTCATTAGTTTTGCAAAAGCCATTGAAAACTTTTTATGTGTAGACCCAAAAATGATGTCATCCACGTAAATTTGAACAATTAAGATATGTGCTCGCGGATATTGTATAAAAAGAGTTGTCAACCAACCTTTGGTGAAATTATTAGCAATGAGGAAAGATGATAGCTTATCGTATCATGCCCGAGGAGCTTGTTTGAGACCATACAGAGCTTTGTTCCTTTGTAGACGCGGATTCGAACTCGTGATCAACGAATCCATCCGGTTATCGACATAAACCGCTTTTGTTGTCCATTGAGAAACGCAGCTTTGACATCCATCTCGAGACCGCCATATTCATATGAGCGAACGCTAGAAATATCCAACATTTCAAGACGAGCAATCGGAGCAAAAGATTCTTCAAAGTCTATTCCTCTTCCCCGACGATAACCCTTAGCCACCGACGCGGACTTATTTCTCGATAACGCTTCCTTCAAAGATCCAATTTGTTTTTCCAAATCCATTTGAGACCAATGACGACCCTCGTTGGTCTTTCAACCAGCTTCATACTTCAAGACGCTTGAATTGGTTGAGTTCTTCTTGCATGGATTCAATCCGCTTGTCTTTTGTCATTAAGGCCTTTGATGTTTTAGGTTCGACAGGCATGTTGAGTGCATAAATGCAATGTTCACCGTCTCAGTGAAGACGCTGTCTCGTGAACGACCGTTGATTCGGGTTGCCAATAATTTTCCTGAGGATGGTCTTTCGTCCATCTATGGAGGGTTGATGTTGGTATACATTGTGCGATTTCGAGGATTCAAATGGTTTGTTGAAGATTCCGCGACATCCGTGCAGCAAATTTAGCAAAGGGTGAAGAACGATTTGGATCAAAATTGCAGGTGGGGGTACTTCATTCGTAACATCATCACCGGATTCATCATTTGGAAGCGTTTGTTCAACTGCTGGTTCAACTGGTGGTGCTTCTTCAACAAGTTGTTGTAGCAGTATCGTATAAGAGTATTATCGTTGAGTACGGAACAAATGATACACCGAGCACGCTCATCAATATCGCCACCGAACAAAGGAGCAAATAACCTTTCCATTTGTTGACGAGTAAGTCGGGCTTTGTTCAAATTGATGATGGGGTTTGGAAGTTTGCGGTTGTGTTCCAAGTCAAGTATACTCGTAAGCCATTTCCGTAAGTTCATCAAAATGAGCATGAATCGCTTCCATCACCCGCTTTGTACGACGATTCCGTGATTCGAAACCTTTGAATTATCACAAGATCCAATAAAGACTCCAATGTCAGCTTTGGCTTTGAGCTTTCCAAAGTCATCACGATCATTATTCGGATAGCAAAGAGATCCAAATACATGAAAGTGTTTGATTCGCTTATGGACAAGCTCAAAAGGTGTTTTGTTGTATGCGCTTGTAATCATAGAACGGTTTTGAGTATAGCATGCGAGATACGCCCATAAGTAACTGAAGTTTAGCATTGATTAACATTGTTCTTGCAGCTTCCACTAACGCGGGTTTCGCTCTTCAACAACTCCGCTTTGTTCGTGTACGGCAATAGATGTCCGATGTCAATTCCCACTTTCTCATAGAATTCACTAAGAGTTTGATTAACAAATTCTGCCTCTATCTGTTTCGATTAGTCGAACGGTGTTTCAGAGTCAACTTGTATTTTCGCGGAAAGGTGATGATCATCTGTGGAGCTTGATCTTTGCTTCGAAGAAAGTAGACCCAAGTCCAGCTGAATAGTCATCAACAATTACTAAGATGTAGCGTTTGCCATTGATCGCTTGCACGCCGCGATCGGGCCACACAAATCCATGTGAAGAAGATGAAGCACATGCCGAGAGTCGGTTCCACCTTTGAAGGTAAATGAGCACGAGTGCTTTTGCCTTGTTCACAAGCCGAGCAAAGGTGATCTTTAGAATACCAAATCTCGGGAGTCCTTCAACTAGTTTGTGTCGAGCAAGGTTGGTGATGGTTTGAAAGTTTAGATGAGAGACGACGTTATAGCCGTGATTTTGTTGATGTTGCCTTTGAAAGTAAGCACATGGGAGAAGAAGCAACCATGTCTTGCATAGAGATAGTGTAAAGACTTGAATTACGCTGAGCTGCATATAAGGTCGCTTTCCTTGTAGATCACTTAATGAAACAAGTTTTCTCCCCTGAAAGCAACCTCCAAATCTCCATCACAAATCGACTCCATCAAAACAAATGACCGAGGCCTTCCACATAATAAACCCCGCTAATTTCGATGTTCCCATTAATGTAGTCTCCGTGAGCTGATAGTCGCTGCGATCATTCCCTAACCTCGACAAAGCAATGAACTTTGCAATAAAGTTTGATAACGCTTTAAGATTGCTCGTCATGTGTCGGGAACATCCGCTATCAACAATCCAGAGAATGATCAGATCACCCGCACAATGCACGGCAATGATGGAATAGAAGTAGATGTGGAACCCGAATGTTAGAGGGTTCCGTGAAAGCGCTATAGTAGATATACATACATTAATAGCTTTAGGTATCCACTTAAATCCTAGTGTGTTATATATCCATTTCGGCCATCTCCAACTAGTATTTGCTTTAGTCTTAGTGAATGCACTAGGTGGTACTACATTCCTAGGAGGTGAAACTGAGCATGTGACGAATGTGTTTCTTAGAATCTAAAGAGGGCGGTCTACCAAGCAATGCACTTAGAAAGATTAGTGGGCCTAGAGGTATTCCTTCTTAGGATTCCTTAAACAGAGATGATAGCTTTAGCAACACATTTATCATGACAATCGAATTCATACTTACCACAAATAACACAAGGTGCATCGATCAATATCAAAAGTACTTTAACGGTTTAGCATTCGTTACATCACTATTTCTATTACATTTGCCGGACGCAATATCTATAGTGGAGGCAACGTGAGTCTTATTCATAGTCCTAGGGTGTTCTTCTACTTTAGCATTCCTGATTGATCTTTTCTTAGGTCGCAACTTCCTATTCTTCATGTAGTGCTCCTAGGTCGAAGTGCGGACATTTGGAAAAGATGCAACTATTCCTCGCTTTCAAGAGAAGGAGGCACGCTAGCAACTTGTGATTTGGCAAGAGGGATTCTAGGTTCATGAGTACTAAGTGTTACTGGGCTAATCTCTTAATGATGGTTGGCGGAAGTTGTTCATACTTTCCTAACATTTCTCTTAACTTGAAGATAGTGTGAATCGATCTTGATTTTCGATCTAACATTTCCAAAGAAAATGCATAACTTCCTTAGTGTGTGCAAGATAATGATCAAGTTCATTTGATGCTTCATCACGAGTCTTTTGAGTAAATCAAATATGACACCATATTCCTTTTAACTTTTACAAGTTCTTGTTCATATTTTGAGATTTGACACTTAAAAGACACGCTTTGATCATCCAGTTGCTCAATTTTAGGATCGTAAGATTTTGCACGAATCATCGGTGATTTTGTGTTGATAAACAAGTTGTTGATCGTGAATATCTTTTTGACACCAATTAAGACGACGTGTTGCATTTGAAAGTTCGCTTGACAATCGCTTGTTTTCAACTTTTAGGACTCGACCAAGCACATTATCGTTGTTCTCAACATTTACCACGAATCAACAAAGATCGCCAGAGGTATGATCAAATGCATATGACAAAGAATTCAATAACACAACATTATGGACATCAAAGTGATGACATCTTCCAAGAGTCGATCAACATCTTTTCTCAACATTTTCTTTTACGTTTAGTATTAGAAATAGATGTTTCTCTTTTCTAAAACGACCTTCATTAATCAAAGTTCCTTATGAAAATCCCTTTCCCAAGACAATGCACAACTTTTCAAATTTTTAACATTTGGTAAAAGATTTTTCAAAAATGTCTCTTGTTCTCGCCAGAGGCGCATTGAAAGTGTTGAACTTTGATTTCAGAATGATATTCTATCTCATGTTGTAAAGTTTTGAGGTCAGACATGAAAAGGTCAAAATATCTAAGAATTTTCGATTTTCGGTTTTGAATTTACTTCACCGATGGAAGGTAAAGGACCATAAGTTTGTGCATAATAATTGGGGATTAACATTAGAAGACCTGTGTTTTTATGATTACCCTTGGTGTGTTAGAAGAATCCGCTGGTGTGACGAAAGTGACCGCTTTTGAATAGTTAAAAGGTTTGTTGTAAACAACTTTTTCTAATTTTGATCGACTCTCTTCGTGATCTAATTCCTCTTGACGATGATATTCAACAACACTCATAAATGTAATTATCAACTTTATATTTTTGACCGAAACTTGTGATTTGGTTTGAATGCTTTTGTTGAAAGCTTAGGTTTGTAATCGCGAAGATTCGGGTCCATATCCATTTGGTTTAAAGTAAACTTTTCAATGGCTGTGACCGACTCGCCATGTTTGTAAACAACAGCTTTAAACTCTTTAAGTTTGTTTTGCAAGCCGATGATTTCTTCAAGATGATCATCTATTCGCTTCGTTGAATGCTTTTTGTATGCAGAGAACTGTTTTTGACAAGTTAACAACTCAAATTTTAGCTTTTGATTTTCCAAGGTGAAAGGCATTTGCTTTTTATGTTCATGTTTCAGCTTGTTCTATTTCGCATAACAAAGCATTCTTCAAGCTGCTAGATCAATGACTGCCTTTCTAAATATTTTCGCTTTGATAAGATTTGGCAAAGGTCGCTTCAAAACCGCTTTCACGATTTTCTTGAGTTTTGAAAAAGTTGAGTTGCTTTTGTAAACATTCAAAATCCTTGGTTAATGCAGCATTTTTGCATTTTATGTCCTGATTAATGGCATGACATTTTTCCACTATGGTCTGTTGGTCTTGTATTAAACGAGCAAAACTGATGAGGCAAAGTTCTCGTGTTCAACGCGAGTCTCAACATGATCATTACTGAGATCCTCAAGTATAACCACAGAGTCAATTTGATTATCAAGGGAAACCGTTGGTCATCTTGATCGTCAAATATAACTACGGGGTCTAGTTGAAAATCGCCTGAATGAGATGTGATGGCATTTTGAACATTCTAAGCCTCGCCGATTCGTTGGCGGAGATATGAGATCGAGATAAATATGGTTTGTTCGGTGTACTGAGACAAGCCATCGCTGTCATATACACTGGCCTGTGGTCACTCATGTGTAACTCATGCATATTAGCCATCAACATAACAACTGCATTGGCCCGCAAGTCCTCCATATCATCATCCGGTCGATTTGCCATAAAGCTCTATTCTTTGTCCGTGAGAGTTCCACCAGCTTCATCCTTAAGAGCCAAAAGAAGAGCCTCTTTGAAATAAGCAACGCCTCTAGTCCTTGGCTTTGGGCATGCATTAGCAGTGTGTCCTTCATTGCAGCTTGTAGCATCAAGACCATTCAACCCATTCCGAGCATTTCTGCTCCACCACTCGAGCTCATTGTTATTCCTACCACACAACATTAAACCTCTTGACCAGCCCATCCGGCTAACCATAACCACGATTCTCAACTTCAACTCGCCCATTGTTCACAACAAACTTGATTCCTTGTATTAGATGAGGAACTAATACGGTTGTTGGATTTGTTGGTATAACGGCTAAAGGCATTAGCAATCATAGCAAATCCTTGTTGCAAAGTTTTCAAACGGATCGATTCCTCATTAGCTTCAACTTGAGCATTGTTGTTGTTGTATGGAACCAATTGAGTTTGTTGAGATTGAGGTTGTGAAGGATCATGTGGTGTGATTGTAGCGGTTGAGTTGCCGTTGAGGAGAATAACCGCTTTTGAGCATATAAGGCAAGTTGTTGATTTTCCTGATGTGTTGGTGGAGCAATTTGAGCACGGAGAATCCTTTCCCTATCAACTTCCTTTTCATGAGGCTTCAAGTAATCGTTCAATAATCCATATGTAGATTGATGCATGTTTTTCGCTCGGACGGGAGAAAAATGACATACTTCTCCCATTACGGGACCAAGACTACTTCAGAACTTAGTATTCACAGCAATTCTTGGCATGATGATGTTGTGTTTTATCAAATCATTGATGATGTCAGAAAATCGGTGATGATAGGACTCGAGTGTCTCTCCGGGTTCAATCATGAAGTGTTCATAAGCCAAGTAAATTTTGGATTCCAAATCTTCCTGATTGAGTACAGATCCTTCCATAAGAAGATGAATATGATCCCACATTTTCTTTGCGGTCTTTTGAGCATCAACACTACGAAGAATTGGGTTTGGTAATCCTAAGAGATATATTCCATTGCAAGATCATCTGCTTCATAGTGTAGAAGTTCTTGAGGATTCAAGTCTGCAACCATGCAATGTTCGTTTGTTCATCTCTTGGTGGAATGGCATTTGGATCTCCTGGGTACAATGACAAGAGGCATCTCAAATGGACCTTCCAAGATAACCTGCTTTAAGAACTTTCATGTGGCTTCTTTAGATCACAAAACCTAAAGAACCTTATCACCCATTGTTCGTAGTTTCCGGAGTGAGCATTGAGGTCTATCAAGTGATCCGCCTCATGAATTGATTATTGGTCGCTTAAAGCTTCAAATATCTTTGCAAACCAAGTGGGTTCCTTCATAGTGTTCCTTGATGGATGTTGATTGAAGTCATTTGTGTACAGTTGAACTTGAAGACTTGGTGGTGGTTGAACCATTTGAGGTTGTGGATTTGCAGCAAGTTGTGGAGTATGTTGTTGATTAAATTGTTGTTGATAAATTGCTTGTTGTTGATTCCATTGTTGATGTTGTGGAGTAAGTTGTTGTGGACGTTGAGAATAAGTGTAAGGGAAATAGTTAGAGTATGGTGGTTGTGACATGTTGAAAACTTGTGTTGGTAAAATGGATCTTTGTAGTCTAATGAACCTTTGTTGATGAAGTATCCTTAGGCGTAGAAATCACAATAGCCAAGTAACACTTATGCTTAAAAACACCAAAGTTACGCCAACAATCAAGAGTTACACGTAGATTTAGCTTACGCGTAAGTAGGGAAAAGACGCTAAAGTTATGCGTAGACACAAAGTTATGCGTGAGAAAGTTAGGCGAGGATTATCTTATGCGTAAGACTAGGCTTAGGCATAAGATGAATCTTAGGCTGGATTTCTACGCCGTAAGTTTATGCTTATGCGTAATTTTAGGTTTTATCAGCGATCTTTTACACTTCACAAAGGCAAAAGATATCCAAAGTCGACGATTTTCGTGACTTATCCAAGTAAGAAAACATGGAATAAACCACGAAAATGAAGATCAAACCAAGGATAAAGTTACGCGTAAGATTAGGGTTTTCTTACGCCTAGACTTACTCGTAAAAGTGATAATGCCCAAAGATGTTTCTAAACCAGCTTTTGTGTGATGAAATAGCTTCAATAACACCAAAAGACACAAAAGTGTGAAACTTGATGATCCAAAGCTCTTAAAACTGTTATGCGTAGAACGATACCCATGATAAAAACTTGTTTAAAAAACACGATCCACGCATAAAGTTTGAAACTTTTTGCCAAAAACACGTATTTTAACACCTTAAAACGTTGAAAGTACAAGAATCTTGGATTGAAAAGTGAAAAAATCGAGTTTTTAAGCGAGCCAAAGCTCTCGTTACTTTTACGCGTAAGACCGAAACAAAACTTCAAAAACAAACGTGTTCACCAAACTAGTTGGCGATTGATACCACTGTTAGGTCACAAGCTTTACCACACAAGCTTATAAGAAAGATAGAGAGGCGATTGAACAATATTAAACACACACACACACGATATACTATGACCGGTTACGCGTAGGTGATAGTGAAAGAGAAATATTGAACAACCAACCCTCAAGTGAGGGTTATTACAAAGTATTTATAGGCAAGGAGCTAGGGAAACACTCCTACTCCTTCCCTTTCTCCTATGGGCTTGGGCCTAAGCTCATGGGCCTTCTACATAAGCTTAAGGCTAATAACAAACATAAAGGCCATAATAAGCTAACTATTACATATGTGTAACTAACACTTGAATAAGGTTTAGGAGTGATTCCAACAAGAATGTAACCGCTGATAAAAAAACCACGGCTAGTAGTAGTGTGTAACCACGGATGATATATTGTAACCACTGCTAGTGTTTTGTATAGTCGGTTTAGTTTATTGTATTAGATAAATATGGTTAAGATATTTATCTTGTAGGTTTTGTATTGTATTATGGAAAGGACTCCTTAGTCTATAAAAGGAGGTCCTAGGTTAGATTAGATATATATAAGTTTTATATCTAAGGTCGATACACTTCAAGGTTGCAAAACCCTAATACTGTAAGAGTATTCAGATAATAAATAATATTGCGGTGTTGAATGTTAACTGTTCTTCTTCTTAAGGTTAAGTGTTAAATTCCACGTAATACTTAATAAGTTTTTATTCTAAGTCAGTTTCTATATTAGATCGTTTGCTCAACTGGGATCAACAAGTGGTATCAGAGCTTGTGATCTAGAAACCGTAATCAAGAAGAGGTCAAGTTAAGTTTTGTTCAAGGAAGATAAGATGTATGACGAAACTCACATGGTAACTGCTTCAAAGGTACCCATGCTCAAGCATGGTGAGTATCAACTCTGGAGAATGCGAATGAGGCAATACATTCGTATGATTGATGATGCTCTCTGGGATGTCGTTGAAAAGGGAGACACTCTTCCTAAGAAGGGTGAGGATGGTCAAGAGATAGCTATTGTTAGTGAAATTGATAAAGCAAAAGGAAGTGGAGATCAAAGCTCATAGTATTCTCTCCATGGGAATACCCAATGACTATGCTTTGGACTTTGAACAATATGAGTCTGCTAAAGATTTATTGGATGCTCTTGAAACAAGGTTTGCTGGTAATGAAGCTACTAAGAAGTCAAGGATGAATATGCTCAAGCATCAATTTGAAACCTTCACTGCTCTTAGTGGAGAAAAGATTGATGGCACATACAATAGACTTCAAAACTTATCACCAACCGAAGTCAGAGATTATAAGGTTCTTCAAGAAGATATTAATTTGAAGTTCATTAGGAGTTTATCATCAGAATGGGCTATTCATACAATTGTGTGGAGAAATAAGGTGGACATTGATAAGATGACTCTGGACAATCTCTTCAACAACTTGAAAGTTTATGAGTCTGAGAATAACTTTGCTAATGCATCTTCTGCTAATCAAAACATTGCTTTTGTATCCACTAATCACAAGAGCCCACAAGATGTATCCATCGCCTATGGTATAACCACTGCTATTGCAAACAATACCATTGTTAGTGATAATGTCAGTGATGGTGCAATTTGTGCTTTTCTGGCTGATTTAACTACTAGTGTTATTGTGTTGAATCAAGATCTGGATCAAATTGATCCCGATGATCTTGAAGAGATTAATCTTCAATGGCAAATGGCAATGTTGACTCTCCAAGCAAGGAAGTTTCTGAGGAGGACCGGAAGAAAAGTTAAGTATGATGGTCAAAGGAGAGCAGGGTTTGACAAAAGCAAGATGGAGTGCTTTAACTGCAAGAAGAAAGGGCACTTTGCTAGGGAATGTCGAGCTCCTAAAAGAATTGAAGGCATAAAAAGAATATAGAAGATCCCACGCTTCTTCACTTTGGTTGCCTCAAGATGGGATTGGTGATTATGATTGGAGTGACCAGATTGAAGAAGGTCCCAATGCAGCGCTTTTGCTAGTGAAGCTTCAAAAGAGCATAACTTTGCTTTCATGGCCTATGCTTCATCTTCTGGTTCAGATTCTGAGGTATCTAATGATTCTACCTGCTCTTTTAAATCATGTCATGATAACTTAGAATCTCAAAAAGCTATCAATGAGAGTATGAGGAAAGAAGTAGAAAGACTGACTATGGATAACTTAGGTTATAGAGTTGGTTTAGAGAGTGTGGAAGAGAAGCTTAAATATCAGATTAAATGTGAGTTTTAGTATGTAGATAAGATCAATATATTAGGTGGTGAAATTGATCTTAAGAATAGAGAGATTAAAATGCTTAAAGAGAAACTTGAACGCGAGAGAGTGCAAAACAAAAGTCCCTAGATGAAAAAGAAAAACATGTTGTTAGGGTAGCTAAAACACAATTTGCTTCTGATATGGTTCATAAATCTATAGAGAGTCATCTAATGAAAAGGGTTCTGATAGGATACAACAATATGCCACCACCCACTCTTATGCAACATGCACCACCTCGCTAAAGAACTGCTATTTAGTAGTGAATTCAATTTTAACAAACCTGTTGAAGGAATAAGTAAGACTGAAACACCTAAGATAAGATCTGATACGTCACACTACAACAAAAGTGGCTTTTTAGGACCCTTTGTGTGGGACGGTATGATAATGGAGTCCTAAAAAACTGTTTAATAGGACATATGAGCGTTTAGGGTCCTTTTTAAATATTTGCTACTTAGGCGATGTCCTAAAAAGGTATATAATAGGATGGTCGATGATTTGGGGTCCTATTATCATATAACTTAATATGACACTTAAAATATGGATCCTAATAAATTACCTTTATAAGACGCTTTTCATTATGGTTGTATTATAATAAACCATAATAGGACACTTTGAGTTTTGAGTCATAAGACATCGCTAGTTTAAACGCTTATTGACAAAAAGTTTTATTATAGCAAAATTTAATAGGACCTTTGACACGGGGGTATTATAACGTTAACCTTTATAGGACGCTTATGTACAATGGTTTTATAACATCATTTTTATAAAACGATTATTTGCAAAAGTTTTATTATAACAAAACTTAATAGGACCCTTAAAGGATGCATATTAATTATGGTTTTATTACAATACACCATAATAGGACACTTGATATATAAGTCATAAAACATTAATTATTTAAAACGCTTATTCGCAAAAGTATTATTAAAACATAACTTAATATGACAGTTGACACTTGGGTCCCATAGATTGATACACCATCATAAGACACTTGATATTTGAGTCATAAAACATCGGTTTTATGGAACACTTATTCGCAAACGTTTTTTATAAGAAAAGTGAATAGGACCCTTAACAATAGCGCCTATAACGTTAACCTTTTATAGAACGCTTATTCATAATGGTTTGTTTATGATACACCACAATATGGCACATCTTTTTAGAGTCGTAAAACATCCGCTTATTATAACGCTTATTCAGTTTTATAGAACGCTTAATTGCAAAAGTTTTATTTGAAAAAAAATTAACAGGACCCTTGCACTACTACAAAATGAGCCTAAACCAACACTTTTGAAGCAACACTTATAAAATGTGTTGCTTTTTTGACAACATCACTCGTAATGCAACAATTTTGAAATAAGTGTTGCATTTTAAGATATGATGCAAAATTTTATTTTGAAGTGTTGTCAATTTTTTATGTTAATGCAACACTTTGTATTAGTGTTGCATCTGTAATACTTGAAGGCAACATTTAGCACCAAGTGTTGCAAATTTTCTAATATTTCGCAATATGCGCCACCACTTTCACATATTGTGTTTGTTAGAGATGGAGAATAACGCATAGTTTAGACTATCGTGTATTTTCATGATTGTAATTGGTCCGGAGGACATAAATTGCTTGATATACTACTAGCGATGCCATTCAATTTATATATGTGTTTTGTTTTGTTTTGCTTTTTTCTCTAACATGTTTGTAAATTCCCTAACCTACGTATTCATTAGAGCATCAAATGTGAAAATAAATGGCGCCATGATATCTTCCGGTCCCTCCAATATTCAAGTTCAATAATTAATACCGGATAACTACCGTACGTGGTCTAAGCTTTGGCGCCACATTTTGCATATGTTCCCTCCATATTCTAAATTTATTGTAATACAAATTTAATGTAACCACGTTTAGTTGAATAGCTATAATTAAAAGAAAAGTAAATTGCAAAAATCATTTTTGTGGTATGGTCAAATTGCACGTTTCGTCTTTGTGATTCATTAAGAGCAAAGATAGTCTGGATTTGGCACTGTTACGTGGACTTTTGGTCCTTCAAGTTAACCGGTTGTAAGTGAGTTCCGTTAATAGTTACATGATAGCCCTTTTGGCTAACGATCGTTGCAGCGTTCATACTTTACCGTTGCAAAGGCCTATCCTTTATTAACGCCGTTTATAATTTAACGCTTTTCGCATTTTTTTTTCATTTGAGTCATTTTTACGCTTCGTTAATTTTTTACGTTTCGTCCCATTCTTTTTACATTTTCGTCCGCTTTTTATGTTTTCGCCCGCTTTTACGTTTTGTTCATTTTTAACGTTCTCGTCCGTTTTTTACGTTTTCACGTTTTTTACGCTTTTTTTTTTTACGTTTTTGTTCGTTCTAATATGCTTTCGTTCATTTTTTACGTTTTCGTCAATTCTTACATGTTTGCGTCCGTTTTTTTACGTTTTCGTCATAAAAAAAATTTCGACATAAAAATTTCGAAAAAAAAATTTTGAAAAATTTTTCGACATAAAAAAAGTTCGTCATAAATTTTTCTTCAAAATTTTTTTCAAAATATTTTGAAAAAGATATTGGAAAAAAAATTTTGAAAAATTAAATTTTTCAAAATTTTTTTTACCCAATTCTTTTTTTTTTAATTCTTTTCAAAAAAAGAAAATAATGAAAAAATTTGTAAAATTTTTTGTCGAAAATTTTGAAAAATTATGTCGAAATTTTTTAAAATTTTTATTTCAATTGGAAAATTTTGTCATAAGTTCAATTGAAAATTTTGGACTTAAATTTTTCCAAAAATTTTCAACATTAAATTTTTCAATTTTTTTCCAATTCTTTTCAAAATTTTTTGAAAAAGAATTTAAAAAGAGAAATTGGAAAAATATAAATCTAAAACTTATATGTCATAAGTTTTTCAAATTTTATTTTTCGATATTTTTTATGTCGATATTTTTTATGACGAAAACGTAAAAAACAGAAAACGTAAAAAAAGACCGCCGAAAATGTATAAGAACGAACGAAAACGTAAAAAAAACAGACGAAAGCGTAAAAAACCGATGAAAACATAAAGAAATTGACGAAAACGTTAAAAAACGAATGAAACCATAAAGAAATGGACGAAAACAAAAAAACGGACGAAAACCTATAAGAATGGACGAAAACGTAAACAAAAGGAAGAAAACGTAAAAAACGGACAAAAACGTATAAAAACGAACAAAAAATGTTAAATTATAAACGACCGTTAGCAAGAGGATGGGCGCTTCAATGGTAAAGGATGAACGCTGCAACGATCGTTAGCCAAAGGGGCTAAAGTGTAACTATTAACAGAACTCACTTAACGACGGTTAACATGATGGACCAAAAGTGCACGTAACAGAGCCAAATCCGGACGATCTTTGCACTTAATGAACCAAAAGGACGAAACGTGCAATTTGACCATACCACAAGGACGATTTTTGCAGTTTACTCTTAAAAAGGCTTAATTCTCTCTTTTTCTTTTCCTTTTTTTATTTCATTTTTTTAATTTAATAATAAAAAAATTTATTTTTTTTTTAAATTACCCCAGTAAAATGTAATAATCACAAAAATGTTTAGTCATTAACTTATGACATACCTTATTATCCTCAGGGATCCGAGAATAAGCTCTAGTGCGCAATACTGTACATCGGTCCTTGAGAGGCACCGTGACATAAATGCATGATCATGTCATTTAGTCATTATGTGCATTATTCTACCGGTCCACTGGTTTATATGTTGTTCCTTCTGAATGTCTCTAATTCCTCCAGAACTATTCGGGTTCTACCCAAATCTAGCTTATCTAGAAGATTGTTCAAGCATTCAAAAGCTTGTGTTTTGTGTCAATTGATCTTATTCGTGATTGGACCATTTACACATCATCAATTGGGCTAGGAACTTGTTATTCTCTCGGTTTTGAGTACTTTCAGCTAGTTCTATGCGGGGATTTAGTAGTGATGTGCAGTTTGCAAAGCAACCTTTACAACCCCCTAGGTGGTGGTCTTAACCTTTGTATTATTTTTATTTAAAAAACCACACAATTAAAAAACCACACAATTAAAACGGGGTTTTCTATTTACACGATGAAATTCCTATTTGCACTATATTGATTGATTGATAGATTTGTCTGAAAATATTTTATACTACAAAATAGAACGCCCCATTTGCACTATTTGGTTATAGTTAGAGCAACAACCCATTGAAATGCAACTGATTGAAGATTTCCTATTTACACGGAAGATTTCCTATTTTCTTTTTTTCAACTTGTATTAATTTACAAATGCAATTGACAACATGTATACTACTTTTTATCTTTTTACATTGAAATGTACAATGCAATCAAGAAATAAAATGAGCACTTTCACACTTTTTATCCTTTTACATTAAAATGTACAATTCAATGATAAAACAAAATGGGCAATTCAATCATAAGAATCTTTCAATTATAAGAATTTTTCTCTTACAAGTTATAAATATGTAATCATACTAGCATTGAGTTATAAATAAATAACACACCAACATTACTTAAGTAAAAATGGGTTGGTCGGAGTATATTCAAGACTTTTTTCAACAAGGCGAAAATAAAGCCAGTAATGAAAGTTGGTATTTTCAACATGAGGAAAATGAAAACGAGTATTTTCAACATGAAGAAAATGAAAGCGTGTATTTTGAACATGAGGAAAATGAAGGCGGGTATTTTCAAAATGAGACAAATGAAATCAGGAATGAAAGCAACTACTTCTCACAGAACAAATCAGAATTTGAAACAGACATGGTAAGTATATATATACATTTATAGTACCTAGTATATTTTATAGATTACTATTAAAAATTACAAAGTATTAAAACTCGTTAAAAACTCGTTTTCAGGTGTTTGACTCTCGTCAAGATTTAATAGATGGGGTGAAACCAAGAGTGCCTAAATAACCAACATATACACATTTTATAATTTTTTGATAAAACTTACCGTAAAAATTAAAAACTTCTTTTATAAAAATCAGACGATTTTTTTAAAACAAAAAATGCAAATGTGCAAAGTACTAAATGCTAATGTATATATTTTATATTTATTATATACAACCTACATATTACATTTGTAGATATAGTGTTACAAATATAATTAAATAATACATGTACCGAAGAAATGTTACTAACCCAACAAATTCAATTTACATAGAATACTACTCCATAGTATAAAAAATAAAATAATATAAAATAATGAATATGGGATTGTGAGATGAGTTTGATGAGACAGATGGTTGACTGATGGGATAGCGTGGGAATAGCAACACACTCTCATCTCACTCTAAAAAACACACACACTCTCAATCTCCCAACCAAATCACAAACTCTCTCTCTAAATAAAAAATACACACAAACTCTCTCTCTAAAAAAAACACACACCCTACAACTCTCCAACACAAATCACAAAATCTCTCTTAAAAAAAAACCTCTCCAACAAAACATCACCACCCTACTGCTGCCACCACCGTCTTACCGCCACCGCCCAACTGCCGCCACCACAGCAGCAACCACCCGACGATTTTTGGTATTTTTTCTTTACACCCGTATATTTTTTTAGACGCGAGATGCGCTTTTTTTTTGGTAGATTCGTTTTTTTTGTTGTTTCTTATAGATCTATTTTTTTTCCCAAAGATACCTAATTTTTTTTATGGGTCTAATTTTTTTTAAACATCCTTCATGTTTTTAATATTTTTTTTCAAAGATCCGTGGTTTTTTAATTTTTTTAACGATCCGTATTTTAACTTTTTTTTTATAGATCAGATTTTGTTTTTGTAAATCTTATAATTTTTTTTGTAGCTTTAATTATTTTTTAGATCTAATTATATTTTGAAGATCCGATGTTTTTGGTATTTTTTTACACACGTATTTCTTTTAGATGCGTTTTTTTTTGTAGATCTATTTTTTTAATCATCCTAAATGTTTATATTTTTTTAACAGATCCGTAGTTTTTTTTTTATTTTTTTTTAAAGATGCGTTATATTTTTAATTTTTTTTATAGATTCGAATTTTTTTAGATCTAATGATTTTATTTGTAAATCAATTAATATTTTTTTGTAGATTTATTTATTTTTTAAAGATCTGTATTTTTTTATCTTTTTTAAAAAGATTTGTGTTTTTTTAATTTTTTTTAAAGATTCGAATTTTTTTTGTAGATCTAATGATTTTATTTGTAGATCTATTAATTTTTTTTTCGTAGATTGAATTAAATTTTAAAGATCCGTATTTTTTTTATAGATATATATATATTTTAAAAAGATCCGTATATTGTTTTTAAAGATACGCATTTTTTAAAAATTTTGTTAAAGATCCGAATTTTATTTTTGTAGATCTAATTATTTTATCTGTAGATCTATTAATTTCTTTGTAGATCTAATTATTATTTAAAGATCCGTATTTTTTTATACTTATATATAAATTTTTAAAGATCCTTTTTTTTTATAGATCCGAATATTTTTAATTGTTTTTTATAGATCCGAAATTTTTTTGGTATATCAAATTTTTTTTATAGATCTATAATTTGTTTTGTAGATCTAATGATTTTATTAGTAGGTTTATATGTTTTTTCATAGATCTAACGTTTTTCATATTTATTTTGTTAGATCCCCGCTTGCGCTGTTCTCTTGCAAGAAAAAGTTGCCGGAAAAATTAGTAGCTGGAAATATAGTATGCTTTATTTTTTAATTTGTCGCTGCTGGGGATGTATAAAAATTTGTTTGAATCATATTTTTGTTTAAAAATTTGAATCGCTTTTGGTTTTCGTTTGTACTTTTTTATTTTATTTTAAAGTTTATTTTTATTTTATTGTTATATTGTATTTATCAATTTAAGTTGCTAGCTTTATTAAAGTAAAAAAAGTTTCTAACTTTATTAAAGTTGCTAGCTTTATTGCTAGCTTTATTAAAGTAAAATTGTTTATTCATGATGGTGTCTTTATGAATAATTTTTTAAGCAATATACAAAGCAAATAGAATGGAAAAGTATGTGCCAGGTGACATTATTACTCTCATATCAAGTCTCACTTTGGATCCCTGTCAACCCTAGTGGGACCCACAAGGGCTGCAAGGTTGTTGGTTTTGGCCTGTTTGGCCTGTGATATTTGATCAAGTGATTATTCTGGTCTATAGCTTATTCCTTTAGCTTATCTGGTAGTTTTTAGCTTAATCTAGTTACAAGTCATGTAGTTACAGCTTATTTAGCTTATTGTAGCTTATTTGTAACTTATTTAGTATACACCAGCCTCCACACCTGCAGTATTACATTGATCAATTTTTGACCTCCTTTGTATACCCCAGCCTCCATACCTGCAGTATTACATCCGCTTAACCTAATACATGTGTCTTGACTATAAATTGATAAATGTTTGTTGAAAATCAAATCTAGGTCGGGGATGAAGTTGTCCTTAAAAGCATTCTAAACTCAACCGAGTCTGTAGCAAAAGGATGGGTGAGGAGCTTGAACCCAAATGATATAGTTGGTGGTACAGAGATTGGACGAGGATGGTGTGAGGTAAACGTTCAAGTACCAACAAAAAGAGATGAAGTGTTGGTGAGACCCTATGGGTTATTTGCCATAATTGAAGACTGTGTTGGTGCAACCATAGCATGGCCTTGTCCCTTTATCTCGGTATGTCTTTGTTAATCTTGTGATACCAATAATTTTACTAACATGGAGCTTAATGCTTATACATGGGTGTTTATTTGTAGGTGGTCCGTGAGGATTGAGAGAGATGATGCATGATGACCACGGACTAAGCTTCTTGTTGCGTTAATGTATTGTTTAATGTTAAGAGACTTTATGTTAGATTCTGTCTACCTTATTTATGTTTAGTGATTTTGTTATGACAATTGCTAATTTGAAATACAATTTCGCTTTATTCATTTAATATTTAGTTGATGTTTTATTCATATCGTAATAATAGAGTGTGCATGGTGAAAATAGCGTCCTATCATATGACTTGTCCGGACTTTGAAATTGTCCTATTAAACTTATTAACCGTCCTAACAATTAACTTAACATTGTAAAAGTGTCCTAATATGTTGTTATTAGGACGTTATTTAGGTTGTTAATAGACATTTTATATGACCAAAAAATTGGTTTCATAATCTTCTTTGAGATATTAGAACCCTTTTCTTGGTGCTAAAATAGCTATAATGTTATATGATAAGCGTCATAACAATTATCTTTTAAGTACGCTTGTATGTGTATCAAAAGATTAAAATTAGGTAACAACGTTTTACAACATTGTAAAAGTGTCCTAATATGTTGTTATTAGGACGTTATTTGGTTGTTCATAGACATATTATGCAACCATAAATTTGGTTTCATAATCGTATTTGGGATATTAGGACCCTTTTCATGGTGTTAAAGTAACTATAATGGTATATGATAACCGTCCTAAGAATTAACATTAAAGGACGCTTGTATGTGTATCAAAAGATTAAAAGTAGGTTACCACATGTTAGAACATTGGAAAAGTGTCCTAATATGTTTTATTAGGACGTTATTTGTGTTGTTTATAGACCTAAAATGCGACCATAAAATTGGTATCATAATCTTATTTGAGTTATTAGTACCCTTTTCTTGGTTGCTAAAATAGCTATGATGTTACATCATAAGCGCCCTAACAATACTTTTAAGGACGTTTTTATGTGTCTCAAAAGATTAAAAGTAGGTAATCACAAGTTAAAACATTGTAAAAGTGTCCTAATATGGTTTTATTAGGACGCTATTTGTGTTGTTCATAGACATATAATACGACCATAAAATTGGTTTCATAAGGGTTAGGACGCTTTAGACCTATTACAACCGCCTTACATGAAACGCTTTCATCCTTGGTCCTATTAAATGAAAGGTCCTAAAAAGTACCATTTTATGACGCTTATGGGGGTCCTAAAAAGCCACTTTTCTTGTAGTGTCATCTGATGCTCCCATCATTGAAGATTGGGAATCAGGTTCTGAGGAAGATAGTAAAGTATCAACACAGCCTGAAAAGTTAGAACCTCTTAAGAAAGTTGATACTAGACAAGCTAACCTTGTACCTAGATTTGGAGCTCAAATTACTAACAAAGTGGTAGAATACAAGGAAGTACCTAGGGAACAAATGAAAAGATATATACCTAGGGGCAATCAGAGAAACTTTAATGGCCTAATATCTAATAGGTTAGGTAATGAGTTTCAATGTGTCAAGAAAGCTTGTTATAATTGTGGTAGTTTTGAGCACTTACAGAAAAATTGTTATAAAAACGCACCACAAGTGTGGAATCATTGGAGGAGGGTAAATCACCAAAAATTTTCAAAGAAAACAAACCCTCATCCTAACAGAAACATGATTCCTAGAGCGGTGTTAATGAGGAATGGAAATACAAAATCAATTGTCACTGCTTCTCCCAAATGGGTTCCAACCACTGCTAAGCAAAGTGTAAACACGGCTAAGCAAAATCAAACCATTGATAAGCCAAAAATCACCACAGATAACAAAGAAGTTTTAAAAATTCCAAAGGTGATAACCGATACAGTGGTTGGAAATCATTTTATGCTGTTAAGGCCTCAGCTAGTTGGCAATGGAAACCTAAGACCAAGGTTTTACATCATGTCAATTGTGCATCAATGGACCTAAACAAATTTGATTATATTGATGCACGTATGGCACCCAAGTCAAGTATTGGCTTGGGTCCACAAAAGGAACTAATTTGTTTAATTTCATGTGCATGGCAATCTACAAGATGAGCTAAAAGACAAAGGAGTTTTTGATAGTGGTTGCTCTGGGCACATGACTTGGGATGGGAGCAACCTCGAAGATTTTGAAGCTTTTGATGGAGGATATGTGGCATTTGGCAATGATCCAAAGGGAGGAAAGATACTTGGAAGAGGCACAATCAGAACAGGAATTTGGACTTTGAAAAAGTCTACTTGGTACATGGACTTAAGTACAATTTATTCAGTGTTTCTCAAATGTGTGATAAGAAAAACTGGGTACTTTTTGGTGAAAATGAGTGTGTGGTGTTATCTCCCCGAGTTTAAGATGCCCGATGAGAAGTTTATACAACTTAGGGTACCTAGAAAGGAAAATATATATTGTTTTGATCTTAAAGATGTAATTCCTAATAGGTCCTTAACTTGTTTGTTTGCTAAAGCATCGGTGGATGAGTCTAAGTTATGGCATAGAAGATTAGGTCACCTCAATTACAAAACAATCAATAAACTGGTTAAAGGGAACTTAGTGAGAGGGTTACCTTCTAAGGTTTTGGAGTGTAAGGAACTGTGTGTGGTCTCAAAAAGGAAAACAACATAGAGCGTTTTGTAAGTCCAAAACTGTCAACACCATTACACAACCACTGTTTATGCTTCATATGAACTTATTTGGACCTACTTTTGTCAAGAGTTTGAACCATAAGCAGTATTGCCTAGTTATCACCGATGATTATAGTAGATTTTCTTGGGTTTACTTTTTGGTTGCTAAGAGTGAAACTAGTGAAGTTCTCAAGAGTTTCATTACTAAGATAGAAAATCTAGTAAATCATAAAGTAAAGATAATCAGATGTGATAATGGAACTGAGTTTAAGAATGCTGTGATGAATCAGTTTTGTATAGATAAAGGTATAGAAAGATAGTTTAGTGTTGCTAGAACACCACAACAAAATGGTGTAGCTGAAAGGAAAAATAGAACACTAATTGAGGCTGCTAGGACTATGTTGTCAGAGTCTAAGTTACCAACTACCTTTTGGCTGAAGTCAGAGGCACCTGCATGTTATGTGCAGAATAGAAGTAAGGTAGTGAAACCTAATAACAAGACCCCCTATGAGCTGTTACATGATAAGAAGCCAATGATTGCATTCCTAAAACCTTTTGGGTGTCCTGTTACTATCTTGAATACCATAGACTACCTAGGCAAGTTTCAAGAAAAAGCAGATGATGGATACTTTTTAGGCTACTCTTCAAATAGTAAATCCTCTAGAGTATACAATAGGAGGACTAAAATTGTTGAAGAGAACTTACATGTTCAATTTAGTGAAAAGACTCCTTGTATTGAGACCAAAGGACCAGACTGGCTTTTTAACATTGATATGCTAACCAAATCTATGAATTATGAGCCTATCATTGCAGGAACTTTCACTAATGTTGATGCAGGTACTCAAAAGAATTCTGGTGCAGAAGCAATTTCTAAGGAAGCTGATTCTCCTCAAGAGTTCTATTTGTTTGAAAAGTGGAAAGCTAGTTCTGTCTCACCCATCATTGATAAGCAAGGTCCCACTAATGATGATGTCTTGAATACTGGAGGCAATAGTGATCATCATCAAGATAAGGATGAGTTATTGAAAGATAATTCAGTGTTGGTAGAAGAAATTGAAAAGAAGAAAAAGCAAATCAAGCACGGATAAGCCAAAAATAAGCACGGATAGAGTTAATACAACCACGGCTAAGCCAACAACTTCTACCACTGTCATTACAAGTGAAATCCCGGCTGTAAGTACTGATAGTAGTACTTTTTTTGGACCACATGCAAAGCCATTACATGGTGAAGAGGAGTATCCACATGATCCTGATATGCCTGCTTTGATTGAAATTGATACTCCTACTGATGATGAAGACATGGATGATTTCTTCAATGCTAATTTAACTAATTTGGAACATGTCATTCATGAAAGTCCTGTTACCTCAACAAGGATACACAAGATTCATCCCAAGGAACAAATACTTGGAAACTTGAATACTCCAGTTCAAACAAGAAGCAAGGTTAAGAACATTGAACCCTTTCCTGAACATGGGTTCTTTGCAAGATCACTTCACAAAAGAAACAGTCATAAAGATCTGCAAAATTGCGTGTTTGCTTGTTTTCTGTCTCAAAAGGAGCCCAAGAGAGTTGAAGAAGCATTATCTGAAGAAGGATGGGTAGAATCAATGCAAGAGGAGCTTCTTCATTTCAAACTTCAAGAGGTTTGGACATTGGTAGAACTTCCAAATGGTAAGAGGGCAATTGGGACAAAATGGGTGTTCAGAAACAAAAGGGATGAAAGAGGTATTGTTGTAAGGAACAAGTCAAGGTTGGTTGCTCAAGGATACACACAAACCGAAGGCTTGGATTATGATGAAGTGTTTGCTCCAGTTGCAAGAATTGAGGCTATTAGATTGTTTTAGCTTATGCTTCATTCAAAAATTTTGTTGTGTATCAAATGGATGTTAAAAGTGCATTTTGTATGGCACAATTGATGAGGAGGTTTATGTTTGTCAACCTCCTGCTTTTGAAGATCCTGATCATCCTGACAAGGTCTACAGGGTGAGGAAGGCTATGTATGGTTTGCATCAAGCTCCTAGGGCATGGTATGAGTGCCTGTACACTTATTTGATGGACAATGGGTTTATAAGAGGACTGATTGATAAAACTTTGGTCATAAGGAAGCACAAAGATGATATTTTATTGGTTCAGGTTTATGTAGATGACATCATCTTTGGCTCAACCAATAAAGAGCTATGCAAAGATTTTGAGAAGCTTATGCATGATAAGTTTCAGATGAGTTCTATGGGAGAACACACTTTCTTTTTGGGGCTACAGGTTCAACAAAGGACTGATGGTATCTTCATTAGTCAAGATAAGTATGTAGCAGATGTTTTGAAGAAGTTTGGGTTTCGGGATGTGAAGAGTGCTAGTACACCAATGGAGACTCAGAAACCATTGCTACCTGATGATGGAAGTACCAGAGTTGATCAGAAGTTGTACAGGTCCATGATTGGATCTTTGATGTATCTCACTGCATCTAGGCCGGATATTATGTTCTCAGTATGTGTGTGTGCAAGATTTCAAGTTACACCTAATTCATCACACATGAATGTTGTTAAGAGAATTTTTAGGTATCTTAAGGGTCATCCTAAATTGGGCCTTTGGTACTCAAAGGATTCTCCTTTTGACTTGGTGGCCTACACAGATAGTGACTATGCTGGTGCTAGTTTGGATAGGAAGTCTACAACCGGAGGATGTCAGTTTTTGGGAAGCAGACTTATTTCATGGCAGTGTAAAAGCAAACTATTGTGGCAAATTCTACAACTGAAGCTGAATATGTGGCTGCTGCTAGTTGCCGTGGTCAAGTTCTATGGATTCAGAATCAATTGCTGGATTTTGGGTACAATTTTATGCATACTAAGATTTACATTGATAATAACAGTACAATATGCATCATTAAAAATCCTGTTTTACACTCTAGAACTAAACATATTGAGATAAGACATCATTTTATTAGAGATTGTAATGAGAAAAGGTTGATTCAAATGGTAAAAATCCATACTGATTTCAATGTTGTTGATCTTCTCACCAAAGCTTTTGATGTGGGAAGGTTTCAGTACCTTGTTGTTAGCATTGGAATGATAAATCTCTAAACTCTAAACTTGTTTTGTATCAGTTTATATAAGTATTGGACTGTTATTATGTAATCTTAGTTTTGCTATTTTTGTTTCTATCCACTGATAGTTTGTTTCTAACCACTGATAGTTTGGTTCAAACTACTGCTAGTTGTCCTGTTTTCACTAACCATTTTGCAGATACAAGAAAGATTATTATAGAAGTAAAAGAAGTAATCAAGTTCATTGTTCATTCATTCAAAATGTTTACAAATTACAGCTTACAATGTAACTTCAAGTGCAAATTAAAAGACTACTATACATGATTTCCTATTACTATACTTGCTCACATAGTTCCTTCCAGCTGTCGGATATGCATTTGTGATAAGCATGACCAGTACGACGAAGAAGCTAAGGATCAAAATGGGAAGGATGGATTGATGAAAACGAAGATGATGACGATGACCACAGTAGATGAAGCACAAAGGACATAGTCATATCATACTTGCATCTGCTGGTTTCACCAAAAGCATCATTCCATTTTCCTTTTTCCCTTCCCCCTTACGATATGTGAAGAAGCACCACAACTCAGGTGGTAGACCAAGAACCACCTCTCTGTTGTTTGGGAGTGGTGGATTTCTTGCTCGTGGTCTTGTTTGGGGTTGGGATGATGAAGGTTGGGGGTTTGAAGTTCTCTTCTTTGAGGAGTCATCAGAGTCCTCAGATGCATCACTTGGATTCACCACACTATCATCTTCTGATGATGGAAGAAATGGGGATTTTCTTGGTCTTGTTTCTTGTGGAGGGAGGTAACACTGCCATAGGTTAGTGTCTTCATTTGATGATGATGAGGATGAGGAGGATGTTAGATCAACTACTTCTGGTTTATTCCAACTAGGTTTCCACATGGTGATTGATGTTGATTGTGGATTTTGGAGTAATTAGGGTTTTGATTTTAATTGGTGTGTGTGTTATATGAGTTTGGGTTCTTTATATAAGTAGATAAATGGGTTTTGGAAGTAAATGAGAGGCAGGTTAAATGTGGTTGAGGAATTAATGAGATTCTTGGGTATTGGACTGTTATTAATCCAAAACGTTGACCATATTGACTTACTTGTTCAAACCACTGATAAGTCATTTGGATTCGCTGATGGTATAAAATAACCACTCATAACAATAACCTTCTTCTCTGTGTTTGTTTTGTGTTTTTATCTTGCAGGTGTGAAGGATTTGCGTACATAGGAGCTGATGTGTTAGCTGCTTGTGTTTGTTTAAAAAAAATTGTGTAATCCTTCATATTTTTGTGA
>OU343217.1:239254872-239345411 GCA_910596185.1 Chrysanthemum makinoi | reverse complement strand
GGGTGCTTTCTAGTCCTACAGAAGTGTGAGGCACACAGCATTAGACTACATTTTACGAGGGAGTGGTGGTTTCAGCCTATCCTAGTTCTTTTAGATGTGGAGGCATTTCCATTAGTGGTACTCATCTTAAAAAGGCCAAAAGCTAAAACTACTGGGACAACCGCTTCCCTTAATCAACATATTGTTTAGGTAGGGTGGGTGGAGGATCGGTTTGATGAAACATTTTTCTCATTGACTTTTGGAGGAGGCAAAGAAACGTATATTTTGGTTTTGAAACCGTTTGGGAACATTTGCTTTCTCCAGCCAATGGTTTTAATCACAAGATCCACTCGCTTTTCCTTTTAACTTTCCAACAGCCTCAAAGATCATTTTTCGCCATGTCATTGTAGGCACGCCATACGATAATTTGTCATACTTGCATTCCCTCGTTTCGATCAAGTTGTTTAAAATATGAGATATTTTCTTTTTCAAGTTTCATAAGAGATTTTTCATATTTTGAAACAATTTCGGAGGTCTCTGACTGGAGTCTTTCATGATCTTCAACAGAATATGTTTGCAAAATAATGGACATAATATCAAGTAGTGAACATTCTGAAGAGAGAATCATTTAGATTTTCCAAAATTTGATGTTCAACACTTTCATTATCTTGCTTTACCGTGGATTTATGGTCCTTGACAAAGTCAGCCTATTTCTTTCAAAAAGGCTTGTTCAAAATGAATTACCCCGAGTTGATGTTATTCACCGAGGGGCAATTTGAGTTTCAAAGAACTTTTTCTGCTCATTATCAAAACTATTAAACCGGATGTTTGTTGTAATATTGGTTTTAGTTTTAACGGTCTCTTGAAGATCTGCAATTCTAGTTTTCACTTTTTCCAAAATACTTCTTGATCATTGTGTTAAAAGGATTGTTTGAAGACATTTGTTCAATGTTCGAAAGAGATTTGGAGACAACAACTCGTTTTGAAACTGATTTTGAAACTGGTGTTGACACTTTGTTTGAAACACTTTGTGTGGAAAACGTTGATTGGAAAAAACAAAATACCATTAATTTTGTTCCATGTGTTATAATCAATTGGTTTGATTTCCGGAGGTTTTTGTTTCATTTTGATCACTCTCCTCGATAGTTCCAACGCTTCAAGAGAATCATGCAAGATATGGGTTCATGCAAAGGTTTTCCATTGTGCAACACATTCGAGATTTCTCGAGCTTTCTTGAGAAACCGGGAGGTGAGTTACCAAGAGCCATTTTATTTGTGTATGAAAAATCGGATTTACTTGATTAGAAAGCATCTTGTTTGTTTTAGCGGAATGACCCGTTGTAAGAAGCAAATTATCCAATTTCTTGATTTTTTCCGTTTTATCGAGAATTTCAGCAAGAAGAGAATCTTCGCTTTGCAAAATCAGCAATCAACTGTTTCTTCTCTTTTTCAAGATCAGAAAACAGTGCTTTTTGTTTAGAAAGTTGGTCATTTAGATCATAAATTTCCTTGTTTAAAGATTTGATTTTCAAATTGATTACATCAAGTGTGTCATACTTGAGTTGCAAATTTTCTCTAAAAACGTAATCTCGATAACCAATTTCTAACTCTTAAATTTTGTTTGTATGAAATTCATAGGCTCTGGCGTGCTCCTTGTAACTCTCAAGCTCGGCGGTCAATTTAGCATTCGCGGCCTTAACTTCGCGATTGACCGTTCTAACTTTCTCAACTTCAATGCCACATTGATTGATTAATTATTCAACATAAGCACGGTTTCCTCATCGTCAGTATTTGTGCCACACGCCTCCACTTGGATCCACATCCGAGTCTCAAGTTAGTATTGCTACAACTCGGATTGTCCATGTATGTATCATAGTAGGTGCGTCACGAATCGTCGTCATGAGTAAACACATCAAATATGACATTGTTATAGCATGGATCGTGATTGGTACCTCGATATTGTATTGGCGTCATAGACAGGAGGCGAAGTTTGACTCGTCATACTTAGCTTCCTCAAGATTTACCATAAGATGCACCAATTGAGTTCCTCGAGGTTCCAATTCATCCACAATAGCAAAAATCAATTTCCTCAAGACTCAAGCTGAACCCCGCTTCTGCTTATCTCGCTAACAGCGCTCAAGAAAATCACCATTCTTTTTGCGCGCTTAGTGGGACAGTTTCTTGCCATGTAACCCACCCTTGATAGTTGTAACACTTAACTGATACCTCATGCACATTTCCATAATTCCCAACGATCGAGTCGCTACATACCCATTCGATTATTAATCGCTCTATTCCCAACATTCTCGTCAATCGATTTCCAACATCTCACCCAACCGACACTCGATACGGGCGCACGATTACCCATAACGAAATCCAGAGCATATCCCTCACTGATTCCATAACTCTAACCATTTGTCCTTGATGACCCATATTCACGGGTTGAGCAATTTGCTGCTAAGAGTGTTTGATGATATCCTTTGGTTGTTGTTAGTAGGTGTAGAATAGCGACCTTTGATTACTTTTCCCAAGAGAGAAAGTATTTGGGACATAGGGTCTTCTTGATCGATTCGAGACTGTGATTCCTTGTTCCTGGTATTGTGGATACTGTTGTTGAAAGACTTTTTGTTCTTGTGGATAGAATTGTTGTTGTGGTTGTGGAATGTATTGCTGCAAGTTGTTGTTGTTGGAAGATGATGAAGCTTGTTGTTGTGAATTCAAGGTTGGAGTCTTTGCAATGAGTGCCAATGGATCATGATTCTTTGCTAATCTTTCTTTCCTGACTTCATTCGCTTCGATTTTGGTTTTGTTCAGAAAATCATTCGATTGATCAAAGTTCACCCGATGTAAGTCTTTTGTTTGGTTGACAATAGTGACATATCGTCCCCATTCTTTTGGAAGATTGTTCAGGAACTTGATGTTTTGAACGATAGTTCGGGTGTCGCTTGTTTCGATTAGCTCATTCATCAAAGTGCAAAACCTTCCATAGTAGGATTCAATGGATTCTCCTTGAGTAGATGTGAACTTTTCCCATTCAGTTAGCAACTTGTTCTCCATGTCTTGATGACCAATTTCAGTTCCATGAAAAAGTCGTCTAACACGCTCCCACATATCAGCTTCACAACTGTCTACCGCAGAAAGATGTCTATTGGTAAACCCGTTGGATAATATGAATTGCCATGTCATCCGCTTCGACTTGTTTCGATCCTCTGCAGGTGTATTCGATTCGTATTGAAGACGAGAAGATGGTGGTGGGAGGTGTTGCATCGGATTTCCGGGTTCATTAACTTGTCGAGGCTTGAAGGGTCCATCCCGAATGGATTTAATCATGAGTTTGCCATTAGGTTTGGTCTTGATGTAACGAAGCATACGACTTGTCCATTGAAGATAACCACCTTTTGCCTACATAGGAGGTCGGTTTCGCTGACCTGCATGAATGTCTTGTTGAGTAGCCATTGATGAATATATTTTCTGATAAAGTTGATGTAGGATCGATTCAACGATAAAGGAGTTGTGTTGCTGATGATTAAGCTCAGTTGAGGTTTTTCTCGAAAGTCGCATCGTAACCTTGGTTCTAATTAAAAAATTTCTCCCAAAATTTGAAATTCACTATAAAAATCAATTCTAAGGTCGTATGAAAAATTTGAGTTATGACAATTTTGACGCCAAATTTGACCGGAAAAATTTGAATTTAGGCCCAAAAATTTGAATTTTTGACCAAAATTTTCTGATTAAACCAAAATTTGAATCTCGCGAAAAATTGAACGTTTAGTCTCCCTCAAAAATTAAATTTTTGTGAAAATGAAGAGCTTAGGCGTAGAAACACAAGTTACAGTGTAGACGAGGCTTAGGCGTAGGATTTGGTGCTTATGCGTAGGATCTTATGTAGGAAGCTATGTGTAGAAACCTTAAAAAGAAACCTTAAGCGTAGGAACCTTGCGTAGAAACCTTAAGCGTAGGAACCTTGCGTAGAAACCTTAAGCGGGAACCTTAAGCTTAACCTTGCTTATGTGAGACAAAAGTTACTCGTAAACCTTACGCGTAATTTTGAAGTTATGCGTAGAGTTACTCGTAAGCTTTTAGCTTATGCGTAAGCTATGGTTAAGAACCAAAATCCTTTACACCGCCAAAGAATGTATATCCACAAGTCGAAGTGTTCCACACACTTATCCAAGTGAGGGAGCTAATCGAGTAATAGTTATAGACTCGAAGATTCTTCACCAAAAGTTACGAGTAGAAAACTAGGGTTTTGACTTTTTGACTTCTACTCGCAAGAAATTTCCAACGATTCAAATGATTTCACTCTGCACGAAATCCTTAAAAACACTCACTAACCCAAAAATGTTGACCTTTTTCACCCAAAGTGCTTATAGTTAACAGTAGAAATGACCACCTTCAAAAACACGAGTTTAAAACTTAACCAAAACGCGTAAAGCTTCGAACTTTTTGCAAAAACTGAAACTTTAGCACCAAATAAACCTTAAACCACAAGAATCTTGAAATTTTGAGTGCAAAAATTAAAGCTTTAAGCGTGACAACGTTTATAACAAAGCTACGCCAGATAGTACCAACCTTCAAAACAAACACAAACACTCCTGAACCTGGCTCTGATACCAATTGTAGGACCTAAGATATATCAACCTTATCACAAACCCAACACAAATACCACGTTAACACAAACAACCCAAACACAAACAAAGCTTAGAAATAAGATGAGAGATGGTGACTTGAAGATATAAAATCCGTGTATGTGATGATAAGATATGAAAACAATAAGTTGTATATTCCTTGAGAGAGAAAATACACACACACACACACTCTTTCAAGCACACCCCAAAATGACCATTGAGGGGTATTTATAGTACAAGAGGCATAAAACCCTAAAGGCTTTAGCTTGGGCTTTTCGGGTTGGACATGGGTTGGGATGCTTAAGCTTATACACGGCTTAGCATACCTTAACATTTAACCAATTAGCTTAGCCCACTCCACGAGCCCGTTGACTATTCTATCACGATATCTAACACACGTTACAAAGTTCCTAATCGTGAATGACCATGACTAATAATAAAACTATTAATACAACAAGAACACTTGCAAAGCAAAGAGACAAACCTAGGATACTAAACGATTTCGTCCTAGTTTTGCTCAGAGTTTGTTACGAGATCACCTGAATGATCTCTCCTATGTCGATAAAGTGACCCCATTCATTAAGCAGTATGCCATCATCAACCGAATAGAGTTAACTTGTTCGATGAGTGGGTTCCCGCCGAGGACCGAATCACAAAAGTGAATAGGATCTCCATGCCACGGGAATGAGCTTTGGTGACCGGGTCTTGTCCAAAAACGTTGGATCTAAAACGATTGTTTTAACCCATCCTTCATGTGGAAGGTTCAGAGTGGGCACATAAACTCCTTTGTTATAATCCAACCCGTTGAAGTGCAAAACGCTTTATAATCCGTGGTGAATTGTTGTTGTCCCCTGTGAAGACCTAACGATGAGATATTCCTGAGAGGTCCGAGGTTGTTCTCATCGAGGGTGTCGGTCATAGGCCTGGTCAAGGCCCAAAATTCCCCGAGGAGATTTTGGTAAACAATGGAGGGACACCGAACAAAGGCCGTTTTCGGGCAATTAAACAAAAATTTCATAATGTCTTTGTAGGTCACGCTTTCTGGTATTCAAAGTTTCCTATGACATTATTAGTTTTAAATTCAACATTTGTAAGATCCCCACCCACGAGAAGCAAACCGGAGATTGTGTTCTAGCCATTTCCATTAAATATTTTAGGGTTTTGAAATTTTTTTACTAGAATGATCAAAGTTTTTGATCTCTCAAGTTTGTGATGAAAAACTTTTGTAAATGTTTACAAGAAGGGTTTTCCAAAAGAGGTTTGAAGAGTTTTTTTTGAGCACACACAAAATTTCGAGATTTAGAAATGATTTTGACAGAGTTTTGTTGCGTAAAATAATTTGTGTGATTGTTTGTTTTGGAAGAGGGTATTTATAGAGTAGTGAGAAGGGTGATTTGTGCACAAATGGGAATATTAAGAGTCGGTTTTGAAAACGCTTGAATTTCCACATTTAATGCTACCACTCCATTACCCCCGCAAAGAAAATCTCGTTTTCGGGAATACTTAAAGGCAATGTAAAAGTGCACTTTTGCAGAGATAAAATATCAATTTGATATTTTTTTTGAGAGGAGGCATTAAATGCCAAGTGGGATGACAGTAAGACAAAGAGACATATATTCCTTTATTAAATTAGTGTGGTTACCAACCTAGGATATTTAAGTAACTGATACTTTGATCATTTAGTTACTCATTCAATGCTCTTTGTCAAATGTCAGGACCCGAATGAGTTTTACTCATTCAGCTGAGAGGTTTGTTTTGATGTTAGGGAGGATGAACCATTTTAGAGAACTTACCGAGATTGGTTTTCGATACCTGACTTTCAATGTCAAGCATTCTAATCCAAATTTTCAGCCTCAAGGTAGGTTCATCCAAGGGTTTTGTGAAGATATCGCCATTGATATTCAATAGGGATGAAATGAAGTTCAATGTCTCCTTCATTATGTGATCCCCATGAAGTGATATTCATCAATGTGTTTGGTCTTTGGTGGAGGACAGGTTGTTGGAGATTGCAATAGCAATCGGTGTTATCACGTAAGATGGGCACCATTTTGTAATGGATGTTATAGTCAATGAGTTGACTTTTCATCCATAATACATTGGCACAACATCCCCGCCGCAGCTACATATTCAAACTTCACCGTAGGACATAGCCAATGATTGTTGCTTTTTAGCATCTCCAGAAACCGCTTTCTCCAAGAAATTGACAGACCCGAGGTACTTTTTCGTTCATGTTGCGCAACATAATCGTAATCAGAGTAACCCTTGAGATCAAACCCTGAGCATTTTGGATAATAGAGTCCAATATTTGGGGTTCCCTTCGTGTACCAGTATTCTTTTGGCTGCGATTGGACTGATATCTTGCTATTAGACGAATGAGAATTGGATGTCCGGTCTAGAAGCGATTAGATACATCGCTGAGCCTACAATCCTCTGAAATGAGTTTGATTGACCGATTTGCCACTGAGATTAGGTCCAAGGTTGTTAGTGGGACCATTGGAGTCTTCACTCGAGGCACAGTCGATATCTCATATTTCTTCAAGAGGTTTCGTGTATTTCTCTTGATCGATGGATATTCCTTTATCAGCGTTCGATTTGTAGTCCAAGAAAGTATGTGAAGTTCCCCATCATGCTCATTTCAAACTTCTTTGTCATTTTCAAACTATTTGCAAAGTTTGTAGTTTGTTGAGCCAAAGATGATGTCATCAACATACACTTGGATTAGTATCACATCCTGTTGAGTTCTATAGACAAACAAAGGTGTTGTCTATCTTTCCTCTGAAAAACTTGTTTTGTATCGTAGGCCGAGAGTTTCATACCATGCCCTTGAGCTTGTTTAAGTCCATAAAGGGCTTTGTCGCTTGCACATAGTTAGGGAATTCACTACCTCAAAGCCCGGGGGTTGCCGAACATACACATCTTCCTTGAGTTCACCATTTAAGAATGCACTTTTAACATCCATTTGGTAGACCCTGAAGTTCATGTATGTTGCATATGCAAGGAAGATCCCGATGGCTTCCATTCTTGCAACAAGAGCAAATGTCTCATCATAGTCAATGCCTTCTTGGTGACTGTAACCTTTGCTACAAGTCCGCTTTGTTTTTAATGACAAGTACGTTTTCATCAGCTTTGTTTATGAAAACCCACTTCATTCCTATGACTACTACATTATGAGGACATTTGATCAAGGTCATGACCTTGTTTTTATCAAACTGGCAGTTTTTCTTGATAGCCTGAACCCAGGCTGGTGTTTAGAGCTCCTCGGACACTTTTAGGTTCTATATCCGATAGGTAATCAAGATATAGGCATTCATTGGTCAAGCTGCGGTTAAATTAGCAGCCATGCTTCTTGTGAGCATGCCCTCAGTGGGTTCACCAATGATGTTTACAAGTTCAATGTCCTGAGATCTTTTCCACTTACTTTGTGGTCCTGATCCGAGCTTGAAGATGTCACTGGGAGTTCAGATGTGAGTTCAAGTGCAAGAGCCACAGAATCATTTAGAACATCTGTAGAGATGTCTTGTTCAGGGTAAGGTTCATGAGTTACGGTGTTCTGATCATTTGATCTGTTTCCTATCCCGCAGGGACCGACGATTATCAATGAACTCACTGATAGTTGGTTGGGGTAGGTTGTGAGGTAAGACATAGTATGAGATGTTAGCATCAACTTGATATGAGGAATGAATCGGTTGTACTCATCGGAGGATATTGATGAGTTATCAATTCCTATTTCCTCTACTGAGGTGTTGAACTGATGCTTTCAAAGATTTCATCAAAGGTGACATGAAAGGTTTCCTCAACTTGTTGTTCCTTTGTGTTAAAACCTGAAGGCTTTGGAGATTAGTGAGTAGCCTAAGAAGTATCCATCATCAACTTTTGCATCAAACTTGCCTAGATGATCCTTGTGGTTGTGAATGAACACAGGACATCCAAACACATGAAAATAGCTGATGTCACGAAGTCTACCTTTGAAGATCTCATATGGGGTTTTATTATGTCTTTTGACAATGATTGACCTGTTTTGAGTGTAACAGGCTTTTTTGACTGCTTCATTCCGTAAATGCTTTGAGAGGGTGAGCCATTTAACATAGTTCTAGCAGCCTCAATGAGAGTTCTATTTTCCTTTTCAAAGAACCCCATTTTGTTCAGGGTATATGGAGACGAGAAATTTTGAGAAATCCTTTTTCATCACGAAACTCTCAAGCTCTTGATTTCTAAACTCAGACCATTGTCAGTTCTTATTTGTTTAATGTAATGTCATTCGTTTTCAATCTTCCCGATGAATGACATTATCGTATCAACCTGACTCTTTTTGAAAAGAAAGTATACCCAAGTGTATCTTGAGAACTCATCAACAATGACAAGTGTATACTTCTCATGCCGGATTGATTCGACTGACAGGTCCAAAGAGATCCATGTGCCGGAGGTGAAGGCAGCTTTTGATGGAGAAATTTTGTTTGGTTTTGAATGATGCTCTTTGGTGTTTACCTTTTCACAGTGCGAGCATGGTTTGTCTTTTGCAAAACCGATGGTAAGCCAAGGACCTTGTTTTGTTTTGCCAAGTTGTTGAGGTTTTTGAAGTTTAAGTGTGAGAGTCTCTTATGCCACAGCCAATTGATAGTTTTAGTGGCTTTAGCAAAGAGACAAGTTCCATCTTGGGAGAGTGTTGACATGTCTAGTACATAAAAATCATCTCTCCTAGGAGCTATTAACACCACTTCCTTGTTGTCATTGAAGATGGTACCTTGTTTGTCATTAAATTGCACAATGTACTTAGCATCACAAAGTTGACTGACACTGATGAGATTGTATTTTAGACCATTGACATAAGCTATTCTAGAGAAAACTATTCCATTGCAGTTTACTGAACTGTAACCTTCAGTGGGACATGATGAGTTATCACCAAACACTACTTTGGGTCCTGGTTCCTCTATATACTTGTACATATACTCCTTTACACCAATATGCTTCTTGAGCATCCACTGTCTAGATGCCAAATAGGCTCCCTGGCGTGTCTCTGCACAAGTAGTAAACTGAATTAGTTTTTCTTAGTGACCCACTTACTAGTGGGCTTGGGTCTCAAGGTCTCTTTGAATTTGGTAATTGACTCATGGTCAGTGGTTGAGTGCATTATGCTACCACAGGTTTTGCATTTAGAGACTGAGGAAGACTCAGTGATTTTGGGTTGTTTTGTACCTTCCTTGCATGGATGACACTATCATGTTGGGATGTCTCATGAGCTGGATTACCGCATATATCACAGCATGTGTTCATGAGACAATCATCCTGATGATGATCATTAAACCCACAGTGAGGGCACAGAGGAAAAGGTTTTGCGCTATTCTTGGGAGCATTTGGAGGATGAAGCATACTGATGACCAACTTTGGTATAGTTTGCTTGACCGACATACTGTAGGTGGTCTGCAGTCCTGTGATCATCCTTTTTGCAGGTCATGCAAAAAAGGATTCTATAGCAGTTGTCAGTGGTATGGCTGGTGTAATGACACACCACACTTTTGCTTGGGTTTGTTGGTGGATTTGACTTTGATGAGCTAGATGAGGTGACTTAGTATCCTTGATTGAATCGGAGCTTTTTCGATGGAGTCCATATTTTCACAGCTTCCTCACAAGCTCAGTTAGTTGTGAATTTGGTCGCTTCATGGGAAACAGAGGATGTTGAAGTCTCAGAGGAGTAGACTCTTGTTGAGTTGGTTTTGTTCTTCTTCGGATGGTTCTACCAAGTCCACATCTTTTGGTGATGAGGATTGAATTGTGTGGAGTAAGCTCGAGCTTGTGCAAAGACCAAGAGGTTTCAGTGGTGGAAGCGGTGCTTGAGATTCTGCCTTGACTCAGAGATGTGTTCGTACTACTGGGTACATCGAGTCCAAGCATGCTCTTTAGAGCTTGGCTTTCAGGCTCTAGAATCCTTCCAGAATCGAAATTTGGAAGCTTACTCTCAAGATTAACCCGTTCAATCCAATCACTGGAATTTGGAGTTGTCAGATATATTGGTAATCATACCACCGCACACAAATGGTTTTGAACTTTGGTCTTTGTTGTGAGATTCAGGGAGATGATCTTCACCTATGACTCTCTTTTTGCTACTGGGGCACCCACGAATCAAAGACCCGGGATTCTTAGCAGTCCAACTATCAAGAATATCTTGTACCTTTTAAGTTCATCTTGAAGAGCTTGATTTCTCTTAACTAGTTCAGTGTTTTTAATTTGCAAAGTGACAGCCTCAAGCTTGGCTTATTTTAAATAAGCAGTTCATCTCTACACTTGTTTAATTCAAAACTTAGCTTGTTGTATTTTGAAAAAATATTTAATCTTTGCTCTTCTACGAACTTAAGGTCAACATTAAGATAATTCATATAAGACTTCCAATCAGAGTCATCATCCATAGAAAGTAAGATGTTTACCTTCTTCATAGTGATGTTGACCCATTCCCCGCTTCTGGCATGATTCTTTCCAACAGCTAGCTTGTCCTCTCTCTGAGGGCCATCGCACTGACATGCACCATTTCATCATCGATGATACCGCTCTTCATCCCACCAAAGAACAAGGCCTTTGTTTTACCGCACAGATTGAACACTTTTGTTGTTTCGAGGACTGCCTCGAGCAATGCAAGCTTAGCTTTGACTTTCTTATATTTTGCTTCAAAATCAACAGTTTGTTTTGATCAGATTTGTTTTGAAGGTTTTGATGAGACTGATAGATTTTGGTTGAAATTTGCTTAAGTCGAGGACTGATTTGACCTAATGGTTTATAGAGGGTTCAGAAATTGTTTTTGAAAACAAATTTTGCAAAATGACCTCTTTTGTGACACTTAAAGCATTCAGTGTCCTCATTTGTTTTAGCATTTGAAAACCTTTGTTTTATAAACCTTCGAGTTAGGGAGTGCCCTTTCTGGAATTCGTTCGGTCATTTAGGTACTCCTCACTTGATCTCTCTCATCGGCTCATCATCGAATTTTCTTGAAAATCTTGAACAACATTGTTAGAGTAGAAAGCACAGATATTGGTGATGAGGTGGTGGTCGAGACTTCTTGACTTTATGAGACTTCTTTACGCGGTAGTCGCCTCGTTGATGAGATTTTCCTCATAGACAAATTTCCCATAAATTTCAAGAAGCTCAAGATTTTGGATATGATTAGCATTCCTAAGTCCCTGAGAGAAATTCAACCACTTCTCCGGGAGACTGTTGACAAAACCAACATTGATTTCATGTTTGGACAACTTAATACCATCATTTGACAGTTCATTTAAAAGAGTTTTGTACCTGGTGTAAGTTTGAGAGAGAGTTTCAGTCCTTAGCCTGAAGGTGTTATACTCAAGTTTCAGGTCCATTATCCTGTTTTCCTTGGTATCTGATGGTCCTTCATGACTGTGAACTAGGTCATCCTGTGTTTGCTTAGCTGTACTACGCTTATAACAGCTCCATAATATCGCCGGAAGACAAGATATTATGATACTTTGAGTCTTTGGTCCTGGTTGACTACTCTCCTTTCATCCTCGGGTCCATGAGCTTCGTGTTTGGGCAACCCTTCGCAGTCTTTGGGATAAATGGACCTTCATTTATACACTTGATATAATAAGGTTCCATCCCAATCAAATAGCAAAGCATTCGCTTTTTCCATTTGTTGAATTTGCCAACTTCAAGTCTAGGGGCAACAAATGAATAAGCTCCACCCTTTTTATCGACTAGTTGGGGTACATCAATTTCAGCCATTTAGGATCCTAATTTTAAAACTTTTAGAGCGGCCTAAAAACGAGTTTTATAATTAGCCTTGCTCTGATACCACTTGTTGTTCCCTGTTCACTATCATTTAAAATGTTTAAATATATAAAACAAGTTAATAGTGAACTATGACTGAAATTAACATAAGTAAAACACACAAAGTAATTTTCAACATCATATTCTTATTATAAATAAATCAACAAAGAATACGTTACCCAAGTACTTACGGAATAGTACTTGGGATTGAAATGACAAAGTTGGGTGACTCCTCTCTAAGCTCAGGCTAAGTCTGAGCACAACTCTTAGAGCTCACTGAGCTATCTCAGTAACTAAGTTGTATTTGGAGGAGTGAAAAGATGGCTTTATGTGTGTGTTTTACAATTAACAAGCTTAACCTTTTCACTCCATCTCCTATGCTATTTATACATGTATGAGTTTTAACTCTTTCCTAAGTGACAAATCTGACATCATACGTAAGACAAAATACTGATGTATTTTGTCTCTGCTTACAAAGACTATTCTAGGTAAGAGACAAGACTACTTTCCTAAGTTCGTGATGACCGAGCCTGATCTTTGCCATTCAGGAAAGTTGACTTTGGTTGATAAGGACTTCGTCTTATCTGATTCAAACTTATCCCGCCTTGTCCCGCTCTTTCTTCAGTCTTTTCATCCTTCTTCACTTCGTTTGTCTTCAAGTAAGAGTTGGAGAGGAGTCTTAGGGATTCAAGGAGTTATATTGTCATCACCACGAATCCATCATCTTCTTGACTCAGTCTTCACCCTTTAAGTTTCGCCTTACTGAGTGGAGAGACTTCTTCTATGCCTCGTACTGAGTATCCCGAAGATGACTCACTGAGAGGCTATGCACTCAGTGACCTGTTAGAGTTTAACGGACTAAACACTTGGGCTATTTTCTATTCAAATCCTAGATTAAGGGGTTTGGGTATTTACTGAACCCAACAATAACACAACCTTCACTTAACAAAAATTCACACCCATTCAACTCATTCAAACTATCATTCTCTTGAGCAGCTTCCTTAATGTATATTTCCATATTACCCATAAGTTGAATAAATGTGTTAATGAACTCATGAATTTCCATTCCAGTATGTTTCTTGAATGAAATTCTAGTCAAATCATGATCAAAATCTGCGGAATATTCCCCATTGATAAATGGCTGAAATTGGTTGTAGATTACTTGAAAAGATTCGAGTCTTCCATTAATACCTTCCTTTTGGTAATTTGAAGCTTCAGTTGTTCTAAGTTTAGCAACACGGTTCTTGTCAATGTAGATAAGTCCTGACGAAAGAGAGCACTGCATGTTCGATGCCTAGTTGTGGATAACAGATGTGTGAGGTGCTGATGAAGTAGTTGAAAGGACTCAATGTTGCATTACATTTGCCTTGCATCATTTGTCAATACCAAGTGTGACTCATTAGATTTTGACTCAGATTGTGAAGTGTGTTGATCATAAATTGTTGAATCAATCAAGGTAGAACATTCAAAATAGCAACAGGTTCATTGTTCTGTGAGGTATCATAAAGTTCAAGCACTTTGGAGATTAAAGGGTCGTAAACATTGTGTTGATGGATATTAGATATGAGTAACTTGCATCAATTTACCAAATTGCTATATAGACAAGTCGCTAACAAGACAACTCGCCAAGAACCATAACACCAAGTTGCTACGAATTAGAAGACAAGTCTTTAAGCACCAAGTCGCTAAGAATTATGACAACAAGTCGCTAAGCACCAAGTCACTAAGAATTATTACAACAAGTCGCTAAGCACCAAGTCGCTAGACACAGTTAAGTTGCTAAAGAACAACTCGTTAAGATCCAAGTCGCTAACAATTTGCACTACAACTCGCTAACAATTCAAGCAGCAAGCTAACCTCACCAAGTCGCTAGCCGTAGTGGAGAATCCACTAACTTGTACTATTTGTCGGGTTTCAATGTAACAAGTCGCTAGGCTCAAGTCGCTAACAACTAACACTGTAACTCGCTAACTTTTACTGAAACAAGTCGCTACGATGAAAACACTCCGAGAGCCAAGTCGCTAGCAAGAAAAACTTCAAAAACACACCTTTCAATCCAAAACAAGCTCAACCACAGTGATTCAAGCTTTCCAAATCAAAACCCAAGCACTTATAATGATTCTTAACACAAAAGTACACCCAAAATTCAAACTTTAACACTAGAAATGATTCAAATGATGCAAAAAACACTAAACTTTTTCAAACTCAAAAACCATCTAAAACTACTAGAAATCCAAAGATATGTAAGAGAGATGATCAAACCATGGCTTTTGATACCAATTGTTGCATATTGGATTTCACAAACATACTAAATCATAACCAAGATATGCGTATAAAGATGGTTTTAGAGAGAGAGAGTGGGATATTCTAGAAAGAGAAACTCATGGAAGGTTAGATTCCAAACGAACATCCAAACCTCTCCCTTGTGGGGAGAGGGCAATTTATACAAACTACTACGCCTCTCGACGGGCTGTGATCGTGCATACAATGGGTAAAGACCCTTCCTTCCTCCACGGTGTTGCACTAGACTAAACTATGCTAATAACTGACTAACAACAACATAATAAACGATATGTCTACGAGCTAACTTAAGCTAGATTATACATAGGGTGACCGATGCTTCACAATAGAATTTCCAATTCCTAACATTAGCCTAGATGGATCCCTCCCTTGAGGGAACCGCGAGATTCGTGACATCAGATCAGCAGTACAGCATCCATTAGCTTTCTAGATAACAAACATATGATATTAGAACCCAACTAAGTCCACTTCAAGGATGAGAAAGGCTTAGACACACTTATGGCTTACTTGAGATCTTAGTCAAATTGCCTTTTGATTTATCAACACATCAAAACTCACCATATTTCCGCTTCAATACTCACAAATAGTTTCTCATCTTTCAAAACACTTAGGTGGACATATTGAACAATTTTAGGAAATTGTTTCTAGTTATCTCTATCTCAAAATGGGTCAAGAATTAAGCTTTTCAATTCTTTTGATTTTTAAAGATTTTTCAAATTTCATCTCAAGCCAAAATCTGATCACTAGGATCATTTATTATGACTTGACACCATCAAATCACCTAGTGTTATCCTTGAACATCTATTGGTAGTCATTTAAGCCTATCTCCCTTTCATAAAAGGTAATCATTTGCTATAACACTTATTACCCTTGATCATTCAAGTACTTTCTCATCTTTAACACTTAGGAGAACTGAAACACTCAAAATGAGATAAGCTTTAGCTCCTAGAAATCTCATTTCAAACCTGTCATAATCTGCTGAGCCGGATCCCTAGGATTAGCCTAGCCGGATCCCTCCAAGGAGAGAACCGTGGGATCCGGGTGACAGATTATGTCAAACCTTGCTAAAACAATCATTTCAACTTATTTTCCACTCCATCTCATCTTAAATGAGTTCCTAGATCAGTGAAACTCTGAACTTTAACCTTGTGCATGTTAATCATCACATCTCTAAGAATATTAGTGGCTTAAGTCTTAAATGCACTTGCCAAGCTCTTCCCTTTATAAGCCACATTGCTAAGAACACTTTAGTCATCAAACACAAACACAATTATCAGCAATTGCAACCATCTCCCTTAGTCATTTCATCATGAGAAAGGCTCCTAGTGCTAACTCATCCACTCAAGAACCACCCAAGAAACTTGCTAGGATCATACATGAAGTTTCCTCAACCGAATCATCTCCGGTTAAGTCCACTAATGCTAGGATTTCCCCTACACCAAAGAAACCAATCAAACTAATCCCCAAGAAGAGTGTTCCCACTAGGATTTCATCACCAAACTCTACTAAACCAAACATACCCTCCACAACTCAACCAACATCATTGGTGCCTAGAACCACCTCACAATCATCTCCACATTCTCACAATGTAGAAGACTTACCTCCTTGGCCATCTCACCTTCCACCACTACCAACAAACTCACTTGAAATGGTTAGGCAACAAAATAAAAATGTTGAATCAACACTTGATCCAATATCAAACTCTCTCATTCCCCCAATAGTCCATTTTGGATTATGAGAAGACATCAAAGTCAACCACCCAACCATATGGAAGTTGATGCTCTTTTACCTCCACCCTCAAACATTGTAGAGCCATCACTTAATGAGCCTCCACCAATTCCTCCTTCATTTGAAGATCCTCAACCCACTTCACTTGAACTTCCACTTCAAGAAACTCAAAACCATGACAAGGATTGCTATCATTGTAAACATGTTGAAAGGTTGATACATGAACTACGTGATGAGCAACGTTTCATGTTTTATCACCTCCTCGAACGTTTCGAAGAGGTCAACAAGCCTAAACTACAATGAGCATCATAGTCACTAGCTCAAGCTTAGAACGTTTAGAAAACTTATCTCATTAACATTAGTAGCACTTGAGTTTGGGTAACTCATTAGCATTAGTAGCACTTGAATGGCTAGCTCATTCTCTTAGTTTTAGAGATTTGTTTGATCATCTCTTATTTTATTGAATGAATATCTATATGCCATAATTGTTTTGTGCTTTGTGCTTTATGCTTGCTTTATCATATACTACTTCACATCTTCATTAGCATTTATTGAAACACTCTCACTGCCAAGAAACTGTAATGACATCCGCATCCTCCAAATGCCTAGCCATCCCTTCAAGAAGGGAACCGTGGGATCCGTGGTACAGAAGCACAAATTTCTACTAACTTGAGTTTATTTGCAGGAAATTATGCACTATACTCTTGTTTTTTTCTAACCTTTACTTTGTAGATTTTCAAAATAACACATGAAGACTTTGACACCATAAAGCTAGGGGGAGCTTTGTGTTAAACGATATTGCAAAAACATTTGCAACTTAATCCGTTTTTGGATTATACTTCATGACACCCCATTGCAACTTTGCAATCTTCAAGAGGGAGCACGTTTCCGTCATTTAGACGAACCATTTGCAAACATATTTAAAACACAATTAGTTTATTTTACGTTATGTCCTTGACGCCCTCTCAAAGGGATGGACTCATCAAGGGGGAGTTAAGACGAGTACCATTCCCTTCATTTACTCTTTTTACATTTTTACATATTTTCTTATAAAAATTATGTTAGTTACTTTTAACACTTTTTGTTTCGACAAAAAAAGGGAGAATAAAGTAAAAACTACTAACTCAAATTTGCTACGAATTTTAGTTTTTCTTAAAATAATTTTATGTTTTGTCATCAACAAAAAGGGGGAGATTGTTAATACAAATAAGTCGTAAAAACGTTTATTTATATTTTACGATCTTCTAATGTTTTGTCGATAACAAACGTAAAATCTGTTAGGTCACTAGATTTACCACACAAGCTTAATAGAAAGATAGAGAGGCGATTGAACAAGTAAACAAACACACACACACGATAATAAAGACGGTTTAGGCGTAGATGTATGTGAAAGAAATAACTTGAACAACCAACCCTCAAGTGAGGGTTATTACATAGTATTTATAGGAGGGAAGCTAGGGCAACACTCCTAGTCCCTTCCTTTCTCCTATGGGCGTGGGCCTAAGCTCATGGGCCTTCTACATAAGCTTAAGGCTAATAACAAACATAAAGGCCATAATAAGCTAACTATTACATATGAGTAACTAACACTTGAATAAAGGTTTAGGAGTGATTCCAACAATCTCCCCTCAAGTGTTGGTGATGAAAAACGGTGAAGGCGTTGATGTAATAGTAGCTTGACGCCTTCTCGACATTCTTCTTTCGTGAGAAGAATTGCCTTGATTTGAACCATCTCCCAAAGGTAGCGAGATAGTTTTTGAACAGTTATGCTTTGACGCCATCTTTAACTTCTTGTTCTTGATACACATATCAACACCACAACGCAGACCCTAACCAGACGATTCTGGACGGTTAATCATTCGACTTTGTGTCAAGCAAGATAGAACTTCTTTGATGATGTTGTTGGTGTTAACAAGTGGAGAATCTGCACATCATTCCGCCCGAGCTTCCATAAGAAGTAAACATTAAAACGGTAGTATAAGCTGATTCCAGACTTACAAGTTTGAACTTCGAGAGTGTTGACAAAGATAGTGTGAAAACACAACTCTAATTCTTACAAAGGCCGCTCCTGAATCGGAGTCCCACAAGTGAGATAACACGATGTATCAAGTACACCTAACGATTTCGTGATGAGTCGAGGTACACCAAGTATCACCTCACGCATCAGACCGTTTGAGACCACTAAGCGCAATCCACGGGAGTTGCCGTTTACCACCGGCCGGTCGAGATGTTGACCTGGCGGAGTTTCCATTCAATCACCGATCACAAATGTGAACATCTCATAAATGTTCTCATGTGATTGCTAAGATCTGTGAAGGACTCGATAATGTACCACTGAAATTCTTATTGTTGAATGTCAAGTGATGAAATGTCAAGTGTACCTAAGAGATCTTTTGATGAATCTCATGGCTCTAGACTCAATTGCGCTGTTTGGTTTTCCTAAGTTGAGACTAGGGAGTGGTCTCCTTCTTCAATACCAAAGAATCTCTAAGAGAAAGCCGATAGTTTACGTAGGGTTCCCTGTGAGAATGAAACAAGCTTCTGAGAGAAACTTGAGTGGTTAAGAAGGTTAGTGCATGCGCCAATCGGGTCCATGACGACTTTTATCTTCTCATACCGGTGTCATCTAGTGACAACCAGAGTATGTGAATTGAACCCTGTCCCTAAGTTGAATAACTGGAGGGCTATTTCTTTTCACCCTTTTCTTTGCATTTCTTTTTAATTCTTCAACTCCTTCTTTCTCCCATTCTCATTTTCTCCTTTTTATAATCATACCTAAGGACTTCTAAATACTAAGAATTTGTGGTGTCCTTGTAGATCCCTCTCTGGCAGATCATAGGACGGTTATTCCTAACCTTAGTCACCTTATAACTCCATGACTAACCTATGTTTCCATAAAACCATTTTCTTGAAAAATCTCGCCGTGTTTATGAGTAAAAAACATTTTTGAACCATCGTTGAGATGAGATTTTGCATAAATACTCCCTCCCACATGTGCTCAAGAGTTTTAACGGTTAAACGCACAAAGGAGGAAAAAGAGCCGCATTTTGAATTGATCAACTCAAGATAGGCATTCCCCCCAGAGACACGGTTACTGGCATAGTTAAAGAGTTGCATGTCGCCTTTAGGTGACAACTAGCTCTAATAACTACCTTGAAGGTGTAGACAATCCTCTAAAGGTTGTCAAACCCGTCAGAGTTCATGTCTACCAAGAGTTTCTCGAATGGTACATTCTACTCGACAAGTCCTTGCAAGACACGTTTACATCACTAGCTTAACTAGCTTGAAATTATTACCCGCCCGGACAAGTCTTTTCGAAGTTACTAACGCTTAAGATCTCACAATTCATGGGTTAAGTCTATAGCACAAAGATTCATTTGCATTGACACAACATATTTCTTATCACGTATTTTCTCCCCCTCAAAAATGGCATATAAAAAATGTTATTTTTGAAAAGTTGAGAATAAATATGACCATTTCGAAAGTGTTAAGGAAGAATGACCACTGTGAACAATTTGTGAACAAAGTTTTGTCAAGTACTCCCCTCAACGAAAGTGATATAAACGGTTGAGGTTTTGAAAATCATATAAAGTATTGTTCTTTTGAGCAAAACCTTGAAAATGAAAGGTTTGATAGGTTTTACTCAAAAGTGAAGCTTTCGCCCTTTATAAGGATTGTGGTAATCAAGCGTACTCACGGTCCTTTATTTACAAGTACGGTTGTACAACGTAATATGTGCACAAGCCATGGACATAATTAGATCATACATCCAAATTTATAATGAAAGAAGCGCTTAAGGGGTACGTGTAGTCCGAGATGTCGCAGTGAGTGTGAATCGGGTGTTGAACCGATGATGTTTCTCCCGGTCGACCACCAACATAGCTTTCCAGTCTTCTTAATCGATCCCTTCTATACAACCGTTCATCAATCATGGTGATGATCCTCACGCCCCTTTGATCCCTGAGAATTCCATCGCTAGGAGACCCGATCTTTTGGTGTATATCCTTCAACCGTAGCCAACCGTCCCTAACCATCTTCAAAGTGTGATCTCCAAACTTATGAAGATCTATGCACGCCATCAAGCAATTTCTTTGAAGTTCACTGCGGTAAACGACGCCGAAAGGTTTGCCGATGAGCGTATATTGTGGAAGCGGTTGATGTCGTGTAGATCAAGTCAGCGGTGGAGTGAAGTTGACACGGTCCGATAAGATTCAATCGCCACTGGAGATCTTCTACACGTTCTTTGATAACTATGCGTCTGATGAAGATGAGAACTGACTTGATGAATTCACGTTGTACTGCAGTGGAGAATTGTCTCATACGACCCTCAGACTTTGGCAAGGTACATGTCTTCGATGTCGTTGATAGACAAATTCTCAAAGTCAGCCTTCGAAAATGCATAACTTTCATCTTGTCGCAACCACGATATTCTTTAGAAGGTGTAGTCCCACTTAGATGAAAGATCGACGTGTTTGATGGCAACGATACTTTAGAACTGAATACTGCATGTTGAGACTTCAACCTGGCAAATTTTCAGTAGTAGATTCTTCGCTGCTCGCCAATGATGAATCCTTATACGTGTATCTCTTGGCCGATGTTTCCACTTTGTTGAGAACAAGTGATTAGCTCTTTCCTCATAGCCAATGAGTATTCGGCTGCTGGAATTGAAGTGTCGAGATGTAGCATACTTCCTTGAACCATCGCCACCATGAAGAAGAAATTCGTGTCTTTTGTGAAGAAATGTCGAAAGGAATTTCTGGCTCATCGGTTGGCCGATCGTTGGTAGTGGTTTAGACCAACCGGTGTAATAAGGAGGGTTGTCCCGCTCGAAAAGTCGATGTTTGCCGGGTTGAGCCAATCCATGTTATTAGACATAGCTCGACAATGTTATCAAGGTGATATTCCACCTCGATGGCACTTTCTGAGCTATCTTTCCACAGTTGAAAAGCTTCATTCTTGATTCGCTTCAACTCGGATTTCGTCATCTTCTTTACGTGGAACTTTTCTTGCAGAATTTTAGCATGCTCCAAAGTATTACCGCTCACCGATCTTGACCTTCTTCGTAGGAGTTGAGTTAACAAGTGTAGAGAACCATTCAAATTCCTCTCTGTTTTATCGCCATCTAGCCATGATACGACGTCAAATTGAGGTATCTTCTTCTTTCTTTCAAGGCCTAGATGATGATTCCGCTTGTACTTGTTTGGGAGAGGTGGGTTGTTGTAGGCTCATGGTGTTTTCATCGTCACCACCCGTATACTCAAAGTAATCACCAGCTTTTGAGTCGGGGTGGTGTCTCGTAATCACAGGTTTATCTACAGTAAGAACGAGGAAGAGACCTTTGTTGAAAGGTGAGGCCGTTGGGGAGGTGGTGGCATGGAAGATGATCACCGTGACTTCTTCCTGTCGTTTAGCTCATCATTCTTATCCTCGATCCTTATCTTCATCGCCTCTAGGACGCGACCTTCTCCAGCCGACTCTGCATGCTTTGAGTTGGTAGTCAAAGAATGCTTGAAACAACTTTCCTTCATCGAAGTAAATGTCCCAGATCTTTAGACATTTGTGTGACAAGCTTGGCCACCAATTCATTATCCGAGAAAACTACAGATCGATGGATTGATTGTGACGTTAAGGGTGTTGATCTTATAGTTTGCTTGGCTATCTCATAAGATTCTGGATATAGTTGTCTCGGTAAACATCTCCTTTGACTTTAGGAACGATATCCTAAGGTACTTGTGAGTGTAGCCTTCGATCATCTCGTCCATTTTCCCTTGTAGATCATCCGCATGGAGCTTGTATATATTCCCTTTCATTCTCAGATCTTGTCATTCTCATCATGTAGATATCAGTATTTGGTCAAGAAACCAATTCAGCCTTTCTATAGAGTATGTCCTTCTTTTCGACTTGTTGGAAAGCTTTCACAATTCTTTCATGAGTATGAGAAATCCAAGATCGAGGTGGTTTCTTCACAGATTTGGATGATGATTTGGTTGATCTTTTTGATGGTGGTTGGTTCGTGCTAAACCGTCAAGTTATCTCACACAAGCTAGCCACTTGTGAATGGCTAACAGTAAGAAACTTAAAAAGCTCGCATACACCAATGCAATGAAGATCGAGAGTATAGTGTTTCCCGTCGTTATGTCCCAATGAGCTATGCAATGAATCACCAAACGAATAGGATGAGATTCGAAGCTGAAAAAGAGGATATGATTGATTATAACTAAAGAAAAAGTTTATAAACTATAGGGGCTTAAATGCAAATTAAAGAAAATTAAAAAGATAAAATATATTAAATAAACGCTATCACTATTTGCAAAATGATGTTTTTGATTTTTTCTTTATAAAATTTAATTTAAAACTACGTGACGTACAATTGAAAATGTAAAACTTGAACAATATAAATCCTAAAAATATGAAAATGACATTTTTACAAACCTAATGATAAAAGAAAATTTTTAGAAAAAGAAAATTATTTTTAAAACTACTTATCTAATTATTATTAATTAAAAACTATTTTTACTATTAAATAATAGCCTAAAATACAAGAAAATATGAAATAAAGCTAGAAAAATGAAATTATGACTTATAAAAATTTAAAATAACTAAAGAGAATTTTCAAAACTAATTTTGTATTTTTTTGATTAATTTTCTATTTTCTATGAATTAAATACTACTTAAAACTAATTAAATTACTAAAAATTACAAATTAAACTATGAAAAATCTGGAAAAATATTTTTTTGACTTTTTATATTTATCTTAACCTAGGAAAAATGAAAACTTATTTTTTTTTTGAAACTTTTCTGATTTAATTGTATTAAAAGCTAATTAAAAAGGCTTAAAAATTGTTTTAAATGAATAAAAATAGTAAACCTACCTAGAAAAATATGAAAATTCAGGAAAAGTCTAAAATAATATTATGAATCTATGAAAAATATAAAAACAGTAGCTTATGTGTAAGAAAATGAAATCAGTAAAGACAAGTGCTTATAAATAAGCACTAGGAATAAGCAAATGAACACAACAAGCTATCAAACTAAAATGTAAGCTATAATATGTTATAACTACTCAAATGCAACTTATTACAACTGCTCTAAACCTCTATTGTGCTGTTTGAACAGATTTAATGAATTGAGCTTATGTGCTAAAATCAGATTTAGGCAACTACTTTGGAGATTAAGCATAAGCTTCTTAATGTTTCAAAACTAAAAACGTATGGGAACCTACACTAGACCTCGCCAGCTTGTAAACCAAAAAATCGACTGCAACAAATTTTATGAGCTTTGACGCTCAAGACAAATACTGCGGGTGCACCTTCAAGATTAACTCTGAGTCAAGGCACGTGTGGCAAATAAGCTCAACCGATAAGCCATTTTGAGGCTTAAGAAAAATTACTAAAATTCAATAAAAATCATAATAAGTAACTTGACCAGCTGAACTTATAAAACCCAGAGTTTTACTTGATGTGGCCCAGAATTGAATCAATGATAAATCAACAAACTTTGGTAAAAACTGAGATTTTCAACTTTTTTGACTTTTGACAGAATTGAAATTTTGACTTTGGTGAACTTTGATCTTAATTTATAGACTGAATATGATGTTTAATGATGAAATGAAACTGAATCAAGCTACTCTAATGATTTCTAAACATGAATCAAGCTTTTGGTTTTACAAAACTTCAACAGACATGAAACTAGAACAGATGCTATGTGATTTTGACTTTTGATGTTTGCAGTTACCAAGCAATGACTAGAATGATTCAAGTGCAACTAATTGAGATTAAATAGACAGGTTTTAAGCAAAAACCAAAGCTTAAGCCTTAAACAAGCAACTGATCCAAACACTGACTTTCACAACTGTTTCACTACTTTAACTAGACTTGCAATCTATAATCATTACCAAGGCTTCACGGAGATCAAATATTATCCTATAAACTCAAGAAAATCGAATTCAATCAACCACAACTAGCCAATATCAACTTGAACAATTTATGCAGATTCAAAACAAAATAAAGTGAAAAGAGATTTGGAACTCACAACTTATCCAGCTTATTAGCAACTCAAACACAACCAATCCTACACTAAACTAGTCTAATCCAACCCATCCAAGCTCTGCATCAACCCATATCATGCATGCTTAATCAAAATTTCTTCACAGTTGACTTTTGTTGACCAAACATCAAACTTGCTTGAACTTGACCAATAAGCTTACCAAAAGCTATCGTAAGAGTTTAGATAAGCTTATTTTGATTATAAATGAGCTAATTTAAGCTTAAATTCAAAAACATGTGAACTGACTTTTATAACAGGAAACTTAAAATCATGAAACTTGGATCAACTTTGAATTAACACTGAAAATGAATTACAATAGGCTCAATAACTTTAGTTTAGTACATAAAAGCTTAGGATTACAATTAAGAGAACTAATTAAGACAATGAAATTAAAAACGACCAACATAAATTTTGAAAAACTAAGTACTGCCTTTCCTCTTGCTTCTTCTTCCTCTTTTATACACAAAATATCTTCCTCATTGACTTCTGAGCATATCCCACTAATTTCCTTGGCCATTGGATCTGTTGAAGAGATAATGGCCGTTTGATCAATTTTTGGCGCCAAAACATATATAAGCCAGTTGGGGTTGAGTGAGGGGGGTGAAGAAGCATTAAATGCTTCTTGGAGTTTGGTGGAGGTGGAGTGATAAGGGGAGGAGTTTGTGAGCTGGAAGAATGGGAGACTGGTGTTTGTAGACATGGTGGGTGAGGAAGAAGAAAAAGAGGGAAACAAGTGGGCGGGGGTGGTTTTATATTTTTAAACGGGGGGTCAAAGGTAGGGGGTTCCATGGATTGGCAGGGGTCCAAATGGGTTATGACAAGGTCCAAGGTCCAAGATCCAAGAGGTTTAGGTTATAAATACAAGGGCCTTTTTGCAATTTTTGAAAATCAAGGGACCAAGGCTGCCATATTTGCAAAGTTGCTCCAAGGGACTAAAAGTGACAAGCTCCAATAGTACAAGGACCAAACTTGACATTTTCCAATTTCCAAGGACCATTTTTGCCAAATTTGAAACTTGAAGGACCAATTTTGTAATTTCTCAAAACTTTTAATATTTTTCACCAAAGGACTAAATTTGACAAGTTATGATTTTAAAAGGACCTTTGGTGATTTTACTTTTGAAATAAGTGCTCGAGGGGACTATTTCCGACAACTTTTGAAACTTGGGGATGAACCCGCCAATTATGCAAACTTAGCTCATTTTCATCCGATTTTAAACATTTTGCATCTGGAAACATATAAATGAAATTTTGAGATATTTTCAAAGATTTTGATGCATTTCTCGAAAGCATTTTAAGTGTTTTGGTTCGGATTTAACCAAAAATGATGATGATTTACACACTCTTTTGATGGTGGTGGTGAAGAGTGAGAAGAAGAATCGATGATGATGAGATGTGAGGAGACCGGTCCTTTGGTGGTTCAGTAGTTTCTTCCTTTGATCGTGCAGGACTATCTAGAAGAAACGTATCATACTCAACATCTTCTTCATTGCTAGTCTTAGCTTGTTCATCACTTTGGCTTTTGGCCGCAGCCTTTACATTAGCTTTTACCTTCTCTAGCTTCTCATTCGGTTCTTCAAAATCATACTCAAGAGTATCTTCGACACATGTCTGTTGTTGTACCAGTGGTGGCACCGCATCCCTTATCGGGTTGATTAACCGCATCAGGATCTGGTGAAGGTTGAGCTGCACCACTTGACCCTCCGTGGCCACCCATTTGTTCTTGAGCAAATTGTTGTGCAACGTGTTGAAGTCTAACGAATTTGAACTTCTGCCTGTATGATTTATCCGCTTGCTCTTCATCACTTCTCGAGCTTTCATCATATGGCACAAGTACATGAGTCTTTCCTTTGCCATGTTCAGCTATTGGACTAGGAGGTTTTGGTATTGATGGAGAGTCATCCTTGCAGCTTTCAGAGTAGTGGACCTCTCTTCCGATTGTGTATCTTCGAGCTTTCGCCCAAGAGCTTTCTTTGTGGTTCGTGTAGGAATAGGAGCAGCCTTGGAGGGACTTTCTTCCTTGGAGTAGGTTTCCTCTGGGACCTTCCTTTGACTCTCTGCTTATTGCACTTCCAAAGACTTCCTCTTCTCGTTCTCCGAGTAGGTGTTCCAGAAGGCTTTTCATCGAGATGACCAACTTTGCCTTCTCGCATCGCTACTTGATACCTTTTGTATGTTTCAAGCTTTTGATTTCATTTGTCGAAGGTGATCGTGCAAAGACGGCACCTTGTTTCTTTTTGTCGATTCCTTGATTCTGATAGAAAGGATAGGTTCGGACAACACGTCGTGATTTTCGGGGTCATTGAGCCTCTTGGGAATATCAGGATTAAGTCCAAGTGCTCTCTAGATCAAAAGCTTTGTGTATCTAACATAGGGAATCTTTGAGCCAAGCTTCTTGTGAAATGACATCATGTCATCCCATATCATTGCTTCGATTTCAATGTCCTTTTTATTGATCAATGACCGTAAGACTTGCGCTCCATGAGCTTGGGATGCTCATAGCCACCGCCACGCACCAGAGACGACTTAGTGATGATGATGTAGAGTGTTCTCCACGGTTGAGGAATGTTCTTAAGCTCCACGTGAGAGTGCTTGTTAATAATTCCCGACGCTTCATCATAGCCAATATCAAGTAGAAATTGCGTAACTGCTCTTCAAGAGGTGTGGCAAAGAAGTCAAGAGGCACGATGTCCGAATGATAAGTACGTACCGTAAGTCCGCAGGAGTGATAGTGACTTGTTTGTGATTAAGTGTCACCGCGCACTTTGACCTTTGATCCTCGCATTGAATTCGTAATTGTTGAATGTAGATTTCCGATCAGAAAGGTGAGTGTGAGAGCATGTTCTAGTAGGGATGATTCCTTAGAATATCCACAGCAATGAGACAAGAAGATTCCGAGCATGTGAGGGTTTCAAAGTCAACCCTAAGGTTGTTCTTTCCAATCTTTCTAGGATAGCTATTTGGGAAGATATCAAGAATTGTGAGAACTTCGTGCATCCACATTCATTTGTTCACCATGTCGTGATCCAAATAACATTAGCCAAAAGAACCAACATATCGAAAGACATAATGTTAGTCAATAGAAGGTTTTATTGTCTAATTATTGAATGTACAAAGTTAATGATTGTTACGAGTCCTAAGTCACTTGTTTGTCCAATAGTCCAATGACGCCGTGGAAAGCATTTCGTGAGTTAGTTAACTTTAAGTTTTAAAGTTTATATTATCACTTTTAGTTCACAACATATCAAACGTTTAAGTTTATTAGTGACATTATTGGATTCGTGACGATATGATTAGTTTATTTACAAGTTTGTACACGTAACAATTCAAAATGAAGGTCAATCAAGGCTTAGGCGTAGAAATGGATAAAGTTAACGTGCGAAAGAAGAAGTATATGCGTAGGCGCAAGCTTATGCGTAGGATCCTTACTTACGCGTAAGAAATGTTACGCGTAGGAAAAAGGGACCTTATGCGTAGAGCTTACGCGTAGGCGTATATAAGACTTTACGCGTAAGGCTTACTCGTAAGATTAGACCTTATGCGTAGAGTCATCGCACGCATATCCTTCACAGATACGCCGTAGTCCCATTGTAGAACCTTACGCGTAATAGTTACGCGTAGGATTTCTCTTACGTATAACTTTCTACGCGTAAGGTGATCCTTATGCGTAGAGATTCAAATGACCTTGATTCTGAATTTTAAGCGTAGCAAGCCTGAAATAAAGTCATCAAATCATCAATCTTAACATTCATAGTCATATTAAACAACATCATATGAAAAACATGTTAACCATTTTACGTAGAAAGTCATACGCGTAGGTCAAAACCCTAAGGGTTATGAATTACGCATAAGATTTCTAACCATGGAAATTGCACCAAACTTTTTCTCGTAGGTCTTAGATGTTGTGAGAGTCTAATAACCAAGTTTTAACATCCAATTCGTGGTGAATCAAAAATACCCAAACTCAAGAACATTAAACCCTAATTTCTAATTCTGAATTAATTAGTGTTTCTGGGTTGTTATAGGGCATGGATAACATTAATTCAACATGATATAAACATCACACAACAATCTATTTGACCAAAAACCTTCACATTTGAAAACACCCAATTCGACTAAAGAACCCTAATTTTCAAAACCATCATTTTGTGTTTCGGGTGGATTTTGAGGATAAAATAGTATTCATTGATGTTAAAGAACCATTTTGACACATTTATTTAACCACAAACACATAATATGATCATGTGTTCATACGCTTATGCGAGAACACAAAATCAACCATACACGCATTTTAACCGTTGGATTTGTTTGAAAATCAAAACCAATGTTTAAAAACATGTTAAAAAAAAACACTTACAAATTGATGATCAAAACGGATTTCTTGAATGATTTCTATGCGTAGGATTAGTTGGTTAGGAGTAATAAATGTGAAGTGAAATTTTAGGTGAAAGAGTTTTATTAAAATAACTTTAACTTTTGGCAGCTTTGGTCCCTCCACCTTTTCCTTTTTCATACAAAGCCATTTAACTTCCATTTTGGTTACCAAACAAAGATTTTAAGAAAGAAACTTGACGACACTCCCCTCGACTTAATAAATGATGAAAGGTTATAAATTTTAGTCCGAGGAGTGTCATTTAACCATAAAAGTTTACCACCATTGATAAAAGAAACAACCGGGATATGATAACATGCAAGTACACGGATGATTTGAAACGGTTAAGTATTTATTTTCTCCCCCTCAACACTTGATCAGAAAAATATTGAATTTTGAAAGATTAGAGTGTTGATGGAAGAAATGTACTTGCCATGTTGAAAGAAAAATAGATTAGAAGAATATTTTTGTTGTTTTATCGTATTTTATATTTTTGTATTTTGTTTTTGAAAAATATTTACAAAAGAAGTTTTGGTGTTTGACGTTTTAAGACTGCTTTAGGAGGTCATCCATTCCTCTTGAGTCAAACACCTCATACCAATCCGGTGGACCAACTCATTAAACCTAGCGGAAGGCTTTGGTGAGAAGATCTCGCCAATTGGTATTCGTACTCCACAAAATATAATTCAACAAGACTCGCTCCACGTGATCCTTGATGAAATGATATCGAAGATCGATGTGCTTTGATTTCGAAAGTGTTGAACCGAAGTTGCACGAGATCGCAATGGCACTCCGATTGTCGCAGACATCGATTCACAAATACGTAACCATAGTCTTTGAGTTGTGTTCTCATCCAAATGACTTGAGCACAACACGCCGAAGTGGCTACATATTCTCGCTTCGTTGAGGACACGATGTACAATCCGCTTCTTCGATTGCCATGACACCAGCTATCACCAAGAAATTGTAAAGCTCCCCAAGTACTTTTCCGTGAGTCTAAGCATCCCGCGGTCGGCCGTCTGAAAAAGCGATTAGTTCAAAACCGTAATCCTTCGGATACCGGATCCCCAAGTTAATGGTTCCCTTTATGTATCGGAGGATTCTTTTAGCCACAGAGAGGTGGGTTTCAGCTTGGTCGCGATCGATAACGAGAGCAAAGATATACCAACGGCAAAGACAATATCGTCCGCTAGTCGTTAGATACATGAGAGACCCAATAATACTACGGTATTTTGTAGGGTCCACCAATTTCCCATGTAAATCAGCGCCTAGCTTCTTGGTATGAGCCATTGGTGTGGCATAGGTGTCACAAGTTTTCATTCCAAATTTGTTTAACAATTCAAGGGCATATTTGGATTGACTCAAGAAAATACCACGGGTGATTGATGAACTTGTAGTCCTAGAAAGAACGTAAGTTCACCCATCATGGACATTTCAAAATTTTTCTTCATTAGTTTTGCAAAAGCGATTGAAAACTTTTTATGTGTAGACCCAAAATGATGTCATCCACGTAAATTTGAACAATTAAGATATGTGCCCCGTGATATTGTATAAAAAGAGTTGGGTCAACCGAACCTTTGGTGAAATTATTAGCAATGAGGAAAGATGATAGCTTATCGCACCATGCCCGAGGAGCTTGTTTGAGACCATATAGAGCTTTGTTCGCTTTGTAGACGGATTCGAAACTCGTGATCAACGAATCCATCCGGTTGGTCGACATAAACCGCTTTAAGTTGTCCATTGAGAAACGCAGTTTTGACATCCATCCGATAGACCGTCATATTCATATGAGCCGCGAACGCTAGAAATATCCGAACAACCTCAAGACGAGCAACCGGAGCAAAATATTCTTCAAAGTCTATCCTCTTCCCCGACGATAACCCTTAGCCACTGACGTGACTTATTTTCGATAACATTTCCTTCAAAGATCCAATTTGTTTTTCCAAATCCATTTGAGACCAATGACGAGACCCTCGTTGGTCTTTCAACCGCTCCCATACTTCAAGACGTTTGAATTGGTTGAGTTCTTCTTGCATGGATTCAATCCACTTGTCTTTTGTCATTGCGTCTTTGATGTTTTTAGGTTCAGATTGGCAAACGGTGAGTGCATAAATGCAATGTTCACCATTCGAGTGAAGACGCTTGTCTTGTAACGACCGGGTTGATTCGGGTTGCCAATAATATTTTCCAGAGGATGGTCTTTTGTCCATCTATGTGTGGAGGGTTGATGTTGGTATACATTGTGCGATTCTGAGGATTCAAATGGTTTGTTGAAGATTCCGCGACATCCGTGCGCAGCCTCATTAGCAAACGGGTTGAAGAACGATTTGGATCAAAATCGCAGTGGGGGTACTTCATTCGAACATCATCACCGGTTCATCATTGTTGGAAGCGGTTTGTTCAACCGCTGTGTTGGAGTCAATCGGTGGTGCTTCTTCAACCGTAGTTGTTGTAGGTGTGTATCGTATAAGAGTATTATCGTTGAGCGCCGAAACAAATGGATACACCCGAGCACGCTCATCAATATCGCCACCGAACATGGAGCAAATAACCTTTCCATTTGTTGACGAGTAAGTCGGGGCTTTGTTCACCGGTGATGATGGGGTTTGGGGAAGTTTAAGCGGTTGTGACCGGTTCCAAGTCAGTTATACTCGTAAGCCATTTCCGTAAGTTCATCAAAATGAGCATGAATCGTTTCCATAACCTCCATTGTTCGACGATTCCGATTCGAAACCTTTAGAATTATCACAATATCCTATAAAGACTCCAATGTCAGCTTTGGCTTTGAGCTTTCCAAAGTCATCACGATCATTATTCTGATAGCAAAGAGATCCAAATACATGAAAGTGTTTGAGATTCGGTTTTCTGTTGTGGACAAGCTCAAAAGGTGTTTTGTTGTGCCGTTTTGTAATCATAGAACGGTTTTGAGTATAGCATGTAGAGATACGCTTCGCCCATAAGTAATCTGAAGTTTAGCATTGATTAACATTGTTCTTGCAGCTTCCACTAACGTTCGGTTTCGTCTTTCAACAACTCCGCTTTGTTCTGGTGTACGTGCAATAGATGTCCGATGTCAATTCCCACTTTCTCATAAAATTCACGAAGAGTTTGGTTAACAAATTCAGGCCTCTCTCTGCTCGATTTGTCTAACGGTGTTCGTAGTGAACTTGTATTTTCGTGAGAAAGGTGATGATCATCTGTGGAGCTTGATCTTTGCTTCTAATAAAGTAGACCCAAGTCCAAATGAATAGTCATCAACAATTACTAAGATGTAGCGCTTGCCATTGATCGCTTGCACGCCAAGATCGGGCCACACAAATCCATGTGAAGAAGATGAAGCACATGCCGAGAGTCGTGGTTCCACCTTTGAAGGAAAATGAGCACGAGTGCTTTTGCCTTGTTCACAAGCCGAGCAAAGGTGATCTTTAGAATACCGAAACCGTGGGAGTCCTTCAACTAGTTTGTGTCGAGCAAGGTTGGTGATGGTTTGAAAGTTTAGATGTGAGAGACGACGGTGCCATAGCCCGGATTTTGTTGATGTTGCCTTTGAAAGTAAGCAGATGGGAGAAGAAGCAACCATGTCTTGCATAGAGATAGTGTAAAGAATGGAATTACGTGAGCCGCATATAAGGTCGCTTCCTTGTAGATCACTTAATGAAACAAGTTTTCTCCCAAAGCAACCTCCAAATCTCCATCACAAAACCGACCTATCAAAACAGATTGTGACCGAGGCCTTCCACATAATAAACCCCGCTAATTTCGATGTTCCCATTGATATAGTCTCCGTAGCCCATGATAGCTGCTAAGTGATCATTCCCTAACCGACTGCCAATGAACTTTGCAATAAAGTTTGATAACAGCTTAAGATTGCCTGTCATGTGTCGGGAACATCCGCTATCAACAATCCAGAGAATGATCTCAGACACCGCATTACAATAATGCATCTACAGATGGAATAGAAGTAGATGTGGAACCCGAAATGTTAGAGGGTTCCATAGCAGCTTATAGTAGATATACACACATCAATAGCTTTAGGTATCCACTTAAATCCTAGTGTGTTATATATCCATTTCCGCCATCTCCAACTAGTATTTGCTTTAGTCTTAGTGAATGCACTAGGTGGTACTATATTCCTAGGAGGTGAAACCGAGCTACAGGACAAAGAATGCGCTTAGAATCTAAAGAGGGCGGTCTACCAAGCACATACTTAGAAAGATTAGTGGGCCTAGAGGTATTCCCGTTCTTAGGATTCCTTAAACGAGAGATGATAGCTTTAGCAACACATTTATCATGACAATAATTCATACTTTTACGACAAATAACACAAGGTGCATCGATCAATATCAAAAGTACTTAACGGTTTAGCATTCGTTACATCACTATTTCTATTACATTTGCCCGACGCAATATCTATAGTGGAGGCAACGTGAGTCTTATTCATAGTCCTAGGGTGTTCTTCTACTTTAGCATTCCTTATTGATCTTTTCTTAGGTCGCAACTTCCTATTCTTTAATGTAGTGCTCTTAGGTCGTGAAGTGCGGACGCTTGGAAAAGACGCAACTATTCCTGCTTTCAAGAGAAGGAAGCACGCTAGCAACTTGTGATTTGGCAAGAGGGATTCTAGGTTCATGAGTACTAAGTGTTACCGGGCTATCTCTTAATGATGGTTGGCGGAAGTTGTTCATACTTTCCTAACATTTCTCTTAACTTGAGGATAGTGTGAATCGATCTTGATTTTCGTAATATTTCCAAAGAAAATGCATAACTTCTTTAGTGTGTGCAAGATAATGATCAAGTTCATTTGATGCTTCATCACGAGTCTTTTGAGTAAATCAAATATGACACCATATTCCTTTTAACTTTTACAAGTTCTTGTTCATATTTTGAGATTTGACACTTAAAAGACACGCTTTGATCATCTAATTGCTCAATTTTAGGATCGTAAGATTTTGCACGCGAATCGGGCGATTTTGTGTTGAAAAGCAAGTTGTTGATCGTGAATATCTTTTGACACCAATTAAGACGACGTATTGCATTTGAAAGTTCGCTTGACAATCGTTTGTTTTCAACTTTTAAGGACTCGACCAAGCACATTATCGTTCTCAACATTTACCACGTAATCAAAGATCGCAGAGATATAATCAAATGCATATGACAAAGAATTCAATAACACAACATTATGGACATCAAAGACGTATGACATCTTCCAAGAGTCGATCAACATCTTTTCTCAACAGCTTTTACGCTTAGTGTTAGAAATAGATGTTTCGCTTTTCTAAAACGACCTTCATCAATCCAAGTTCCTTATGAAAGTCCCTTTCCCAAGACAATGCACAACTTTTCAAATTTTTAACATTTGGTAAAAGATTTTTCTCAAAAATGTCTCTTTGTTCTCGCTAGAGGCTTATTGAAAAGTGTTGAACTTTGATTTCGTAATGATATTCTATCTCATGTTGTAAAGTTTTGAGGTCACCATGAAAAGGTCAAAATATCAAGAATTTTGCGATTTTCGTGTTTTGAGTTTACTTCACCGATGGAAGGTAAAGGACCATAAGTTTGTGCATAATCTGGTTTGAGATTAACATTAGAAGACTCGTGTGTTTTATGATAATCCTTGGTGTGTTAGAAGAATCTGCTGGTGTGACGAAAGTGACCGCTTTTGAATAGTTAAAAGGTTTGTTGTAAACAACTTTTGTTAATTTTGATCGACTCTCGCCTTCTCGTGATCTAATTCCTCTTGACGATGATATTCAACAACACTCATAATGTAATTATCAATTTTATATTCTCGTGACCGAAACTTCGTGATTTGGTTTGAATGCTTTGGTTGAAAGCTTAGGTTTGTAATCCGCAAGATTCGGTCCATATCCATTTGGATTGGGTTTTAAAGTAAACTTTTCAATGGCCGTGACCGACTCGCCATGTTTGTAAACAACACTTTTAAACTCTTTAAGTTTGTTTTGCAAGCCGATGATTTCTTCAAGATGATCATCTATTCGCTTCGTTGAATGCTTTTTGTATGCAGAGAACTGTTTTTGACAAGTTAACAACTCAGCCTTAGCTTTTGATTTTCCAAGGTGAGAGCGTTAATTTGCTTTTGATGTTCATGTTTCAGCTTGTTCTATTTCGCATAACAAAGCATTCTTTCGGCTAGATCATGATCTTTCTAAATATTTTTCGCTTTGATGAGATTTGGCAAAGGTCGCTTCAAAACCGCTTTCACGCTTTTCTTGAGTTTTGAAAAGTTGAGTTGCTTTTGTAAACATTCAAAATCCTTGGTTAACAGTGCATTTTTGCATTTCAAGTCCCGATTAATGGCATGACATTTTTCCACTATGGTTTGTTGGTCTTGTATTAAACGAGCAAAAACTGGATGAGGCAAAAGTTCGGCGTGTTCAACGTGAGTCTCAACATGATCATTACCGAGATCCTCAAGTATAACCACGGAGTCAATTTGATTATCAAGGGAAACCGCTTGGTCATCTTGATCGTCAAATATAACTACGGGTCTAGTTGAAAATCGCCGAATGAGATGGTGGGCGACTCATTTTGAACATTCCGAGCCTTGCCGGATTCGATGTTGGCGAGATATGAGATCGAGATAAATATGGTTTGTTCGGTACCGAGACAAGCCATCGTCATACACCTGGGCCCGTGGTCACTCATGTGTAACTCATGCATATTAGCCATCAACATAATAAATGCATTGGCCCGCAAGTCCTCCATATCATCATCCGAAGTGCAGATTTGCCATAAAGCTCGTTTTTGTGTGAGAGTTCCACCAGCTTCATCCTTAAGAGCCTCTTTGAAATAAGCACTGCCCCTAGTCCTTGGCTTTGGGCATGCATTAGCCAGGCGTCCCTTCTCATTGCAGCTTGTAGCATCAAGACCATTCAACCCATTCGAGCATTTCCCTGCTCCACCACTTGAGCTCGATTGTTATTCCTACCCACAAAGATTAAACCCTTGACCACCGCCCATCCGACCGACCATAACCACGATTCTCAACTTCAACTCGCCCATTGTTCACAAATGCTTGATTCCTTGTGTTAGATGAGGAACTAATACGGTTGTTGGATTTGTTGGTATAACGGCTAAAGGCATTAGCAATCATAGCAAATCCTTGTTGCAATGCTTCGAACGGATCAGATTCCTCATTAGCTTCACCGACAAGTGCTTGAGCATTGTTGTTGTTGTATGGAACCAATTGAGTTTGTTGAGATTGAGGTTGTGAAGGATCATATTGTGTGATTGTAGCAGCTTGGTTGAGTTGCCGTTGAGGAGAATAACCGCTTTGAGCATATAAGGCAAGTTGTTGATTTTCCGGATGTGTCGGTGGAGCAATTTGAGCACGGAGAATCCTTTCCCTATCAACTTCCTTTCATGAGGCTTCAAGTAATCGTACAACAATCCATATGTAGAATGATGCACATTCTTCGCTTGACGGAGAAAAATGACATACTTCTCCCATTCAGGACCAAGACTACTCAGGAACTTAGTATTCAACGCAATTCTTGGCATGATGATGTTGTGTTTATCCAAATCATTGATGATGTCTAAAAACGGTGATGATAGGACTCTAGTGTCTCTCCGTGTTCAATCATGAAGTGTTCATAAGCCAAGTAAATTTTGGATTCCAAATCCTCCCGATTGAGTACAGATCCTTCCATAAGAAGATGAATATGATCCCACATTTCCTTTGCAGGCTTTTGAGCATCAACACTTCGAAGAATTGGGTTAGGTAATCCTAAGAGGATGTATTCCATTGCAAGTTCATCAGCTTCATAGTGTAGAAGTTCTTGAGGATTCAAGTCTGCAATAGTAGCAATGTTTGTTTGTTCATCTCTTGGTGGAATGGCATTTGGATCTCCGTACAATGACAAGAGGCATCTCAAATGGACCTTCCAAGATAACCTTCTTTAAGAACTTTCCATGTGGCTTCTTCAGATCACAAAACCTAAAGAACCTTATCACCCATTGATCGTAGTTTCCCGGAGTGAGCATTGGAGGTCTATCAAGTGATCCAACCTCATGAATTGATTGTTGGCCGCTTAAAGCTTCACACATCTTTGCAAACCAAGTGGGTTCCTTCATAGTGTTCCTTGATGGATGTTGATTGAATTCATTTGTGTAGGGTTGAACTTGAAGACTTGGTGGTGGTTGAACCATTTGAGGTTGTGGAATTGCGGAAGTTGTGGAGTATGTTGTTGATTAAATTGTTGTTGATAAATTGCTTGTTGTTGATTCCATTGTTGATGTTGTGGAGTTAGTTGTTGTTGACGCTGAGAATAAGTGTAAGGGAAATAGTTAGAGTATGGTGGTTGTGACATGTTGATAAACTTGTGTTGGTAAAATGGATCTTTGTAGTCGAATGAACCTTTGTTGATGAAGTATCCTTAGGCGTAGAAATCACAATAACCAAGTAGCACTTATGCGTAAAAACACCAAAGTTACGCGTAACAATCAAGAGTTACTCATAGATTTAGCTTACGCCGTAAGTAGGAAAAGACACTAAAGTTATGCGTAGACACAAAGTTAGCGAGAAAGTTAGGCGTAGGATTATCTTATGCGTAAGACTAGGCTTAGGCGTAAGATGAATCTTATGCGTAGGATTTCTACGCGTAAGCTTTATGCTTATGCGTAATTTTAGGGTTTTATCTCAAGTGATCTTTTACACTTCACAAAGGCAAAAGATATCCAAAGTCGACGATTTTCGTGCTTATCCAAGCAAGAAAACACGGAGTAAACCACGAAAATGAAGATCAAACCAAGGATAACCTTACGCGTAGTTTTAGGGTTTTGCTACGCCTAGGATTACTCGTAAAAATGATTTTGCCCAAAGATGTTTCTAAACCAGCTTTTGTGTGATGAAATAGCTTCAATAACACCAAAAGACACAAAAGTGTGAAACTTGATGATCCAAAGCTCTTAAAGCAGTTATGCGTAGGTTGAAACCCTCGTATAAAAAACTAGTTTAAAAACAACGATCCACGATAAAGTTTGAAACTTTTGCCAAAAACAAGTATTTTAACACCTTAAAACGTTGAAAGTACAAGAATCTTGGATTAAAAAGTGTAAAAAGACGTTTTAAGCTTAACCAAAGTATCAACCACGTTTACGCGTAAGACCAAGAACAAAAACTTCAAAAACAAAACATTTCACCCAACTAGTTGGCGATTGATACCACTGTTAGGTCACTAGATTTATCACACAAGCTTAATAGAAAGATAGAGAGGCGATTGAACAAGTAAACAAACACACACACACACGATAATAAAGACGGTTTAGGCGTAGATGTATGTGAAAGAAATAACTTGAACAACCAACCCTCAAGTGAGGGTTATTACATAGTATTTATAGGAGGGAAGCTAGGGCAACACTCCTAGTCCCTTCCTTTCTCCTATAGGCTTGGGCCTAAGCTCATGGGCCTTCTACATAAGCTTAAGGCTAATAACAAACATAAAGGCCATAATAAGCTAACTATTACATATGAGTAACTAACACTTGAATAAAGGTTTAGGAGTGATTCCAACAAAATCATTTTAACGAAACAAATAGAATACGTAAATAGTTTGAGTCAATAGTTTCCTAACACACTTACGTTTTCACATAAAACACTAAAACAAGTATAAGTGATTTTATGATTTAGATACATATGTACAACAACTAATGTTTACATATTGGGTTAGCATATACTTAAACTAAGTATACTAAAATGGGTAAAAACAAGTATATACTAAAATGGGTAAAAATAAGTATATACTAAATGGGTAAAAACTAGCAAATGGTATTGACCCATAACCCATGGTTTTATATATACCACGTAACCAAGTTCATTGTATCTAGAAAGAAAACCATGGATCAACCCATAACCCATGACCCATGACCCATAACCAAAAATACCCATGGGCAAAGAGGAGCGTCCCACGGATCCCTAGCTTTGTGCTAGCCGGATCCCTTGTGGGAGGGATCCGCGGGATTCGGGGAACAGTAGATAATTTTCTCTATAAATAGAGAGCCATTTCTTCCTTTCTACTTATCACTTCACACACATACTTTCCCAAGTATTATAACCCTCTAACCTCAGATCCAAGTGATCTATGTAGTTTGTATTTTGTTTTTGTGTGATTCTCTAGGTTCCTCTTAAAGGCGAGATCACCACTTCTTGAAGACGAGCAAGCTCAAGTCCATGAGTTGCCATGCTTCGTCATCATCAAGACAACTAAGGTTCTCTTGTTGATAGTTCTTTCTTCCTCCCGTAGATGTTGGGTTGAAGGCATTAGTGAAGGATGCCGAAAGTATCAAGATGAAAGCATTAGTGAAAGGTGCTTATCTTTCGTGTCAAGAGCATTAGTGAAGAATGCTAAAAGTGTCAAGACGAAGGCATTAGTGAAGGGTGCCAAGCGTTGTGTCAAAGGCATTAGTGAAGGATGCCTAAGAATCAAATCAAGTGGCATTTGGGAAGAATGCCTAGGTCGTATAATCGATGAGGTGCATCGTTATACATATAAGTATTTGTTTACTTCCAAGGATGGTGATATCCTTGATGGTGTTGTAACAAGGAGTGGATCTCCTTGATATTAGGTGTTGTGTTGTGAAGGGTAGTAGCTCCTCCATAGTAATGGAACTAGGTGCTTAGCCTAGTACCTAATAAAGGGTAGGCGACGTTGTGATAGGATTAGTTCTCCTTGGTGTGAAAGAACTCGGTGGTTAGCCTAGCACCGTATAAAGGGTAGGCGACGTTGTGTTAGGTGTGGTTCGCCTTGGTGTGAAGGAACTCGGTATTTAGCTTTGTACCCAAAAAAGGTTAAGCGACGTTGTGAAGGCTTCTCCGCCATAAGGAGTTGGTGTAGTGTTTACGAACTCTCGAGTAGGTGACTCGGGGAGTGGAGTAGGGCAAGGAAGGTGTCCTTGTAGCCGAACCACTATAAATACTTGTGTCGTGGTGATGTGCTTCTTACTCTTTATCTTTCATTACACGTTTATATATCTATCTAGCAACGTCCAACATAAACAACCAAATAGATTGACATAAGTCGATCTAAATATTTAAAAAGAAGTTTTAAATTGGTAAAACTATTCAAGCCCCCCTTCTAGTTTTCCACAAGCATTGTACCAGATAAAGTGTAAGCAACGTTGTGAAGGCTTCTTCGCCGGTTAAAGGAGCTTGTGGTGTGTAGTGATTACAAACTCTCGGGTTGAGTAGTCGGGGAATGGATTAGGGAAAGGAAGGTGTCCTTGTAGCCGAACCACTATAAATACTTGTGTTGTGGTTGTGTATCTCTTTCTCTATCTTGTAGCATAGTTTAAATATCCATATAACTATCAATATCCAACACACACTTTACATAGATTGACATAAGTCGATCTAAATACTTTAAAACAAAGTTTTAATTGGTAAAACTATTCAACCCCCCTTATAGTTTTCTACAAAAAAGTTAGCCAAAAAAAAGACATGGCTTCTTATTTATATGCAAAGTTTCTGCCCAAATTTTTGCTTCCGGCGGATCCGCGGATCCCTATTTAAGGATCCGCCCATGTAAAATACGGATTCCCAGAGCGTCTAAAGATACATTTTTGTCTAGTGTATTGACAAGTGTTTAACCCAAATCTGTCCAAAAGATTTGGCTTCTAGAAGCTTAATTATTTTAGAAAACTAGTTAGATTATGTATAAAGTAGCTGAATATCTTTCCTAAGGTAGCCTAATCATTTGTCTTATTAGCTTAATTATTTTATCTTATATGATTAAGTAATGGCTAGTTGTTTAAGCTTGTTTTAATTAAGAAAACACTTGTTTTATACTTGTGTAATCACACGTTTAATAAGTATGTATGCAATTGGGTTCTTTGATGATTCGACGAGCTTTATAATCTCATTGTTCATACCTTAAGTGATTGTCGTCGGAATGGAAACTTACGACTAATAACTTGGTTACGTAAACTTTTACGTTGTATAATTTCATATTTGTCATTATCATATCTTTAAGAGACCGTAAAATATAAATAACGTTGTTACGCGATATTTGTATTAACAACCTTGACCGATCCTCATTAGGGTTTATATGGATAATCACCATTGGATTGCGTCAGGTATCTATCGACTGCACAACTAGAGCTAGGGGCTACGCACCTATGCAAGTTGGGCGAATACGAACAAGGGTAGATCTACTAGAAGTCGACTTAGGGTTTGGAAAACCCTAAAGTCGACCGAATATGGAAGAGAGAGGAAGAGAAAATTCGGTTATAGTTAGGTAGGAGTGGAATGAGAATTAGTTTAGGATGCCCTAGTATTTATAGGGTACGAAGGAACATTCTAGACCAACTAAGATTCGTTAGAATTATACCTAAGTATATAAGTTTGACAATTTGTCAAACTTAATCCTTCTTATGAGATTCAATCGACCACTAACCATTAGGGTTATGATTTTGCCTTTTATATACTGAATATATTTATCCTTGATAAATATATACTCCTTGGATAATTACCGTTTTACATATCATTGAAAAAATAATATATTTTCATTTTCTATTCATTTCCATTTCATTTTCTCACTCATTTCTCATTTTCGTTTTCGTGTTCCTTGTAGTATGCACCAGTATGACCCTTCGACATTTCTGGAAGGCTAGTTGTGAAAATCGTTGTTTCTTTGCAAATAATCATTTCTTGGAATCATACCTTAATGACGGTATTTAATTATGTTAAACCATGCACATAATCCTACAATAATAATGTATGTATACCAAGCAACACTATGACATAAGGAATGCTAAATAATGCTCAAATACATTCATTATTATTCCTTTGTCTTTACTATTATTATTCCTTATTTTGAACTAAACACTCCATAACTATACAAAATACACATAATTAATTACCTAATTTTTCTAGTTGTCTAAGCATGATTTGAGATACTTTTATAGTATTTAACTTACTATTTTGGGTCATTTATCCAATACACTAAAACATATACTTATCTTTTTCTTAATGCATATGTACAATGCTTTATATGTATCATTATTTGATTTAGCCGTTTGTTGTTTACCAGTTATGACAAGAACGTATTTATATACTGAGCAAAATGTTATTTAGACACATGTGAAAAGTAAACGTTAGAAAATCATGAGGCACTAAAAGTAAAAAAATGATGTAGTTTATGTGTATGTTTAAGCATCAGTGTAAACGGTAGAGACATAATGATAAAGTGAAATAGTAATATTAGTATTTTTGAATTTGATATCAAGATAAATACAATGACCTACAAACAAGCACACTTCATTTACTTTGACAAGTGTTACGCATCGATTAGCTCTAACCATACACAAAAACAAGTAAAAAAATTTCACATGTTTCAAACACAATCTTTTAGGTGTATAATTAAAGCGTACAAAACATGTTCGAAAATAAAGATACTCAATATTTTCAAAATGCACGTCCAAACACCACTATAATGTAAAATATACGTAAAGTTATATTTAATTCAAATAAATTGTATTGTTGAAAATGGTTGAAGAAAGTTAATATGATACATGTGTAAAAAAAAACAGCTATGCATAAGGCATTTTTTGATTTATATTATGGGAGATGCTTTAGACACTTATATGCATGCCTAATAATATGATTTGTAGCATGTGAAAAATTTAACAGTGAAGATGATGAAAAAAAAGTACCTATCACACGTGTCAATCAACTAATGCATTAGTCACAAGTTTAAGTAAAAGTACTAGTCATCTATATAATTACTATTATATTAGATTGCTAGTAATGAGATCGAACCATTCGGTCGGTCGGGTCCAATTGAACGCATTTACCTTACTTGAACCATAGCACACGCGTCCCCCCTCTCAAAATGCATTCATTTGGTCTCTCAAGAATGAAGAGTGTTTGTGTTTATATATATATATATATATATATATATATATATATATATATATATATATATATATATATATATATATATATATATATTTTGTGGGATTGTTTTTTGTTGTGATTGCGGTCTCCTTACTACGAGCATTTGGTCATGTGTTTGATCAAGAGAGAGAAGTTGAGTTGACGATGATATGACGATGTTGTTTGGTCTCATCACTAGTAGTCTTATGTTTCAGATAATGGACAACAATTCTCTATCACAGCTTGCAGTTATAGAGATGACCAATATGATGATAATGATGGACAAATTTAGATAGTCGATACACGTGCTTACCAATGATGGTAATGATACAGGTTTTCATTAGGAGCATTATCACACCTCGAACCTGACAACTAAAACTCACACATGATCCACATTTTTGCTCGCCCCGGATCGTATTGGGGGTACCTAATCACAAATTCGTTTCCCATTACTATTCCCCGAAACACAACAACAACAACAAACTTAATCCCGTCGGAGCAGGGTAAGCTGAAGTGAAATGTAGACAGATCCTACCCCTACCACCAGAATAAACCAAACAATAGAGAAATTACTTTCAAAAAAGGCATTGATACTTACACCACCACAATTGATGCATACACCACAATATTACACTATTATACATATAGTACACCATAGTATGTGCATAATTGTGATATATGCATCAATTGTTATGGTGTAAGTATCAATGCGCTTTCAAAAACTGATATGTGAAAAAGGTCATACTATACAAACCCCTTATGATGTGACATAAAGGGGGGTTTTAGTCAAAGATGCCTTTTGTCCCTCCTTTATTTTCAGTATAACACAGTTTTTTGTCAGTTTATGTTCTGTATTTTTAACAATTTTAAGCATTTGACTTAGGCTTGCTGGGTTTGTACACCAGCGTTTTAATAATTACACTCCACTGCTTTTTTATATTCCCAAAAGTGCAGTGCACAGATAAACAAAAAAAAAAAAAAAAAAACCTCTCTCCTCTCTTTTCCCCAAAATATTTTATCTCAAATCCCTCTCTCTCTATCTTCTTCTCTTTTACCCAAATGCAATCAATCATCAGAGTTCCTAGCTTTCTAGTTTTTACTCTAAAACAAAATAATTAAAAACCCCAAACTTCTGGCATCACAAACTTTTATCACTCAATGAAAGCACTAATTGCATCATACGGAGACACGTCATCTTCCGATTCAGACTCTGACGCTCAACCACCGCTCACCACCGCCAACCGTCATTCCTCCGCCGCCAATCGAGGGGAATGAAAGGATGTTTATGATAAGTTTATGAGGAAGGAGTTAGAGTGGCGACGATGATGGTGGGTGTTGATGGTGATGGCTAGAAATTGATTGGGTGTGATCAGTTTGTCTCTTAACTATACTGTGTATAATCAGTTTGTCACTCAACTAGAGTGTGTATGTATATTTGGGACCCACTCTAAAAGTAGTGTGTAAGTTAGTTTGTGTTTTTTTATTTTCAAAGCTACTTTATTATTAAAAAATTAAAGCTTAATCAAGTGATGTGTATACCATATCACCCTTGACTTATTAAACTTTATATTTTATGACCCTACTTTCATATTTATATTTTTTTTAGAGTTAATTACATAAATCGTCCTTGTGGTTTGGTCAAAATTACGGATCTGGTCCCTATACTTTTTTTAGGCGATTCGCCCCGTGGTTTACAAATCTTACGGATCTTGTCCGATCCGGTCCCGGACCTCCCTGCAAAATACTCTCTAACGTGAAGGACTAACATCATATTTTGGTTTTAACGATCGGAGTTAATTACATAAATCGTCCTTGTGGTTTGGTAAAAGTTACGCATCTTGTCCCTGTGGTTTATTATAATATTTTTTTTCTAAAAAAACTGTTTTTTCGTTTTTATACGGTTTTCTCTATTTTTATGTTTCATTTGTTTTTATACGGTTTCGTTCTTTTTGTATGAAAATGTATGAAAACATTTTTGTACAAAAATGTACGTTTTTGTATGAAAATATATGAAAACATTTTTTCATACAAAAAGGAACGAAACCGTACATTTTTGTACATTTCGTTCGGTTTTGTATGAAAATGTATGAAACATTTTTGTACAAAAATGTACGTTTTTGTATGAAAATGTATGAAAACATTTTTTCATACAAAAAGGAACGAAACCGTACATTTTTGTACATTTCGTTCGTTTTTGTATGAAAAAATGTTTTCATACATTTTCATACAAAAACGTACATTTTTGTACATTTCGTTTGTTTTTGTATGAAAAATGTTTTCATACATTTTCATACAAAACGCATACATTTTGTACAAAACGTATATTTTTGTACAAAAATGTTTTCGTACATTTTCATACAAAAACTAACGAAACCGTATAAAAACAAATGAAACGTAAAAATAGAAAAAACCGTATAAAAACGTTTTTTTATACGCCTTCATCCGTTTTATAATAAAATTAAAAAAAGTTTTTCTTTTTGTTTTTTTTTTAATTTTATTTAATTTTTTTTAATAAAATTAATTTTTTTAAAAGAAAAAATAGTTTTTTTTTTTTAAAATATTATAATAAACCACAGGGACAAGATGCGTAACTTTTACCAAACTACAAGGACGATTTATGTAATTAACTCCGATGGTTAAAACCAAAATATGATGTTAGTCCCTCACGTTAGAGAGTATTTGCAAGGAAGGTTCTTTTTTTTAGACCGGGTCGGATCAGGGACAATTTGTAAACCGCATGGACGAAAAGCACTAAAAAAAAATTATAAACAAAGTGTTTTCTTCAGAGGATCATCAAAATCAGAATTAAAATTAGGGCTCCAAAAATTAGCACCAAATTTCCAAAATTGAATCCCAACATCAAATTGATTCCAGTAAGTTCTTCTCATTACACGATTCAAATCATATCGTATTTAACCCACGTGTGAATTTCATTATTTCATTATTTTTTGCAGGTAATAATTTATAAAAATTAGGGTTTCTGTTAGTTAAATCTGTTACAATGTCAGTTACAGCCGGTGTTAGCGATACCGTTATAGCAGTTAGGGATAAACTTAGGGGCAAAATAGGCCAAACTAAAGTTAAACGTTATTGGCCCGGTAAGGCGCCTGAATGGGCTGACGATGGCGACGAAGACGGCGATATTCGCACGGCGAAAGCTGCGTTAGAATCCGCTTTTCCGAGTAGAGATGATGATGGTGGTAGGACCAATATTGTGAAAGGCGATGACCGTAGGTTGAGGAGATTGGCGGAGAATAGGTTGGATAATAAGGAGGAGGTTAGAGCGGATCATAGGCGGATTAGGCAAGCGGAGATTATATCGACTGAGGAAGAGGAGCAGAGGCGGTTGGAGAGGTTGGAGTTTGAGGAGGATGACGAGGATGCGGTTGATGAGCGGAGGAGGAGGATTAGGGAGAAATTGTTGCAACGGGAGCAGGAGGAAGCGGCGATGATGGTTGAAGAGGAGGAGGAGGAGGAAGAAGAGGAAGAGGAGGAGGAGGAGAGTGAGTACGAGACGGATTCAGAGGATGACCAGATGGGTATGGCTATGGTGAAGCCGGTTTTTGTGCCCAAGAGTGAGAGGGATACTATTGCCGAGAGGGAGAAGATTGAGGCGGAGGAAAGGGCCGTTGAGGAGTTGGTGAAACGGAGGGTGCAAGAGAGGAAAGTTGAGACGAAGCAAATTGTTGTTGAGGAGATACGGAAGGATATGGAGGTGCAGAAGAATTTGGAAGCGGAGGCGGATATTGCTGACGTGGAAACGGACGATGATTTGAATAATGCGGACGAGTATGAAGCGTGGAAGGTTCGTGAGATTGCGAGGATTAAACGAGATAGAGAGGATCGTGATGCGATGGCTAAGGAACGGGAAGAGATTGAGCGAGTTAGGAATATGACTGAGGAGGAGAGAAGAGAGTGGGAAAGGAAGAATCCGAAACAGAACAACGGTGCGCAGAAGCAGAAATGGAGGTTTATGCAGAAGTATTATCATAAGGGTGCGTTCTTTCAGGATGATCCGGATGATACTGCTGGGACGGCTGGTGCTGATGGGGTTTACAGGCGTGATTATTCTTCACCAACTGGTGAAGATAAGATGGATAAGACGATTTTGCCAAAGGTTATGCAGGTTAAGCACTTTGGTCGCAGTGGAAGGACGAAGTGGACTCATCTTGTTAATGAAGATACTACTGACTGGAATAACCCGTACGTACTCTATTCTTTTACACAATGCGTATTTTTACATTAATATTCAGTCTTATGCATTTTGAACTTAATTCGCTGACATGTCGTGTCATATGCCTAATCTTCCGTTTTGATGTGATAGCCATTTTTGTGATGTTGGTTTCCTGCATTTTGCTGTGTAAGAGTATATGCTTAGTTGGTTTATTATTGGATGCTTAAACTTTTAATGTTGGGTTCTTGAAGTTATATTTCACTGTTTGTAAACTAGACAGAAAGATGCCAATTAAGCTTAGTTGTTGCGTTTTAAATATTGACCAAAGTCTCTCTGTCTACCCTTTTAGTGATTCTAAGATGCCCCCTGTTCATTGATGCTTGTGTACTGTTAATAGCAGGCATAGCTGCAGATGCCACGTTTAATGCTTGCAGCTACAGTTAGAGTTAAGTCCGACTTTAGTTGCTCTTTGATAACAGTTTTATGTTTAATAGGATGATGCGCATTTCTTATTTATTGCAATGTTTTCTCCTTGAAATTTCTTGGTGACATGTAAGCAATATGTTTAGAAAAAGAGAGGATAGGATATGACTCCTGATTAAGTTTCAGATATCCAAGTTAGGCATAAAACTTCTGCTTTAACATAAAGTAGGTTGATAAATTTATAAGTAATCACATTGATTGGCCTTTTCCAAGTCCATACGTTTTGGTTATCTTTGTTATCTTATTTCATTCTAGTGCTGCAAGTTAAACATATCAAACTAGCGTGCTGTGACAGTAGATACTTAAGCAAAGATACTGGACTAGTGAAATGAATCATAAGTTAATTTACGTATGTCAAAGAGCTTAAATGTTGCTCTCGCAGTGAAGCCCACTCTAGACCCTGATAAACAGCTCCTTTTGATTTTCGTTTTATTGTTTGGAAATAGGCTTGTAGATTGCTGGCAGACCTTTACAAAACCAAACTGCCTGACATCTGTACATCACTACATCCTGACATCTGTGTAAGAGTATATGCGTATTTGGTTGATGCTTAAACTTTTAATGTTGGGTTCATGAAGTTATATGTCGCTGTTTGTAAATTAGACAGAAAGTTTCTAAGATTCCCAGTAAAAACTAAAAACATGCCAATTAAGCTAAGTTGTTGCATTTTAAATGTTGACCAAAGTGTCTCTGTCTACCCTTTTAGCGATTTAAGATGTAGCCTTGTTCATAGATGCTTGTGTACTGCTAATAGCAGGCATAGCTGCTTGCAGATACAGTTAGCTCAGTTTGGCTTTAGTTGTTCTTTAATAGTAACAGTTTTATATTTGCTAGAATGATATGCAGTTTTTGTTTATTGCAAATGTTTTTCTCAGTTTCTCGTTAAAATCACTTGGTGACATGTGAGCACTGAGCAATACTATTAGGATAAGACATGATAGGAGATGACCCCTGATTAAGTTTCAGATATCCAAGTTAGGAATAAAAACTTCGGCTTTTACATAAAGTAGATCAATAAATTTTAATGTAATCACCTTGATTGGCCATTTCTATGCACATACGTTTTGCAAATTTAGTTTTTTTTTTTCCTTTAATATCCAAGTTAGGAATAAAACTTCTGCAAGCTAATTGTATCAAATTAGCATGCCATAAGTTGAAAGATGCTGCACTAGTAATATAATGTTACATAAGTTAATGCGAGGATGTCAAAGAGCTTGAATATTGCTCTCGCAATGGAGGTCACTCTAGGCCCTGATAAACAACTTTTTTTGGTTTTCTTGTTAATGCTTGGAATAGGCTAGTAGATTGTTGGGCAGTACAAAACCAAATCGCTTGATTTTCAAGGATATTTTAGTTATTTTCCTACTCATTCAACTCTACTAAACCATATATGGGTATCATGCTGTGTTTTCCGTGACTATTGTTCACTTTTTTGAGCACAATGGTTTCTGCGTTTGTGTGTCTTTGTGCTATCTACAGACATGTTTAAGAGCTTCATGGTTTATGTTTTCGGATGATATGAAAACATTTTGTCTGGTGTCATATTTGAAAGTAGAAAACTGTACTTTATATAATTCCCCCCTACATTTCTTCAGGGATTTGAGAGATAACTAGAAGAAAACATAAATTGTACAAGTACAATACATCCTTAGGTTAGGTTATTCATATGCTAAATTAATAAAAAAGAAGCGATCTTGATAACTGAAGGTAACCGTGATGTGTTTGAAAAAGTTTAAGGGTGAATCTCTTTTTGCTGGTCAATGCAGGTATTTATATATTCCTCGTAAAACTATGAAGTTTTGCTTGAAGTATATTGATGAGATGTCAAACATAATGTATTAATTAAAGCACTGTTGGCCACCTTTTAAGCTCTGAGAATGGTCCTGTTTGTCTACTACACGTTAACCCTTGGCTTGTGTGGTATATTAGGCCTAATAAACCATCTTAATCCGCAATTATTAACAGACAAAATTGTAAGTATAACAATTTAGAAACACGTTTATGCATGTTGATCCATGAAACAAGCTTGTTAGTGATTCTAGCTTATGTATTGGATTAAGTTTAGAAAAGAAGCTCATATGTGAAATGCCAAGTGAATCTTTGATACTTATTTTGTCAAATCCCTAAAATATGCTTTTAATGTTTTGCAGCTGGACATACAATGATACCCTTCGGGCAAAATACAACTCACAAATGGCGGGTATGAAGCCTATAGCAAAACCTAAAGGAAAAAAGATCAAGGACTGGGAGTCTCGTTGAAGCTGTGATGCTGGCTTAATGGAAGTATGTTAGCATTTTGCACGTGATCATCAGTCTTAACTCTTAATCTGTACTTTTTATCTAGTTTTGATGTTAGCATCTATTCCTAGTAATCTGTACAAGCGACCTCTATATTTACGTTTGTTCGGTTACTGGTTTCATCTTAAAGTTTATCTGGAGGTTGCAAGATGGGTGGGTTGCGTAACATTCTATTTTTAGTATGGTTTAGTTAGGGCCGTGCCAGGTTTGGCTGACCCGCAAACAAAATTTGGCCATTTTTACTTTTACAAAAAGCATACTACAAAGATGATATAAACCCTCAATAAAACGATATATGAGGTATGCAATGAAAACAGGTTCTGATTGACTTTAACCTGTCCAATCCGTTTCCCTTATAGCCAACTTTCATTTGACATGCTTAAGATGAACATAACTTGAATCATTTCTTAGCTCTGTAGAATGTGTGTTGTTAGATCAGCAGTTTGAACAGCTAGAATCATAGAAATTGATTGGTAATTCTTAATGAAATATAATCTACAAATGGATGAAAATACATATTCTAATCTGTGGAATCTGAGTTTTTGGCTTTATGCTCCTATTGTTGTTATGCCAAGTTTTTTTTGGCTATTTAATGTTTGATTACCTGATTGAGGGGGAAATGAGGACCGAGAGCAAGATTGAAAACATGGAGCAAACGCAAGTGATATAGATGGATATATTTGTATTTGATCGTATACTTTGTACATTAGAAATGCGTCATTGATAAATTGTGCATGTTAAGCTCTCAAAATACGGTAAATAAAAGTTGTCCCCAAACTTCATTGATGTGGTTAGCACATAAGTACAACACTACGGTGGTCGATGGGTGGGGTGTCGGACAAACTCAATTGCAACTCTGCTAGGAATTTTATTATAGGGTGATTAATGTTAAGAAAAATAATTGGCAGGTCTATTTATCATCAGTCTAATGTTAATACAACAAATGGTTTTTCTACTGTTTTTGAAACTTTTGGCTACCCAACTTGTTCATGTGGTAGTTGTACAATTAACCGAATCAAACAATGGGAGTGGATCAGACAAAATCATAGCTGAAAATACAAACTACTGGAATTCTGGAAGCAATGATCAAACCAATAATATTTGGCGGTCCAGTTTGATTTAGGGGGCGTTTGGATTGGTGTTATGATGTAGATTATCTACTTATCACGTTTACAAAACGTGAATAATCAGTTATTAGAGCATCCCCAATGCTTCAAGTCTTCATTGACTTAAAGCATTTAATGCATTAAATGCATACTATACTTAAACTAAAGCTTTTGAGAAAGACAACTTGGTGTATGTCAAGTCTTTGTATGCTAAAAACACTACTAAAAGACTTTTTAGAATAGGAAAAAGTTTTTGCCCATTTAAAGCATTGTAGATGCTTTTAGTGTTTGGGAACTTTTTTCAAATAATTGATTATCTGCGTTTTGATAGAGACAAAACTACGTTTTGAATAACCTGGAAATGACGTGCTTTTGCAAAACGCAAAAGTTGATTCTCATGTGACCCACAAAATAAAAGCTTTTAATATCTATATTGCCCTCTCATTTAATTTTCATGTGGCTTATTTTGGTAAGGTAAATGTTTAATTTTGTAATTTTACCCATTTGTTTTCTCACTAAAACTTAAGAAAGTGAGATTGATTGGGTGATAAGCTAAAAAATAATCCTTAAATTCAATTATTATCAAATAACTTATCTTAACCGGTACAAAAAAAAAAAAAAATTCTTCTGGGTTCTCACACTTGCAAATATCTTGATTGAAAAGTTGTGAATCTGTGATACACCAAATTGGCTGAGATGGTATCATGAATTACAACCAGTTAAAATATTGTTGGTAAACATAGCTTTAAGGGTAAAATGTTTAGCACTTTTAAAAACTTATTATTACAACTGTAAAACTAACCATAGCACAAGGGTCACACTAAACAAAAGACAAAAATAAAAGGACCAAAACAGCTTTTTAATTTCTTTCCAAACAGCCATTGACTAATTCCAACCAACAAAACAAACATCAAACATTCAAACCCCAATCAATCCTATGCTCCAATCTCAACTCAACTCAACTGAAACACGATGGTCAACGGCGAAAACTCAGAAGTCAAACCACCACCCTCACCTCCTCCATCTGTAAGTTCCAAATTATATCATACTCACACTAATAATTTCTTTATACATTTTCGTCCGTTTTTCTTACGTTATTTTATAAGCTTATTTGGGATTTATAAGCTTTATATATATTTATTATGTTAAGTTTCAAAATAACCCAACAAATTGGAGCTTGTGTAACATAAATCCGAAAGCAGATAACCTCATAAGCCGATTAATAAGCTTAAACAAACACCCTTAAGTTAGGGAAAATGACAAAAATATCAATTTTCACAAACACACAAAATACCAATTTTTCTTCATAAAATCAAAAATACCCATAAAACTCGCAAACTTTGCGACTATTTGCGATTTTTCCAAAAAATCGCAAACTTTGCGATTTTTTAAAGAAATCTAGCAAAGTTTGCGATTTTTTGAAAAAATCTAGCAAACTTTGCCATTTTTTGAAATCTAGCAAACTTTGCGATTTTTTAAAGAAATCTCGCAAAGTTTGCGATAATTTTTAAAAATATCGCAAACTTTGCGATTTTTCTTAAAAAATGCAAATTTTCGGATAAGACAACAATGGATGGTGTGTTGGAGTATATGCCGTTAAATTGTGTAAAACGTACACTAATTTTGCCATTGTTGTCTTATCCGAAAATTTGCATTTTTTAAGAAAAATCGCAAAGTTTGCGATATTTTTAAAAATTATCGCAAACTTTGCGAGATTTGTTTAAAAAATCGCAAAGTTTGCTAGATTTCAAAAAATGGCAAAGTTTGCTAGATTTTTTTAAAAAATCGCAAACTTTGCTAGATTTCTTTAAAAAATCGCAAAGTTTGCGATTTTTTGAAAAATTTGCAAATAGTCGCAAAGTTTGCGAGTTTTATGGGTATTTTCGATTTTTTGAAAAAAAATTGGTATTTTGTGAAGTGTGTTTGTGAAAATGGATATTTTTGTCATTTTCCCCTTAAGTTATTCATATAGATAATCAAGAAAGTATGTTATTCATGTGCATATTTATAAAAAAAGAAAAGAAAGTACCTTACTCATTTATAGCATTCACCCGATTACTGTATTAGTTATAAATATTGATATGTGATTGTTTTTGTTATTAGTATTTGGAGGTTAAATGCACAAGTACAAAAAAAGTTAGAAGGTTTTCTGTTGGTACAGAAGCTGGTTTTGCTTTGAAACTGATTAATATGAAGATTGGTGATGAAGGGTTGCCAATGGGATTGTATATCGAAGCGGTTAAAGATGGGGAGGAAAGTGTTAGTTTTGGCCCGAATTCGGTTCTTGTAAGTTACGGGGAGGGGTGGAAGTTGCAAACGGTTGCGGAAACCCAAGGTATATATGTAATATGCTTATGTTTTGATGTATTGTAATGCGAAGTTGTTTAGGAAATAGTGTTGGGATTTGCTTATGCTGTTTGAAAATGGGCTAAAGGAAGAAATAGTAATTGATTAGAATGTGTCGATTGGGTTATTTTGATCTAGGAGTTTTAGGTTAGATATGAGGCTAAAATGGAAGCACTAGTTTCATCTCAAAAAAGCACTTTGGATTAAGCGAGCTGAGGCATGCTTACTAAGAAACTTTTTGTATTAACTCAAAATAAGCAGGAAACCAGAAGTTGTTTGTTTTATCAGTACATTCCTTAGTCCAAACCAAACTGCTGTATGAGGGAAAAAAAAAAAAAAGCAATCGCAAACATCCCATTAAACTGCTTATATGCTAAATGTGCTTGATAGAGTAGATGTGCTTGCTTGTTTACTTGTAAGTGAAAGATAATAATTAAATCAAAAAAGTAATGTTTGCTACTTTTGGTACTTACTACTAGTTGTAAGGAAAATAAACAATTTTGAGCATTCAAAAGAAATGTCTGATCTGCTTATTTTTTGTTATATGACAACTTAGATCTACGCAGGTTGATGCCTGCTTATAATATGGAGTTTGAGATTGCTTATATTATACTGACTGTACTTGGTGGATTCAAAATTACAACCTTCCCAAAATGGTTTCAATAAGCCATTCGCTTATAAGCATAATCTGTTTAATAAAGCAATCCTAAACACCCCTGAGCAATACCAAGTTACCAAATACCTTATTATTAGTATTCGATGTCTAGACACTATTGAGTTTGAATGCTTGTTGAAAGAAGTTTCCCAGATCATCAATAGGAAAACCATGGGTATATCAGTCACATGAACGTAAATTAATTCCAAGTTTGTAGGTTTTTGCATATTGATTTTCAAAAGTCTGTATCCAACTTTGACGCAGGGTAGATCATTTTTCATTTCAAAGAAGTTGCATATTTTAACATTCAATGTTGGATCTTTTGAGAACCGATGTACTAGTCAAACGTTGCCTTATGATTTCTCATTTCCTTCACTTTGTATTCTTTTGGTCTTTCAAGGAGGTGCACGAGCTAGGCCAAGTATCAGAAGAACACCAAAATATGAATCAGCTCCACTGGTATTTCTGCCTTTTTCTTGTGCAGCATTTATTTGTTTCGGTAGCAGCAAAAGCTGATAAAGCTTTAATATTAGCTTCGATATATATGATGCTAGGGTCTTCTTTTTTCCAGTTCTGAAACAACTTGGGTAGACCCCCTTGCGTGTTTTAGTGGTAACGAGGTGGGCAATCCGTATTTGTGTCTGGGGTTCAAGCACATCCTTGATATTAGGACATTGTGATTTACCCCTCCCATGTTAATAATGGGATCTAGCCCAGGATTGGCATTTAGGGGATGGTGATTTTGGTATAGAATATAATTAATGGACAAGTTTCATAGAATTGTAACGTATTTGGTACAGACGGTCCAGTTTGATATTCAAGTTTTATATGTTCCAACCAGTTCAATAAAAATTATGGCACTGGGATAGGTTGGTAATTAGATTTTTTTTGGTTCCTATTTGGTAATCATATTTTTACCTATTATTACCAAACTAGCTTGCTTTGAAAACTCTAATAACTAGGCTGGATCATCATACTGAATCATCTTGTGATGCACATTGAACTTACAATCTTTGGCACTTCATCTGAAATGCAGTTGATTTGTTCTAAAATCAAAGTTGCCTTATTTGTTCATCACTTCATCACATGCTAGACCCAGGGCCGGTCCTGAGCTTTTGGATGCTCTGGGCGAGACTAACGAAATATGCCCCGGTATATATAGCAAGGCCCAATTTTAAGCTTTCCGAATATGATCGTGTCGGTTCAGTATTCTTAAATGACTAAAATGAGAAATGATCTTTCATAATTGACATCATTTTCATCAAATAATTACTTTTTTCATTCGTGTCATATCTTCAATTTTGCTATCATTTTATTTGTAAAATAAACATAAATGAGTAAACATATATGTATACTTTACAATTGAAACGTAGCAAACATATATTATGAAATGCATAGTAAAAACATGCTTTGCTTAGTGTTTACCAACTAAGAAAATACACCAAAAGTAATTAGTAGTGTAATTCATAAAACAACTTGACACTCTAATTAATAGCAAAAGGAAAAACATACTTGGTGTGCATCGAAACCACACAAAAAGTTAGGACCAATGAGTAATAAAAATACCATACTTTTAACTGTTGCATCATATAAAGCAAAAAAGTACTCATCTTCTCCGAGACTCCAACTGAACGACCATGTCCGGTTATGTTCTTGGGAGATTTTTTTCGTTTTCCGTTCTTTCTTTTTTTTCTTATTTGTTTTTAGATCTCAGGTGGTTTCTCGTTTATTTCAAGATTAATACTAAAAATCCGACACTAAAAAATTGATGCCTCCTATTTTATTGATGCCCTTGGCCGTCACCCACTTAGCCTGGTGCCAGGGCCGGCCCTAGCTAGACCTAAAGGTTCATTGGTGTCACTTACAATGATTTCCAAATAACCTACTGTGAATTTATTTTTAAGTCTCAAAATAATCATGGTATTGCACACAAATGAAACACAAGAAGTACTTCACTAAAGACAGTTAGGGTCATGAGTTTTATGTTGATAGGCTTAACCTAAAAGCAAAATTCATGTAATCGATAATAATAATTTCAACAAGGTTTCTGCCAATCTAGAGCCGTCACTAGAGACAAATGAAACACAAGAAGTACTTCACTAAAGACAATTAGGGTCATGAGTTTTATGTTGATAGGCTTAAACTAAAAGCAAAATTCATGTCATTGATAATAATAATTTCAACAAGGTTTCTGCCAATCTAGAGCCGTCACTAGAGGTGGCAAAATTGGTGTGTTGAGAACTAGGTCAGGAAGGGTCGGGTCTATATTTAATAACTTTTTGATGTGGGTCTAAATGGGTTGATTTGCGTTTGGTTGGGTTGATCCACAATAGCTTTTGTGCTGCATTCACAGCTATAACATATCTGACATTATAGTTTATCAATTATCCTATTTGTAGGGCATGGATGAGTTGCAGTCAACAAAAGGACTATTGCCCTCGAATATTGGTCCCGGGTACATTGCGAAAGTATTGTTGGCTTTTGTCTTCTTGTTTGTGTTCGGAGCAATTTTCACATTAGCTCTTGAGAACCTTCCCAAGATTCTTATTTATATCAACTCTTCCATCTAAGTACATAAATTTATATATACCTAGCATGTTCCCTGTCATGAAATTTGTCTTGACATTCAAGTCACGACTCACGTGCCCTTTGGGTGAATAATCATTAAAGTATTGCCTGAGCGGGCTTAACCAGTACATCTCATTTGACTTTCAATGGTTCTGGGATGATATTTACAACTTATTTGATGCTTGTTTCATGCTCCATATCTCAACACCTTTAACCTTCTTGAATTGATGAAATTTTTTGACGGTTTGAGGTTTTCGTGACAGGTTATAGTTGATAATAAACTATTGACCATTTGACAGTTATTTTATTTTACTTTTGTAAGAGGGAGGATTCATGTTGAATGCAGGACCAATTGTGCACCATGCGTTAATAAGAGAGTTGGGTGCAGTGGGCACCTATAAATTTTGTAGGTCTCACCGCCAGTGGCAGAGCTAGAAGAAATTTCATGGGAGGGCCGAAGCAAATTTTTTCCGGAAAAACATTAGATGGGAGGGCCGAGATGAAAAAAGAAAATTTTTAACACATGAAATCGCAAAAAAATACACTGACGGGCTTAGGCCTAGGGGGGCCGGGACCCTCTCCGGTCCTCACATAGCTCCGCCCCTGGTCACCACGTCAGCATGTACCCTGTCACATAAACACCCTCGCCAATAAAATTCCTATAACGCACCACCAAAAATAACTCACTCGCTCTCACAAAGAAAAAAAAAGTAGAAAAAAGCTGATAACGGCATGTGATGGGTATAAGCTATGGGACGGATAACATGGCATGGGGGTGCAGTTTGGCGGTGCCATGGGTGCAAAAAAAATCCCTTTGGCATGCCATAGGTAACTGCACTGCTCGCTCTAAAGACTACAAACAAGTTAAGCCAAGTCAAGTCTAGCTTTACAAGAAGTTTCCTTGATTATGTTCCGTATAAGTCAGTTAAATTATGTTTGACCAGAAAAAGTTTCGAAGTGTTCGAGTTGGCACATGCTTTTCTTAAATATTGGTTATAGGTTTGGTACAGTCCTTTCAGAACCAGGGAACTAAACCACATTTTACCCATAAGGCTAGTCACAGTCGATCTTTTGAAACCGGTTTGGTCACCGAAAAATTCGACCCACGACCGATGTTAACATCAGTCAAGACGGTTGTGGACATCGGTCTTGACATCTGTCGAGTAGCAAAAAAGGGGGACATCGGTCCAAATTTCGACCGAAATTAAACACACTATCTTCCATGCCATTTTTGCCCGTTGGGGCTTAAAGTTAAAAAAACATTTAATTTTTTGACCGTTTGTCTTTCAAACTAAAAAAAAAAGAAAAAAAAAACATTTTTTTTTTTTAAACTTTACCACTCTATAAATACTAACTAAAACACATTTCTAAAACACACAATTTCAAATCCTCCCACGGGTAATCGTGAAAGAATATGGTACAAGAGGAGGCACGAAGCAGCAAGGAAAGATGTGGAACGGGCTTTTGGTGTGTTGAAGAAGAAGTGAAAAATGCTTCAAATTCCTGCTCGAGGGTTTTATAAAAATGATATCCAAGATATTATGTATACATGTATCATATTACATAATATGATCATCCGACACAAGCAGCGGGCGATATGTCCTACATGGTTCGAAGATGAGGGACACCAAGATCATGATCCCTTAATAACGCATGAAGAATCGTTGGTGGTTACTCAGGAGCTAATGGACTCATCAACTCATCAAAACTTAAAATCTGATTTGGTCGAACACATTTGGAGAAATCGTCGAGATCATGTCAATGAAGTGAATCAAGTCGATAGAGATGATGACGATGAGGAAGACGATGAAGAGTTTTTGTAATGTTTTTCACGTTATTTGAATAAGTTACGTAATGTTTTTAATGTTTATTTGAATTTCGTACTGTAATGTTTTTTTTAATTTTAATGAATTTTAAATTTGTTGTTTAAACACTTCGGTCATCGACTGTGGCATCCGGGTTATGTCTGGTCGCTGGAGAGAGTGACGTGGCGCTGGTGACCTGGGTCACGACTGTGTCCAGCCTAATGAATATTAGTGGCTGTGGTTTAGTCCCATCTAGCCGGTCATGTTCCAACCCAATGTTCATCTTAGCAACAACAAAATGTTAAGATTTAGGAATAGTTTGCTGAAAGAATGTTGCATGTTAAATCATTATATGTGATCGCGTTGAAAATTGTTAAAATATGGCAAGAACATAGTCATATACCCGACTAAAGGGTCAGCATACAAATACGTCATTAAACTTTTTAAAAGAGTGCGCCTAAGGTAACAAACTTTTATTTTGTTCATTTGGGTTATTAATGTTCATCATCAAGATCCTCAGGAGACTGATTGTTCGAATTATGAGGATCACTAAGACTAGTTGTGCCTAATTCAGGACTTTTGTTCACACCTGAAGCCATCTATGAACAAAAGAAAAGTTTAAAACTACGATATAAGAAGAAGAAGAAAATCTACTGATCGTTGGTATTACTCGCTTTCCAGCAGTGGTGTTTTTAATGTGAAAGATACTCGTCTTGTTATTGACGATTTGTTCCTTCCTTCTTATTCCGAGCCAACAAGGTGGGTTACGGTAATTCCTATTAAAATTAATATATTCATGTGGCGAGCCCGTCGAGATGGTTTGGCTACTAGGTACAATCTGGTTCGTAAAGGAATTAATTTGGAATCCACTGATTGCCCCGTGTGTCAAGTGGAAGTAGAGGATATTTGTCATTTGTTACTCCGTTGTTCTCTTGCTCAGGAGGTTTTGCAACGTGTTTGTCGATGGTGGGAGTTAGACGTCCAAAACTGGCATTCTTTTTCGGATTGGGACGTGTGGTTCTTTTCTATCCGTCTTCCAAGTAAAGTTAAAAGTCTTTTGGAAGGTGTCTTCTACGTTGCTTGGTGGTATATTTGGGGTTTTCGAAATCGCTACATCTTTGATGATAACAAGCCGTCCAGATCGGTTCTGTTCGAGAATATTATCTCCTCTTCGTTCCTTTGGTGTAATAGTAGAAGTAACAGGAAATTTTCTAGAGATAGTTGGCTAAAAAATCCTCATTTAATTTCTTTGTAATTTCTTTCTAGCGCCTTGCTAGTTTATTAATATTTAGCCGTTCAAAAAAAAAAGAAGAAGAAGAAAATCAATGTTTGTGTTTTTACTTTTGATTGATTGTTGTTCCGTTGTTCTAATAGAGGAAAAAGTATTTAAGGAGAGTGAAGAAGAATACAAGTAAAAGAAACCAATGTTATACATAGTATGAGGCGTGACGTGACGGCATAATCAAACCTCACGCCTTAGGAGCTATGACGAAGCTTTAGCGTTTTTAATACGTGACTTAAAGCGGCAAAAAATATGAAAATATTGATAAATTTATATATTATATATCATATTTCATATCGAGTTTACAAAAGGTGTTATACATAAATAACAAAGTCATTAAACTATCTTTACATCTAATTTTCTTCATTAAAAAAAAAAAAAAAAAAAAAAAAAACAAAAAACAAAAAACTTTTTCATCGTAGTTGAATTCAAAAAAGACGTCATGGCTCACGCATTAGCGTGTCTTATCACACCTTTCCATGCCTCGTCTCACACCAAGCCTTAAGCCGACGCCTTGGTCTATTGCCTAGCGTGGATGTCACGTCTCGCGTCTATGACGCCGCCTTGGCGCGCCTTTTAGAACCATGAAAGAAAGTGACTATCTGAGACATACTATTTAATAACCATTTTGGGAATATGTAAATTGACGATTCATTAATTGAGGAGACTAACCGTTGGTATTCTATATTCTTTTAGTTGGGTCTAGTTATGTTAAAAAAGTTCGGCCGAGGTTCTTTTTCTTTTTCTTTTGGGTTACTTGATTTTTTTACTCGGCATTACAAGCCGATTACTCTTTCGGATAGTTCGGAGTCGGCGCAGGTGAACCTTGTGGCCACGAGGGGATTAATTTTCTCCATATTGGATTCGAACCCTTGACCTCTTTTTTAGACGACTGGTATTCTTACCGTCGGATCATCCCTAATGGTTAAAAGTTGGGTCTAGTTTAATTTTAACTAAATGTTTTTTTAAACATATTCATATACGTGTACATCTTAAAAAGTAATAAATCTACACATGTTATAGAACTAGAAAAATATTGAACGCTAAAAATCTCAAAAAAAAAAAAAAAAAAAAAAAATCGAGAAAACATTGTAAAGACGTAGACAGTGTAATTAGTTCCATTTTCTGCGTATAAATTTTTATTATACATATATTGAAATCCAATGTTGTTCTGTTGCGAGTGGAATTACTTCCATTAAACCAATTAAAAAAATTGCGATATGAGACTCTCATTTTCTATGGATCACATTCATATAGCTATCAGATGTTGTTTTAGACCTAAAAGTGGAAGAGTATAGGGGTTGACCGACAAAAGCTTTGCCAACCTGATATGTATTGAAACCATGAAGTATATGAATCAACCAAAGTGTATTGACGAAGTCTGAGTTTGTAATCTCTTATAGTGACCGAAACTTTGCTTTAAAAAACTTTTAACCTTTTTCTTTAAACTGACGGTTTAACATTTGTGACGAGATTTTAGTAGAATTGCGCTAATACAAAACACAAATATTCCGGTAGTTATAAACAAGGAAAATGAAATCGTGATAATTCATAATTCGATTGCAAAATTCTGTCACATCACACAAATTTTATCACATATACAAAAGAATGTCATATACCTCGCAAACCATCACAATTATCTTTTTTTGGGTATCGCAACTAAGAAGAATAATATTAGTAAATTATAAGGGAGATGATTTGTACACTCCCAAATATGATTGGGACACTCAAAATATGAGTGTTTGGATATTTATACCCTCATATTATTTTTAGTTATGTTTATCCTGTAAGAGTATAAATGTCCAAACACTCATATTTTGAGTGTCCCAATCATTATTGGGAACGTACAAATCACCTCCCAAATTATAAATAGGTGCACAGTAAGTTGCAGTCTATGTTAGACCTAATAAACACATATATTAAAGGAGAGTACGATGACATTAGTTAATATTGGCATTTAAAAAAATATATATTCAACTAAATGGTACAAAAATGTGTCAAGAGCAAGTGTCATTTTAAATCATAAAAATTCAAATTTCCCTTATAATATTGTTGAAACTTGAAACTATTATGAACTTTTGTTTCACTTATTGACTTTCTATACGTTTATATTTTCACACCTACCTTGTTGGAGAAAATGTGAAGTGAAATGATACTGTAATTTGTTTAGTGAGACCAATGACTGTTTCTTGTCAATAGGTTATCATAATCAAATTCGTCTAGGGAGAATTGGAAATTGGATGCATCGTATAATATAAGCAAAAAAGAAGACGACATATATACAAAAGTAACATATTTTCTATCTACGTGAGATTCTTTTCGTCCTAAATTAATAATCTACTTTTTCTTTTTGAATATTTCAATTTAGTTCTCCGTTACTAAATATAGATAGGACAAATTTGACCGACTTTACCAAATTATTCTTGCTTAAAATTATTATTATAAATTTTAAAGAAGACATTAATTAATTAGTTAAAGGTAAAATTATCCGTTTAACAAAAATTAAGAGAGATAAAGCAGTATTAATTATGTTTTTCTTAAACTGTTTGTTTTTTTGAAAGACAATAATTTTAAGACGAAACATTCTTGTGCCTAGTTGGAAAGTCTTGTTGTTTTAAAGCCTTGGTCAGGAGTTCGAATCCCGTAGGCCTTTACCATATATTCCTTTTGAGACAAAGGAACTCATATATGTTTAGGCTGGTGAAGCTAGATAGGCTCGTTCGACTCGTATCTAAACGAGCTTTCGAACGAGCCGAGCCAAAAACTATATTTTAAGCTCGGCTCGTTAAGCTTAACAAGTTGTGACTTTTGTTCAGGATCGACTTAAGCTCGAATATTAACGAACTCGAGTCGAGCTAACAAGCCCAAGCTCGCATAACTTGTATAAGGCTCGACTCGCCCCATTCTACACGCACAAAATGTAGCAAATCGAATAAAGGTTCCTTTTTAGTGTAAAGAAAGAGCAAAATGTGCTAATGATGTTTAATGAGTAGTACTAATCTAGGTTTGGCGAAGCCACATAATCTCGTCGAGCATAATTGTTGAAGTTCACATATGTCCATTTAACTCTAGCTAACTTAATTATGTGTTGCTATTCATGTTCGGGGCAATTTCTACGTTAGCCTCATATCACAATCCATGTATAGCAACGAACATGAATTTAAACGTTATTTATATTTTTTATTTTTACCTAAGTTTTGTTAACGACAAAAGTAAATTTAATTTTCATAAAGCTTAAAGCTTGTCAAGTTTAATAGATATTAAAACAAGCCTTTTCAAACAATATCTTCATCATTTAAAGCATTTACATTGTGACTAATCATATCTTAATGTAAGTATAAGCATAATGTATGATAGTAGTTTTTAGAATGTTTTAGTTTCTTAAAAACTAAACATTACTTATGTATTTGCATATTTCTAAAAATAGAAAAACAACACATGGCATCATGTGATGCATCATGGAAATCTTTGGAAGATTTCATTAGATATTTTGTGTAGATTTGTACTCTTCATATCTTACACAATCTTGCATAGATATGGTTGACTTTGGCAAAATCTTGATATCTTGCCGGACCGCTGCACCAAATATATAACGGACGGAACCCTTTCAAGGGGTCCCGTCCGTGGTGCCTGCCTGATGGTTTGGCTATAAATAGCAAAGCCAAACCAAGTAGTTTTTCATCCCTTTCAATCATACTCTCTTACATATCTTCTCTCTAACCTTTCTAACTCAGTTACATATCATATTAGTGATCTCTTTTGTAGCAAAGAAGATCAAGTCACATTCAAGCTTCAAACGAGAAGTTGGAAGTCTTGTTTGTTTAGTGTTGTATGATCTTGTGTTGATTCATACTTCATTGTTGTATTAAACCATCATAATCTTGTGAGTGTGAGTGGTTAGTATTTTAGTCCTCAAAATACATTGTGTGTGGGAGTGGTTGTACCCTTTGAAAGAACTCGACATCTAGCTTAGTGTCGGAAATAGTGTAAGCGAAGTGTAAAGGTTTCTCCGTCGGTGAAAGGAGCTTGTTGACTAGTGAAGTTAAACTCTCGAGTGTGAGACTCGGGGAGTGGAGTAGGGCAAGGAAAAAGAGTCATTGTAGACCGAACCACTATAAACAACTTGTTGTGGTTTGATTATTTCTTTCCTTATTTACTCTTTACATATTGCTTGCATATTTCATTAACATATCTAAGATCAATATCAATTGATCTTTCAATAAGTTTCAAAACAAAGTTTTTAATTGGTAAACTATTCAACCCCCCTTCTAGTTTTCTACAATTGGTATCAGAGCCTCGTTGCTCAAGAATTTCTAAAATAACTTGTATTTTATAAACTTGAAACGATCCATGGATTCTGAAAACTTTAAAGAAGGGCAATCTATGCAAAGACCACCACTCTTTGAAACCAATGGATTTATCTATTGGAAAAACCGTTTTGAAACAAATGTAAAATCAAAAGATATAGATCTTTGGTTTGTTATTGTTAAAGGGGATTTTAGTTCTACAACAAAGGATATTTCTGTTGATGAACAAAAGAAATTAATTGCTAAAAATAATGAAGCTAAAATGATGCTTTATAATGCTTTTCCTAGAAAAGAATATGAAAGAATTTTTATGTGTGAAACCGCCAAAGATATTGGGAATCTTTGATTGTTACACATCAAGGCAATTCACAAGTCAAGGATAACAAAATTGATCTTCTTGTTCAACAATATGAACAATTTGTTATCCCCGAAGATGAAACCATTGATTGTGGCTTTGCTCGCTTTAATACTATTATTACATCACTTAAAGCACTTGATGAATCTTTTCGTAGTAAGAACTTTGTCCGGAAATTTCTTAGAGCACTCCATCCCAAATGGAGAGCTAAAGTGACCGCTATTGAAGAATCAAAAGATCTCTCAAAAATGTCACTAGACGAGCTAATCGGTAACCTCAAAGTACACGAAATGGTGATGGAGAAAGATTCAGAGATCATCAAAGGAAGAAGGGAGAAGATCAAATCCGTTGCTCTAAAAGCAAAGGCGGAATCAAGTGATGATGACGAATCTTGCTCTGGTAGTGAATATGAGGAGTATGCCATGGCGTTAGAGACTTTAAGAAGTTCTTTAGAAGAAGAGGAAAGTTTGTAAGACAACCTCGAGAAGAAAAGAAGCCATTCCGAAAAGATCGGGATGACAAAAAGGGTAAATGTGAAAGAAAGTGTTTTAGATGTGGTGATGCAAGTCATCTCATAGGAGAATGTCCCAAGCCACCTAAAAGCAAAACTGATTGGGTCCAGACAGTCAAGTTTATCACACAAGCTAACCAATTGTGAATGGTCAACCGTAATAAACTTCAAACTGTCTAAAACCAATGCAATGTAAGATCTGAGAGTATAGTGTTTCCAGGTCGTTAAGTCCACGGAGGATTAATGGTGTTTAACACTTTCAGATGTCGAATTATCACTAAGGATAGTGATCAGTAAGGATTGTGAATGATAATTACACCCAAAGAGAAAGTTTGTAAATTACAGGGGCTTAAATGCAAATTAAAGAAAATTAAAAAGCTAAAATATATTAAATAAACGCTATCACTATTTTTAAAATGATGTTTTTCTTGATTCATAAAATAAAATAACTTAAATAAACTATTTTAATTAAATCGTAAACCTAAATTATCTAAAAACGTGACCTAAAATGAAAACGTGCGTTATATGTAAAAATTACGCGAGTCAGTAAGATAAAACGTAAAATTTGTGAAATAAAAGTCCTACGAGTGTAAAAACAATTTTCTTACTTACTATATGACAAAAGAAAATTTTAGAAAAAAGATTTATATTTTTTTGACTTTTATATTTTTTATTATGAATTAAATTCTATTTTAAACTAATTAAATGATTAAAAATACTAAAACTATTCAGAAAATTTTGAAACTTTTTTATAAAATACTTTATAACAATACAAGGCTAGGAAAAATACAAAAAGTATGAAAGTTTATTTGAATAAGCTGTAAATAAGCTAACTTAATCGTATAAGCTAAATTAGAAAACAAATGCTATGTATTAAATTTTGCAAACATATACCAGTCAAAGACCCAAGGGGAGATGGTATGTGTGTGGTGTGGTGAGCTGGGTGGCCAGGGTTCGAATCCCAACAACTCCTTTTTTGCAAAATATTTCATTTTTGGTTTTTTTCTTTTACAAACTGATTAAGTACAATAAGATAAACAAATTTCAAAACTACAACTTTTTATAAAAACAACTAATAAGCTAAGTTTGAGCTTATGATTTATCAACAGTTGAACAAGAAAAGGAATAAGCACAAGATTTAAACCAAATAGCTAAGAAGCTAATAAATAAGCACAAAGATAAGCGAAAATAAGCTAAGAAGCTGTAATAATAATATTAAAACTGAATAAGTACAATCACTAAGAAATAAGCACTGAATAACTCCAAATAAGCACAAATTAAACTGTTTAAACAGGACACTATTGGTTTTCTAGCTAATATTTAAGCACTTAAATAAGCTATGAAATGAAAAGGAACAATTGAACTAGCAAGTACACTAGCTAAGCTCTCTAAAAAGCTAAAACTCTCACTGTGTTGTTCACTAGAGAGCTTTAATGAGCTATGAAAAATCAGTAAACACGATTACTCAGTGTACTAGATGAAATGGTCAAAACAAAAAGCTAATGGCAGACCTATCAAATAAGCTAATAAAGTGAAAATAAGCACTGGACTAGCTAGGACGACTAGGTTAGCTACACAAAAGCCAAAATTACAAGGGGTTCAATGATTAGCTTTTTATGAGCTTGTGAAAATGGATATAAAGCTGTGCACAGGGCATGTTTTTGAAAAAGAGTTCAAAAGAAGCTAAGAAATAAGCACTTAATAAGCTGAACTAAAATTTATAAAAAATACTATGATTAAGCTGAGCAGTTGAATATTAGAAACCTAAAAGATGATAAGCTAAATCTTGGTATTAAATTCACAATAAAATCCTTAAGTTTATTCAAAAACTGCTATTGAAAATTTTGACTTTTTAATTTACACTAAGTAGTTGACTTAAATGAACTTTGATTACTTCTAATTGACTGATTATGTTGTTTTAAGCTATAATAAGACTGGTTTAACTAATCTTAACAACTTTTAAAGCTAGAATGATGATTATGCAATCAAAAATCCTAAGGACTAACTAAGGAGAGTTTAAAGATAATTTTGACTTTTTATCTAACAAACACTGGATTTTATTGTTTATCTAGGCTAATAGGTTCTATTGTGACTTATATCAGACAAGTACAAAACCACAATCAACCTCTAACACAGTTTTTACAGCAAATCCAAACAACCCTTATTAAAACTAATTTGAAGTTTTTAGTACTAAAACAGATTTTTAAAGCAAGAAACCTAGTGATTAACTTAAATTAACTATGATGAGACAAGATTAAACCAAGATTAATACACTTAAACTAGAAAATGCAATTTTTTAAAGAAATTGCTTACAAGTTGAGTCCAAGTACAAAACAGAGAACTGAGGCACAAGACCACAACCTATAGCTTCCTAAGAAGCTCTAAACTCAAGGCAATCCACAATTCACCTTGCTCCAGCTTTCTCTCTTCTTCATTCTTGATTTTTTATTTTTCACTAATTTATTTGGTATTTTTGGTATTTTTGCTTTTGACTTCTAAACTGAATTTTATGGGTTTCTAATAGCTTACATAAGCTATATAGGAGCTTATGTGATCTTATGAGTCCAAAATAACATCTACAAACAACATTCGAACTTATTGAGATTTTTGAACAAGGAATTTTTGCATAAACTGAAAACTTGAATTAAGACTGAAATTGATGTTCAGAAAAGCTTTATTACACACTAAAAACTTGAATTACAGAGCTTGAAAGCTTAAACATAAACTAGAATTTAAAAGTTAACTAATTCGACATACATTAATAAAAATTACACTAGATATCTCTCTCCTCTGCTTCACCTTTCTTTATATTGATCTTTTAGACTCCCCACATGTCTCTGAATCTTTCCCATCAACAATCTTGGCCATTGATTCAGTCAAACTCATCTCAACCATTTAAATGAAATTTGGCGCCAAAAGTAGTTTATATAACTTGCAGCCGAAATTTTGCAATTAATGCACTTTGGAAGCTTGTACATGTTGAGGAGACACAAAGGAAAAGGTATTTGGCCTAGTTGGAATATTTGGAAAGAAAAACAGGGGAAAGTATGGTTTTGAAGATAAAGTGGTGGAGATGCATTAACTGCGGTTGTGGGCTAGTTTGTGAGGAGGGGGTGAGCTGGGAGAGTAGTATAGGTGAGGTGGAGGGAACAGGTGGTGGAGAAAACCACCTGGTTTTGTGTTAACAGGTGTGGGAGAGGAGATGAACAGTGGTGGCGGTATAAGGTGGGTTTGACTGTTTGACCGAGTGATATTAATAACTTGGAAGGTTCAAAATGGGTATATGGCAGGTCAAGTTGGATTATGAACTGGCTCAAGGGTATAGGTCCAAGGTTCAAGTCATTGGGCTTGGGCTTGTATATGGGCCAGCTGGATATTGGATTGGATAATAATAAAAGGGATCCGTTTGGCTTGGTTTTAACACAAGGACCATTTATGCAATTCGGCCAAACTTAAGGGACTGAACCTGTAATTTCTCTAAAGTTATCAAAAGGACCAAACTTGTCATTTGTGAATAGTATAAGGACTAATATTTGATAATTTTCCATTTTTAAATATCCGAGGACTATATTTGACATTTTTGAAACTTTAGGGACCTAAGTTGCCATTTTGCAATTTTAAACTTCAAGGACCAAGTTTGACAACTTATGAATCCCTAGGGACTTTAAATAACATTTTTCTTTATTTTGATTTACCAGGGACTAGATTTGACAACTTTTGAAACTTGGGGACTAAAGCGCCAATTATGCAAACTTGATACGTTTTCATCGATTTTGATATTTTTTGCATTTAAAACACATAAAACACTTGTTTGTGATATTTTCATTATTTTGATGCATTTGAGTGTTTTGGATGTTTTTGTTTAAATGAGTACAAAAATGATGAGTATTTAGACATTTCATCAATCCCCCACTAAGATATTGCTAGTCCCTAGCAATGTTTTGAAACTTTAATGGATTTCATCTCTTTACCAAAAGCCATTACTTCCGGAGTAGCCAATTGTTTTAGTTCAAGTAAGAACCTTGGTACAATGATAACCAAATGATTTTTGAGCAAATCACCGCTTTCAAGCGGTTTTGATTTGTCTTTACCGAAGCCGTTTGCTTTAGGACTAATAACTCTTAGATAAATTATCAATATTATCTTTGGTGAGTCGATTACCAATTATGGTTTTTCAACTGCCTTTACCACAAGCCATAAACTTGCGGGCTAGCCAACTTTTCACTAATTAAAGATATGGTGAGGTGAACACCATACAATTTTGGGCAAATTGCAAGCCGTCAACGGATTTGAGATATCTTTATCAAGAGTCGTTTGCTCTGGATTAGCCAATCCTTATGTGGGTTAGACATGGTGGACTGATTACCATTTGTTGTGTTTAGTACATAGTACTTCCACTAATTTTTTTTTTTTAAATTTGGCTATTTTGAGGGAAAAAGGGACTAAAAGGGTACATTTATGATCAAATTCGCCAGAATTTCCCCCCCCACACTTAGAAATGAATATTGTCCTCAATATTCAAAGTACCGGCTGTTATGCCTAATCCTTGAACGTAAGAAGATAACATTACTAGCTAAGTGTAGAAACACAACAATTATTCATTTTTTTTTTTAGATCTATATACAACATGTGGGGCATCTCCCCCCACACTTAGGTGGTACACACGGGTGAAAACCCATGTTTAACTACTTGTTTTTGATTCCGAGTCGCTAGCTTGATTTCGACCCGAATAATTTGTTCATGGGGAAGTAAGTGGAAGAGACAATCTCCATCGGACTTTCATTCAAGATGTTTGTATAAACATTGAAGTACGTGAAAGTTCCACACCGATGAGGTATACATAGAACCAGCTCAAAAATGATAAATGAAAATGCCGGGATCAAAAATAGTGTCCTCATTCCCGAAGGAGTGAAGAACAGGAGAAGTCACCGTATAGGTGAAGAAAAGAAAGAAAATCATGATAAAAATCATGACTAACTCATGATTATCAGAAGGAGAATTCATGATTTATGGATCATGAATCTCATCATTTAAGCTCATTTGATCAAGACATATTGCGGGTGGGAGGGATGGGATTTTGATATCAAGCAAGTTCTCATGGTTGAGAACATTTCCCTCCGTAACACAAAGATCATTTTTGTCTAGATCAAAGTGGAAGTTATCATACTCGGTGGAGATATGATATGAGTGAGTTCCCCGGCGAACTCCTCGTGAAGAGAATCAATCACAAGATGTAAATCTGTGAATTCTTGTTCCACTGTATACTCATCACTATCCTGTCGAGTATCAAAGAGTGGATTCTCGAAATTAAAGTGTAATACCACTAATTCGAAATTGAATTCAATAGAGGATTGGTGAAAGTAGCTTTGAATGCTTCAGGAACAAGGTGATTAACATTCTCTATTGAACTGGGGTGAGAAGTGAGTGAACTATCATTATAAAGGAGACTTTCAATTTCTCTAGGTCGACGAAATCAAAGATATCATCATCACTTTTTGATGAAAGTGGATTGATGTGAGCGAGTTCATCGGTGAACTCCTCAAGAAGGATTCGGTTGTGGGAGTGATGCCTCAACATACTCGATGTTTCCATAGGAAGCACAATCGTTGCTAAGATCAGAGAAAGTTTCAAAATGATCTTTTGAACACTCAAGAGGAGAAGAAGAATCACACATATGATCGAAGTTCCTGTGACTCTCTGGGGATTGGGACAAGGTCCTCAACACTAGACTTTATGAATTCGTCCGATTCCTTTTCATGAACAGTATCAAGATGCTCATCCCCGTGTTTAGAGTGAGTGGAATATGGGTGTGATAGCAGTTGTTTGAGAATGAATCTCAAGCTGCGGGATATCAGCTGATGAACTTGATGAATCTTTATAAAATTGTAGGATACCAGTGCATCCTCATCATCACTTGTCATCGGGAATAAAGCGAAATTGAGAGCTAGATCATTTGCTTTTCTTTTGCAATTGATTCCCTAATAGATTTTTCAAAGGCAATTTGGGAATTTATTTTAGCGACTGCTCTTGACTAGCAATTCTTCCATGGATTTCTCATGTGAATTTTGAATGGCGGGACATTGTGGGTGGAGATTTGTCAAAACCGGAAGGTTGACATTGATAATCATCATGAGGACCCTCACAATATACACAAGAAAAAGCGGGAGCATTTTGATGTTGTTTTCGACTCCTCAGTTCTTTTCGACTCAGAAGCTCTAGATAAGTGTCTTGTTGGGTTTCTTGAGGAGTTTGAGTCATTTGGCCTTGTGGAGGTTGGTGCGTGATATGGATAGTCGTAATTGTTACAAGGAAATGGATTCCTGTTTGACAATCAAGCTGAAATGGGGACCTCCACAGTTTCTATGATAAAAGCTTTGAGTGGATTGGTGAATTATATGGATATTGGTCATGACCAAAGTTACGAGCATCCCGAAACTGTTCATAGACAAACGTGTTTCCGGATTAACACTCAATTCCTTGGTGAGGACCTCCACAAAATTCCGTGATTATGTTGATTATATGAAAATAAGTCGGTTGTGGTGGGTAGTTGGAAAAGTTTGAGGGGTCGTTAAATGAGTTCGGATTAGGATCATAATCAAATGAATTCCTCGAACCACAAAACAAACAACTCCCGTTAAGAATATCATTACCACCGTACCTGCGTACACAGCGACAGGGTGAACCAAAAAGAGGCTCACCACAACCGACACAAGGAATAAGCGATTCCATTTGAGAGTTATGAGAAGGAATCGGTTCATTCAAAGAATCAACAAAACCAACATGGTGATCCGAATGACTATTAAGTCTCGAAGAACATTTTGAAAAATCCGGAGGTGTGACAAGTGGTGTGCTCACGAGGCTAGCAATTTCCACCACTTCCGTTATGGTTTCAGGTTCGGTTCTTGAGAAGCGTGAAGATTAGGCAAGTCATTCTTGCTAGTCAGGTCTAAATTCGCATGATTGCTTTTAGCAGTAAATTGTGAAAGTTTAGGATCAATTTTAGGCGGCTTAGGAATGTCGAGGGGTTAGATCTTTGGATAACCGTAGGTTGGACATATTTAGCACCTCCATTATCGGAGGAAAGTACACTGGTCCTTTGTCCCTGGTTTCTCGTTCCATTTCCCTGTGAGAATGCTGGATCATTACGAACAACACGAATTCTTGACTTTTGTGATAAAGTATGAAGTTTTTCAACTTAGTTCGATTAAATCGTCGTAGTCGAGATTCCATGAGAATAGAAGAAGTTAGAATCAAATGGATAGAGGGTAAAGGGATAAAGAATCAAAAGGGTAAGAGGATAAAGAGGAATATTTTTGGATTTTTGGATAAACACTTTGTAAAAATAAGAAAGAAAATCTTTTTGGTGTTGTAAACACTTTAGGAAAAGATGTTAATGAACTTTTGATTTTTGATAACTACAAAAAAAGCTGTTTACAAAAGGTGGTATATGTGCAGAATGGTGCGGATAAGAAAATGCTTAAAACACGCTACTTACGACCTCCGGCTGGCGTAAAATTTGATTGGTGCAAAACCGTCAAGTTATCTCACACAAGCTAGCCACTTGTGAATGGCCAACCGTAAGAAACTTAAAACAGGTCAAACACTAATGCAATGAAGATCGGAATATAATGAATTCCCGGGTCGTTAAGTCCCAGGAGGATGAATGGTGTTAAACAACTTCAGATGTCGAATAATCACTAAGGATAGTGATTAGTAAGGATTTTGATGAATAATTATACCTAAAGAAAAGATTAATAAATTACGGCGACTTAAATGCAAATTAAAAGAAATTAAAAAGTTAAAATATATTAAATAAGCGCTATCACTATTTTTACAATGATGTTTTTGTGATTTTATAAAACAAAATACCTTAAATAAACTATTTTAACTAAAACGTAAACTTAAATTACCTAAAAACTTGATTTAAAATGAAAGCGTAAGTTATTTATAAAATTGCAGTGTAAGAAAAAGCATAAAATTTATGAAATAAAAGTCCTACAAGTGTAAAAACAATTTTATTACTTACTATATGATAAAAGAAAATTTTAGAAAAAAGATTTATATTTTTTTGACTTTTATATTTTTTATTATGAATTAATTACTATTTTACACTAATTAAATGTTTAAAAATACTAAAACTATTGAGAAAAATCCGAAACTTTTTTATAAAATACTTTATACTAATACAAAACTAAGAAAAATACAAAAGGATGAAAAAGTGGTCTATTTGAATAAAGTGGAAATAAGCTAACTTATCGTATAAGCTAAAATGGAAAACAAGGCCTAATGTATTAAATTGTGCAAAAGTAAAACCAAGACAAGACCCAAGGGCGGCTATCTGGTACACACTATCTTCTTCAAGGGTGGGAGGTCTCGAGGTTCGATCCGCACGCCTCCCCTTTTACAAAACATTTTTTTTTTTCAATTTTCTTTTACAAACTTATTAAGCACAAGTAAATAAGCAATTTTAAAACTACAACTTTTTTACAACTAAAATGAGCCATAAGCTTGTTTGAGCTTGAAAAGCTTAACAATGACTTAAGTGAAGAAAAAGATAATTTAAAAAAGAAAAGCTATTCTAAAAGCTATAAGCATAATATAAGTTGCAAAAGATAAAATAAACCAAATAATAAGGTGATTAAGCTGAATAAGTTTACTCTAAAAAAAATGAGCTAAATAAGTTTGTTTAGAGCTTATTGGCTCAAAAAGAAGAAACAAAGTTTTAACGGGACACTATTCAAGTTTTTACATAAGCTTTATACAACTTATCCAAAGCTTCTCAAAGCTTCAAATTAACTAAGTTTACTCTACCAAGCTATAAAAAAACTTAAATAAGCAATAAATAAAACTCTCCTTTGTGGAAATAAGCACTATAGAAGCAATTTTAAGCCAATAAGCACATTGAGTCTCAGCTGCTGACTTTGCACTAATATGGGACAAAAAAGCTAGATGCCCTAGTAAACAAGCTAGAAATTGAAAAACCAAAATTGGAACTTTGAAATGGCTTGGTTGGCTTTCCAAAGAACTAAGTATCACAAGCTTTGACCAACTAACAAGCTTTTTACAAGCTTGTGAAAATGACACCAAAACTGTGCACAGGGCACATATTTGAAAAAGGGTCTAAAGAAAGCTTAAAAATAAGCAATGAATAAGCTGATTGAAAGTTAGCTAATATTTTTCTAATTTAGTTTAGCAGCTAAATTTTAATATCCTAGAAGCTTATAAACTAAATCTTAATATTAAACACACAGTAAAATTCTAAGTTTTATTCAAAAAGCGTATTGAAAAATTTGACTTTTTTATTACACTAGAACTTTGACTTTTATGAACTTGTGATTGATTCTATGGACTTAATATGTTGTAATAAGCTATGATAGGATGAAATTAAGCTAATATATCAAGTTTTAAACTAATTTGATGAGATTAGCAATCTAAAACTACTTGTTAACAGTTATATGGCAAATTGAGATTAAAGAAATTTGACTTTTACACTAATAAAGACCTGGTTTTATTGTCTAATTAGATTATTAGGAACTAATGTAATCGAAAAACAACAAGTAACCACTCAAATACCTTATAACACAGTTAACTGATTTAAAACAAACACCTCTTTATCTAACTGTTATGAAGAGTTTAGCACTAAAACAAGTTTTTAAAGCAAGCAATCTATTAATTAACTTATATTAACTATAATAAAACAAGTTTGAACTGAAATTAACATTATGTAAGCACTTGAACTAAGAAATGGAAAATTTGAGGAATTTACTTACAAAATGAGTTTATGCATAAGAAAGAGATTCAAGGTGACCCAATCACATCCTATGGCTTCCCAAGAAGCTCTAAACCAATAATCAATCCAAAGTTAGCTCTGCATCACCAAATATCATGACCAAATCCATTTTGAGCTCTCCAGTTGACTTTTGTTGACTTTTCTTTGTTTTTCTAAATTATAACACTAGAGTATATATGGGCTCATGAAAAGCTATGACAAGCTTATCCTTTCGAGCTTGTTGGAAAGATAAAAGAGCTTTTGTAACTTATAATGAGTATAAATGACTTAGTATGAATTATCAAGAAACATGAAAACTTGAAATCTTATAAAACTTGGAATAAGTACAATACAAAAGTGACTTTTAACTTGAAACAAACTTGATTTTACACTAAGACTTGAGATTTAAGCTAAAACAGATATTTAAAGAACTTTTACACCACTAATGGTCTAAAACATGCGACAACTATATTACTGTCTTCCTTTCTTCTTTATAGACATCAAAGCTTCTTTGTCGACCTCAGTTAAATCCACTTCAATCCGCCATTGGTTTCTTTGAATTCATCATTATAGCATACACTTGGCACATGTTGAGGGGACAAAGGAAAAGTATTTTTTGGGGAAAAGTGGTTTTGGTGGAGTTTCGCAATTGCTCGCGGTTTGGTGTATGTGGAGGTGGAGGGTTGGTATCAGGTGGGGATAAGGTAAGGTGGAAAGTGGAGGAGAGGTGGTGAAAACCAGGTGGTTTTTGGTTTGCAGTGGTGAGGGAGAGGGTGCTACAGTGGTAGCGGTATTATTGTTTTAAATTTTTGGGCCGGGTTTGGTTTTTGGGCCTGGATTTGGGTTTGGTTTAATATATAGGGTCAAGTTTGGTTTTTATAACACAAGGACCATATGTAATTTGGTGAAAAGTGAGGGACTGAAATTGACAAGTTTCCAAGGTTATCACAAGGGTCAATCCTGCAAATAATGGTTAGTACAAGGACTAAATTTGCATAAAGTTCCATTTTTATAAGTCCAAGGACCAAATCTGCCAATTTTGAAACTTTAAGGGCCTAACTTGTAATTTTCCAAAAGTTCACCATAAGGACCAATTTTGTCATTTATTAATAGTACAAGGTTAATATTTGATAATTTTCACTTTTTAAAATAACCAAGGACTATATTTGACATTTTTCAAACTTTAGGGACTAAAGTTGTCATTTTGTAAATTTTAAACTTTAAAGGGTTTATTTTGACAAATTTTGAATCCCATGGACCTTAAATGACATTTTACAAGTTTTTTGAATTACCAAGGACTAGTTTTGACAATTTTGAAACTTGGGGGACTAAAGCGCCAATTATGCAAACTTGATACGTTTTCATCGATTTTGATATTTTGCATTTAAAACACATAAAACACTGATTTGTGATATTTTTATCATTTTGATGCATTTAGTGTTTTAGGATGTTTTTCGATCTAGATAGTACAAAAATGATGAGTATTTGACACTCATCAATCCACACTAAGATATTGCTAGTCCCTAGCAATGATTTATGAAAAGTTAATGGATTTTATCTCTTTACCAAAAGCCATTACTTCCGGAGTAGCCAATTGTTTTAGTTCAAGTAAGAACCTTGGTACAATGATAACCAAATGATTTTGAGCAAATCATAAGTTGTAAACGGATTTGATTTGTCTTTACCGAAGCCGTTTGCTTGGACTAGCCAACTCTTAGATAAATTATCAATATTATCTTTGGTGAGTCGATTACCAATTATGGATTTTCAACTTGCCTTTACCACAAGCCATAAACTTGCGGGCTAGCCAACTCTTCACTTTTTAAGATATGGTGAGTTGAACACCATACAATTTTGGGCAAATTGCAAGCCATACACGGATTTGAGATATCTTTACCAAGAGCGTTTGCTCTGGATTAGCCAATCCTTATGTGGGTTAGACATGGTGGACTGATTACCATTTGTTGTGTTTAGTACATAGTACTTCCACTAAAAAAAAAATTTAAATTTGGCCATTTTGGGGAAAAAGGGACTAAAAGGGTACATTTATGATCAAATTAGAATTTCCCCACACTTAGAAATGAATATTGTCCTCAATATTCAAAGTACCGGCTGTTATGCCGAAACTTAGAACGTAAAAAGATAACATTATTAGCCAAGTGTAGAAACACAACAATTATTCTCTTTTTTAATATGTACAACAATTTTCATTCATTCATTTTTTTTTTTTTTTTTTTTTGAAAACTTATATACAACAATGGGGCATCTCCCCCACACTAGGGTGGTACACATGGGTGAAAACCCATGTGGTGCTAACTAATGTTTTTGATTCCCGAGTCCTAGCTTGACTCGACCCGAATAATTTGTTCATGGGGAAGTAAGTGGAAGAGACAATCTCCATCGGACTTTCATTCAAGATGTTTGTATAAACATTGAAATGCGTGAAAGTTCCACACCGATGAGATATACATAGAACCGGCTCACAAATGATAAATGAAAATCCGGGGTCAAAAATAATGTCTTCATTCGAAGGAGTGAAGAACGAGGAGAATCCAGGATAGGTGAAGAAGAGAAAGAAAGTCATGATAATAATCTTGACTAACTCATCATCATCGAGAGAGAATTCATGATAGCATGAATTTCATCTTTTAAGCTCAATTGGTCTAGACGGGTGGGAGGGATGGGATTTTGATATCCCGTTCTCATGGTGAACATTTCCCTGTCTAGATCAAAGTAGAAGTTATCATACTCCGGTAGAGATATGATATGAGTGAGTTCACAGGAGAACTCCTCAAAGGTGAATGATTCATATTCAGGATTGATTTGAGTGGGTTCAAGGAACTCCTCAAAAGTGAATGATTCATAATCGGGGAGAGAATTATGAGAATGAGAAGTGGTAATACCACTAATCTTCTCTCCCATATGATCAAAATGGAACGTTTGCAATTCGGGAATAGAATCATTGAACAAAAGTTCACTATCCTCAAAGGGATAGGATATGAAGTAGGCTTTTCATTAAAAGCCTCGATTCTAGAAATGAGAAGAGTAACATTCAATAATGTGAAGAGCTTCGTCTTGGATTATTTCTTCATCATTCTCTTCTCCTAAGCTAACAGGCTCAGAAGGTAATTCTCCCACATAACTTATGTCTCCACAAGATAAAGAATAGTCCTCATGCGTAATCAGAGAGAACATCTCAATATGATCATTTTGGAAGACAAGAGGAGGAGGGATATCACACACATGATCAGAATTCCTCGTGACTCTCTCGGATTGGGACAAGGTCCTCAACACTAGACTTTATGAATTCGTCCGATTCCTTTTCAGGAGCAGTGTCAAGAAGCTCATCCCCCATGTTCGAGAGAGTGAGTAGGAATATCGGGTTGTGATAGCGGTTGTTTGAGAATGAATCTCAGCTGCTGGGATATCAACTGATGAACTTGATGAATCTTTATAAAATTGTAGGATACCAAGTGCATCCTCATCATCACTGTCATCGAGAATAAAACGAAATTGAGAGCTAGATCTTGCTGCTTTTTCTTTTGCAATTGATTCCCTAACAGATTTTTCAAAGGTAATTTGGGAATTTATTTTAGCAACTGCTCTTGACTAGCAATTCTTCCATGGATTTCTCATGTGAATTTTGAATGACGGGACATTGTGGGAGTAGAGATTTGTCAAAACCGGAAGGTTGACATTGATAATCATCATGAGGACCCCAACAATATACACAAGAAAAGCGGGAACATTATGAAATCTTTGTTTTACTCAACTCCTCAGTTCTTTTCACTGACTCTAGAAGCTCTAGATAAGTGTCTTGTTGGGTTTGTTGAGGAGTTTGAGTCATTTGGCTTGCGTGGAGGTTGGTCGTGATATGGATAGTCGTAATTGTTACAAGGAAATGGGTTCCGTGTTTGACAATCAAATTTGAAATGGGGACCTCCACAGTTCTCACAACAAAATGATTGTTGTGTGGCTGGTCATGTGAATAATATGGAATTTGGTCATTTCCAAAGTCACGAGTATTGTTCGTAGACAAAGCGTGTTTCGGTTTGACACTCAAATCCTTGGTGAGGACCTCCACAAAATTCCAGCAGTTGATGTTGATTATATGAAGATAAGTCGGGTTGTGGTGGGTAATTGGAAAAGTTTGAAGGGTCGTTAAATGAGTTTGGATTAGGATCATAATCAAATGAATTCCTCGAACCACAAAACAAACAACTCCCGTTTCGAATATCATTACCACTTTGTACACACATTACACCGTGACATGGTGAACCACAAAGAGGCTCACCACAACCGACACAAGGAATAAACGATTCCATTTGAGAGTTATGAGAAGGAATTGGTTCATTCAAAGAATCAACAAAACCAACATGGTGATCCGAATGACTATTAAGTCTCGAAGAACATTTTGAAAAATCTGGAGGTGGGACAAGTGGTGTGCTCTAAGAGCTAGCAATTTCCATCACTTCCGTTATGGTCTCGGTTCGGTTCTTGAGAAGCGTGAAGATTAGGCAAGTCATTCTTGCTAGTCACCGGTCTAAATTCTGCATGATTTCTTCTAACCGTAAATTGTGAAAGTGTAGGATCAATTTTAGACGGCTTAGGAGCAATCGAGGGGTTAGATCTTTGGATAACCGTAGGTTGGACATATTTAGCACCTCCATTATCAGAGGAAAGTACCTGGTCCTTTGTCACCCTGGTTTCTCGTTCCATTTCCCTACACAGAATTACTGGATCATTACGAACAACACAAATTCTTGACTTTTGTGATAAAGTATGAAGTTTTTCAACTTCGTTCCAGAATTCATCGTAGTCGAGAGATTCCATGAGAATAGAAGAAGTTAGAATCAAATGGATAGAGGGTAAAGGGCTAAAGAATCAAAAAGGATAAGAGGATAAAGAGGAATATTTTTGGATTTTTGGATAAACACTTTGTAAAAATAAGAAAGAAAATCTTTTTGGTGTTGTAAACACTTCAGGAAAAGTGTTAATGAACTTTTTGATTTTGATAACTTTACAAAAAACTGTTTACAAAAGGTGGTATATGTGCAATGCAGATCGAAAATGCTTAAAAAAACAATATTAAACTTCTGCCTCCCGGCAGTGGCAAAATTTGATTGGTGCAAAACCGTCAAGTTATCTCACACAAGCTAGCCACTTGTGAATGGCCAACCGTAAGAAACTTAAAACAGGTCAAACACTAATGCAATGAAGATCAGAGAATATAATGAATTCCCGGGTCGTTAAGTCCCACGGAGGATGAATTGGTGTTAAACAACTTCAGATGTCGAATAATCACTAAGGATAGTGATTAGTAAGGATTTTGATGAATAATTATACCTAAAGAAAAGATTAATAAATTACAGCGACTTGAATGCAAATTAAAGGAAATTAAAAAGTTAAAATATATTAAATAAACGCTATCACTATTTTTACAATGATGTTTTTGTGATTTTATAAAACAAAATACCTTAAATAAACTATTTTAACTAAAACGTAAACTTAAATTACCTAAAAACTTGATTTAAAATGAAAACGTAAGTTATTTATAAAAATTACGCGAGTGCGCAAGAAAAAACGTAAAATTTATGAAATAAAAGTCCTACAAGTGTAAAAACAATTTTATTACGTACTATATGATAAAAGAAAATTTTAGAAAAAAGATTTATATTTTTTTGACTTTTATATTTTTTATTATGAATTAATTACTATTTTACACTAATTAAATGTTTAAAAATACTAAAACTATTGAGAAAAATCCGAAACTTTTTTATAAAATACTTTATACTAATACAAAACTAAGAAAAATGAAAAGGATGAAAAAGCTGGTCTAAATAAGCTGGAAATAAGCTAACTTATGCGTATAAGCTAAAATGGAAAACAAGGCCTAAGTATTAAATTGTGCAAAGTAAAACCAAGACAAGACCCAAGGGCGACTGGCTATACAGGTACACACTATCTTCTTCAAGGGTGGGAGGTCTCGGGGTTCGAGCTGCCTCCCACCTTTTGCAAAACATTTTTTCAATTTTTCTTTTTACAAACTTATTAAGCACAAGTAAATAAGCAATTTTTAAAACTACAACTTTTTCTAAAAATGAGCCAATAAGCTGTTTGAGCTTGAAAAGCTTCACAGTTGGCTTAAGTGAAGAAAAGATAATTTAAAGAAAAGCTATTCTAAAAGCTATAAAAGCTGTAAATATAAGTTACAAAAAGATAAAATAAACCAAATAAGGACTGATTAAGCTTACTCTAAAAAATGAGCTAAATAATTTGTTTAGAGCTTACAAAAGAAAAACAAAGGGCTGTTTTACATAAGCTTATATTTAAGCACTTAAATAAGCTTCTCAAAAGCTTCAAATTAACTAAGTTTACTCTACCAAGCTATAAAAAAACTTAAATAAGCAATAAATAAAAGGAAATAAGCACTATAGAAGCAATTTTAAGCCAATAAGCACACTGTAAAGAAACTGCTAGCTTTGCACTAATATGGACAAAAAAAAAGCTAGATGCACCCCTAGTAAACAAGCTAGAAATTGAAAAAAAACCAAAATTGGAACTTTGAGCATGGCTTGGTTGGCTTTCCAAAGAACTAAGTATCACAAGCTTTGATAACTAACAAGCTTTTTACAAGCTTGTGAAAATGACAAAACATTGCACGGGCACATATTTGAAAAAGGGTCTAAAGAAAGCTTAAAAATAAACAATGAATAAGCTGATTGAAAGTTAGCTAATATTTTTCTAATTTAGTTTAGCAGCTAAATTTTAATATCCTAGAAGCTTATAAACTAAATCTTAATATTAAACACACAGTAAAATTCTAAGTTTTATTCAAAAACGGGTATTGAAAAATTTGACTTTTTTATTACACTAGAACTTTGACTTATATGACTTTGTGATTGATTTTATAAACTTAATATGTTGTAATAAGCTATGATAGGATGAAATTAAGCTAATATATCAAGTTTTAAACTAATTTGATGAGATTAGCAATCTAAAACCTTAACAGTTATATGGCAAATTGAGATTAAACTGAAATTTGACTTTTACACTAATAAAGACTGGTTTTTATTGTCTAATTCAGTTATTAGGAACTAATGTAATACAGAAAAACAACAAGTAACCACTCAAATACCTTATAACTACAGTTAACGATTTAAAACAAACACCTCTTTATCTAACTGTTATGAAGAGTTTAGCACTAAAACAAGTTTTTAAAGCAAGCAATCTATTAATTAACTTATATTGGCTATAATAAAACAAGTTTGAACTGAAATTAACACTATGTAAGCACTTGAACTAAGAAATGGAAAATTTGAGGAATTTACTTACAAAATGAGTTTATGCATAAGAAAGAGATTCAAGATCGAAATCACATCCTATGGCTTCCCAAGAAGCTCTAAACCAATAATCAATCCAAAGTTAGCTCTGCATCACCAAATATCATGACCAAATCCATTTTGAGCTCTCTAGTTGACTTTTGTTGACTTTTCTTTGTTTTTCTAAATTACAACTACTAGGAGTATATTAAGGCTCATGAAAAGCTATGACAAGCTTATCTGAGCTTGTTGGAAAGATAAAAGAGCTTTTGTAACTTATAATGAGTATAAATGACTTAGTATGAATTATCAAGAAACATGAAAACTTAAAATCTTATTAAACTTGGAATAAGTACAATACAAAAGTGACTTTTAACTTGAAACAAACTTGATTTTACACTAAGACTTGAGATTTAAGCTAAAACATATATTTAAAGAACTTTTACACTACTAATGGTCTAAAAACATGCGACAACTATATTACTGTCTTCTTTTCTTCTTTATAGACATCAAAAAGCTTCTTTGTCGACCTCAGATTAAATCCCACTTCAATCCAGCCATTGGTTTCTTTGAATTCATCGTATTCGTACACTTGGCACTTTTGGCGGGAAAAGTGGTTTTGGGTGGGTTTCTGCAATTAATGCAGTTTGGTGTATGTGGAGGTGGAGGGGGGTTGGTATACAGCTGGGGGATAAGGTTGAAAGGTGGAAAGTGGAGGAGAGGTGGTGAAAACCAGGTGGTTTTTGGTTTGCAGTGGTGAGGGAGAGGGTGCTACAGTGGTAGCGGTATTATTGTTTTAAATTTTTGGGCTGGGTTTGGTTTTTGGGCCTGGATTTGGGTTTGGTTTAATATATAGGGTCCTTGGTTTTTATAAGACAAGGACCATAGTTGTAATGTTGGTGAAAGTGAGGGACTGAAATTGACAAGTTTCCAAGGTTATCACAAGGGTCAATCCTGCAAATAATGGTTAGTACAAGGACTAAATTTTCATAAAGTTCCATTTATATAAGTCCAAGGACCAAATGCAATTTTGAAACTTTAAGGGCCTAACTTGTAATTTTCCAAAAGTTCACCATAAGGACCAATTTTGTCATTTATTAATAGTACAAGGTTAATATTTGATAATTTTCACTTTTTAAATTAACCAAGGACTATATTTGACATTTTTCAAACTTTAGGGACTAAAGTTGTCATTTTGTAAATTTTAAACTTTAAAGGGTTTATTTTGACAAATTTTGAATCCCATGGACCTTAAATGACATTTTACAAGTTTTTGAATTACCAGGGACTAGTTTTGACAATTTTATGAAACTTGAGGGACTAAAAGCGCCAATTATGCAAACTTGATACGTTTTTCATCCGATTTTGATATTTTTGCATTTAAAACACATAAAACACTGATTTGTGATATTTTCATCATTTTGATGCATTTCAGAGTGTTTTCGGATGTTTTTTTGCATCTAGATAGTACAAAAATGATGAGTATTTAGACACTCATCAATCCCCACACTAAGATATTGCTAGTCCCTAGCAATGATTTATGAAAAGTTAATGGATTTTATCTCTTTACCAAAAGCCATTACTTCTGGGGTAGCCAATTGTTTTAGTTCAAGTAAGAACCTTGGTACAATGATAACCAAATGATGTTGAGCAAATCATAAGTCAAACGGATTTGATTTGTCTTTACCGAAGCCGTTTGCTTACGGACTAATAACTCTTAGATAAATTATCAATATTATCTTTGGTGAGTCGATTACCAATTATGGTTTTCCAACCGCCTTTACCACAAGCCATAAACTTGCGGGCTAGCCAACTCTTCACTTTTAGGATATGGTGGTGAACACCATACAATTTTGGGCAAATTGCAAGCCATCAACGGATTTGAGATATCTTTACCAAGAGCCGTTTGCTCCTGGATTAGCCAATCCTTATGTGGGTTAGACATGGTGGAGTGATTACCATTTGTTGTGTTTAGTACATAGTACTTCCACTAAATAAAAAAATTTAAATTTGGCCATTTTGGGGGAAAAAGGGACTAAAAGGGTACATTTATGATCAAATTAGCGAATTTCCCCACACTTAGAAATGAATATTGTCCTCAATATTCAAAGTCTGCATTGTTATGCGAACTTAGAACGTAAAAAGATAACATTATTAGCCAAGTGTAGAAACACAACAATTATTCTCTTTTTTAATATGTACAACAATTTTCATTCATTTTTTTTTTTTTTTTTTTTTTATATATGAAAACTTATATATAACAACGGGGCATCTCCCCCACACTAGGGTGGTACTCATGGGTGAAAACCCATGTGGTGCTTGCTAATGTTTTTGATTCCCGAGTCACTAGCTTGACTCGACCCCGCATTAATTTTGTTCATGGGGAAGTAAGTGGAAGAGACAATCTCCATCGGACTTTCATTCAAGATGTTTGTATAAACATTGAAATACGTGAAAGTTCCACACCGATGAGATATACATAGAACCGGCTCACAAATGATAAATGAAAATGGCGGGGTCAAAGATAATGTCTTCATTCCCGAAGGAGTGAAGAACAGGAGAAGCCACAGGATAGGTGAAGAAGAGAAAGAAAGTCATGATAATAATCTTGACTAACTCATCATCATCAGAAAGGGAATTCATGATAGCATGAATTTCATCTTTTTTTAATTGGTCTAGACATATCCGGGTGTGTCTAGATCAAAGTAGAAGTTATCATACTCCGGTAGAGATATGATATGAGTGAGTTCACAGGAGAACTCCTTAAAGGTGAATGATTCATATTCGGGATTGATTTGAGTGGTTCACCGGGAACTCCTCAAAAGTGAATGATTCATAATCGGGGAGAGAATTATGAGAATGAGAAGTGGTAATACCACTAATCTTCTCTACCATATGATCAAAATGGAACGCTTTGCAATTGGAATAGAATCATTGAACAAAAGTTCACTATCCTCAAAGGGATAGGATATGAAGTAGGCTTTTCATTAAAAGCCTCGATTCTAGAAATGAGAAGATTAACATTCAATAATGTAAGACGAAGAGCTTCGTCTTGGATTATTTCTTCATCATTCTCTTCTCCTAAGCTAACAGGCTCAGAAGGTAATTCCCTCACATAACTTATGTCTCCACAAGATAAAGAATAGTCCTCATCGAATCGAGAACATCTCAATATGATCATTTTGGAAGACAAGAGGAGGAGGGATATCACACACATGATCAGAATTCCTGTGACTCTCTTGGGATTGGGACAAGGTCCTCAACACTAGACTTTATGAATTCGTCCGATTCCTTTTTAGGAACAGTGTCAAGATGCTCATCCCCCATGTTCAGAGAGTGAGTGGGAATATCGGTTGTGATAGCAGTTGTTTGAGAATGAATCTCAACTGCTGGGATATCAACTGATGAACTTGATGAATCTTTATAAAATTGTAGGATACCAAGTGCATCCTCATCATCACTGTCATCAGGAATAAAACAAAATTGAGAGCTAGATCTGGCTGCTTTTTCTTTTGCAATTGATTCCCTAATGGATTTTTCAAAGGCAATTTGGGAATTTATTTTAGCAACCTGCTCTTCAGCTAGCAATTCTTCCATGGATTTCTCATGTGAAGTTTGAATGACGGGACATTGTGGGAGTAGAGATTTGTCAAAACCGGAAGGTTGACATTGATAATCATCATGAGGACCCTCACAATATACAAAGAAAAACGGGAACATTATGAAATGGCTGTTTACTCAACTCCTCACTTTCAATTGACTCAGAAGCTCTAGATAAGTGTCTTGTTGGGTTTGTTGAGGAGTTTGAGTCATTTGGCATTGTGGAGGTTGGTCGTGATATGGATAGTCGTAATTGTTACAAGGAAATGGGTTCCGTGTTTGACAATCAAAATTTGAAATGGGGACCTCCACAGTTCTCACAACAAAATGATTGTTGTGGCTGGTCATGTGAATAATATGGAATTTGGTCATTTCCAAAGTCCCGAGTATTACCGTAAAACTGTTCGTAGACAAAGCGTGTTTCGGTTTGACACTCAAATCCTTGGTGAGGACCTCCACAAAATTCACAGCAGTGATGTTGATTATATGAAGATAAGTCTGGCTGTGGTGGGTAATTGGAAAAGTTTGAAGGGTCGTTAAATGAGTTGGGATTAGGATCATAATCAAATGAATTCCTCGAACCACAAAACAAACAACTCCCGTTATGAATATCATTACCACAGTACACACGCATTACACCAATGACATGGTGAACCACAAAGAGGCTCACCACAACCGACACAAGGAATAAACGATTCCATTTGAGAGTTATGAGAAGGAATTGGTTCATTCAAAGAATCAACAAAACCAACATGGTGATCCGAATGACTATTAAGTCTCGAAGAACATTTTGAAAAATTCGGAGGTGGGACAAGTGGTGTGCTCTGAGAGCTAGCAATTTCCATCACTTCCGTTATGGTCTCCGGTTCTGGTTCTTGAGAAACGTGAAGATTAGGCAAGTCATTCTTGCTAGTCACCGGTCTAAATTCTGCATGATTTCTTCTAACCGTAAATTGTGAAAGTGTAGGATCAATTTTAGACGGCTTAGGAGCAATCGAGGGGTTAGATCTTTGGATAACCGTAGGTTGGGCGTATTTAGCACCTCCATTATCAGAGGAAGTACCGGTCCTTTGTCACCCGGTTTCTCGTTCCATTTCCCTACGCAGAATTAATGGATCATTACGAACAACACGAATTCTTGACTTTTGTGATAAAGTATGAAGTTTTTCAACTTCGTTCCGAATTCGTCGAGTAGAGATTCCATGAGAATAGAAGAAGTTAGAATCAAATGGATAGAGGGTAAAGGGATAAAGAATCAAAAGGGTAAGAGGATAAAGAGGAATATTTTTGGATTTTTGGATAAACACTTTGTAAAAATAAGAAAGAAAATCTTTTTGGTGTTGTAAACACTTCAGGAAAAGTGTTAATGAACTTTTTGATTTTGATAACTTTACAAAAAACTGTTTACAATAAGTGGTATATGTGCAAGTACGGGTCTGAAAATGCTTAAAACACGCTTACAAACCTACCAAAATTTGATTGGTGCAAAACCGTCAAGTTATCTCACACAAGTTAGCCACTTGTGAATGGCCAACCGTAAGAAACTTAAAACAGGTCAAACACTAATGCAATGAAGATCAGAGAATATAATGAATTCCCGGGTCGTTAAGTCCCACGGAGGATGAATTGGTGTTAAACAACTTCAGATGTCGAATAATCACTAAGGATAGTGATTAGTAAGGATTTTGATGAATAATTATACCTAAAGAAAAGATTAATAAATAACAGCGACTTGAATGCAAATTAAAGGAAATTAAAAAGTTAAAATATATTAAATAAACGCTATCACTATTTTTACAATGATGTTTTTGTGATTTTATAAAACAAAATACCTTAAATAAACTATTTTAACTAAAACGTAAACTTAAATTACCTAAAAACTTGATTTAAAATGAAAACGTAAGTTATTTATAAAAATTACGCGAGTGCGCAAGCAAAAAGCGTAAAATTTATGAAATAAAAGTCCTACAAGTGTAAAAACAATTTTATTACGTACTATATGATAAAAGAAAATTTTAGAAAAAGATTTATATTTTTTTGACTTTTATATTTTTTTATTATGAATTAATTACTATTTTACACTAATTAAATGTTTAAAAATACTAAAACTATTGAGAAAAATCCGAAACTTTTTTATAAAATACTTTATACTAGTACAAAACTAAGAAAAATGAAAAGGATGAAAAAGCTGGTCTAAATAAGCTGGAAATAAGCTAACTTATGCGTATAAGCTAAAATGGAAAACAAGGCCTAAGTATTAAATTGTGCAAAGTAAAACCAAGACAAGACCCAAGGGCGACTGGCTATACAGGTACACACTATCTTCTTCAAGGGTGGGAGGTCTCAGGTTCGAGCCTGCCTCCCACCTTTTTGCAAAACATTTTTTTTTCAATTTTTCTTTTACAAACTTATTAAGCACAAGTAAATAAGCAATTTTTAAAACTACAACTTTTTCTAAAAATGAGCCAATAAGCTGTTTGAGCTTGAAAAGCTTAACAGTTGGCTTAAGTGAAGAAAAGATAATTTAAAAAAAAGAAAAGCTATTCTAAAAGCTATAAGCTGTAAATATAAGTTGCAAAAGATAAAATAAACCAAATAAGGACTGATTAAGCAGTTTACTCTAAAAAAAATGAGCTAAATAAGCTGTTTAGAGCTTATTGGCTCAAAAGAAGAAACAAAGGGGCTGTTTTACATAAGCTTATACAAGCTTATCCAAGCTTCAAATTAACTAAGTTTACTCTACCAAGCTATAAAAAAACTTAAATAAGCAATAAATAAAAGGAAATAAGCACTATAGAAGCAATTTTAAGCCAATAAGCACACTGAGCTGCTGCAGCTTTGCACTAATATGGGACAAAAAAGAAGCTAGATGCAGCCCTAGTAAACAAGCTAGAAATTGAAAAACCAAAATTGGAACTTTGAAATGGCTTGGTTGGCTTTCCAAAGAACTAAGTATCACAAGCTTTGACCAACTAACAAGCTTTTTACAAGCTTGTGAAAATGACACCAAAACTGTGCACAGGGCACATATTTGAAAAAGGGTCTAAAGAAAGCTTAAAAATAAGCAATGAATAAGCTGATTGAAAGTTAGCTAATATTTTTCTAATTTAGTTTAGCAGCTAAATTTTAATATCCTAGAAGCTTATAAACTAAATCTTAATATTAAACACACAGTAAAATTCTAAGTTTTATTCAAAAACGGGTATTGAAAAATTTGACTTTTTTATTACACTAGAACTTTGACTTTTATGAACTTGTGATTGATTCTATGGACTTAATATGTTGTAATAAGCTATGATAGGATGAAATTAAGCTAATATATCAAGTTTTAAACTAATTTGATGAGATTAGCAATCTAAAACCTTAACAGTTATATGGCAAATTGAGATTAAACTGAAATTTGACTTTTACACTAATAAAGACTGGTTTTTATTGTCTAATTCAGTTATTAGGAACTAATGTAATACAGAAAAATAACAAGTAACCACTCAAATACCTTATAACACAGTTAACTGATTTAAAACAAACACCTCTTTATCTAACTGTTATGAAGAGTTTAGCACTAAAACAAGTTTTTAAAGCAAGCAATCTATTAATTAACTTATATTGGCTATAATAAAACAAGTTTGAACTGAAATTAACACTATGTAAGCACTTGAACTAAGAAATGGAAAATTTGAGGAATTTACTTACAAAATGAGTTTATGCATAAGAAAGAGATTCAAGGTCTGAAATCACATCCTATGGCTTCCCAAGAAGCTCTAAACCAATAATCAATCCAAAGTTAGCTCTGCATCACCAAATATCATGACCAAATCCATTTTGAGCTCTCCAGTTGACTTTTGTTGACTTTTCTTTGTTTTTCTAAATTACAACACTAGAGTATATTGCAGGCTCATGAAAAGCTATGACAAGCTTATCTGAGCTTGTTGGAAAGATAAAAGAGCTTTTGTAACTTATAATGAGTATAAATGACTTAGTATGAATTATCAAGAAACATGAAAACTTAAAATCTTATTAAACTTGGAATAAGTACAATACAAAAGTGACTTTTAACTTGAAACAAACTTGATTTTACACTAAGACTTGAGATTTAAGCTAAAACAGATATTTAAAGAACTTTTACACTACTAATGGTCTAAAAACATGCGACAACTATATTACTGTCTTCTTTTCTTCTTTATAGACATCAAAAAGCTTCTTTGTCGACCTCAGATTAAATCCCACTTCAATCCAGCCATTGGTTTCTTTGAATTCATCGTATTCGTACACTTGGCACTTTTGGCGGGAAAAGTGGTTTTGGGTGGGTTTCTGCAATTAATGCAGTTTGGTGTATGTGGAGGTGGAGGGGGGTTGGTATACAGCTGGGGGATAAGGTTGAAAGGTGGAAAGTGGAGGAGAGGTGGTGAAAACCAGGTGGTTTTTGGTTTGCAGTGGTGAGGGAGAGGGTGCTACAGTGGTGGCGGTATTATTGTTTTAAATTTTTGGGCCGGGTTTGGTTTTTGGGCCTGGATTTGGGTTTGGTTTAATATATAGGGTCCGTTTGGTTTTTTATAAGCACAAGGACCATAGTTGTAATTTGGTGAAAAGTGAGGGACTGAAATTGACAAGTTTCCAAGGTTATCACAAGGGTCAATCCTGCAAATAATGGTTAGTACAAGGACTAAATTTGCATAAAGTTCCATTTTTATAAGTCCAAGGACCAAATCTGCCAATTTTGAAACTTTAAGGGCCTAACTTGTAATTTTCCAAAAGTTCACCATAAGGACCAATTTTGTCATTTATTAATAGTACAAGGTTAATATTTGATAATTTTCACTTTTTAAATTAACCAAGGACTATATTTGACATTTTTTAAACTTTAGGGACTAAAGTTGTCATTTTGTAAATTTTAAACTTTAAAGGGTTTATTTTGACAACTTTTGAATCCCATGGACCTTAAATGACATTTTACAAGTTTTTGAATTACCAGGGACTAGTTTTGACAATTTTATGAAACTTGAGGGACTAAAGCGCCAATTATGCAAACTTGATACGTTTTTCATCGATTTTGATGTTTTGCATTTAAAACACATAAAACACCGATTTGTGATATTTTCATCATTTTGATGCATTTCTGAGTGTTTTCAGATGTTTTTGCAGTCTAGATAGTACAAAAATGATGAGTATTTGCACACTCATCAAACACCCAGCAAAATCTGCTATAACCATCAGTGATAACCAAACAATAGTACTTGTGATC
>OU343217.1:239027219-239254772 GCA_910596185.1 Chrysanthemum makinoi | reverse complement strand
CCGGGCATTGGAGGTTTAAAAACTGGGAATGACATTTGTCTTTCTCAAAGAAAATATTGTCTCACCCTCAAGAATTTGGTCTTCTTGGGTGCAAACCTGTGTCCACTCCTATGGAACCCAACCTGTGCTCCATACATTCCCACTGCTGATGACCCCTTGCTTGTCAACATCACTGGTTATCAGAACTTACTTAGGAAACTTATCTATCTCACCCATACAAGACTTGACATCTCATACTCAGTTCATTGTCTGGCACAATATATGCATTCTCCCTTAAAATCTCATATGGAATGTGCCCTCAATGTTCTGAGATATCTAAAAGGAGCTCTAGGAAAAGGTCTAAGGTACAATTTCAGCAACTCTGAAAATCATCTGGAAGGATATAGTGATGCTGATTGGGCCAAATGCAAGAAAACCAAAATCTTCACAGGTTATTGTTTTTCTTCAATGATTGTTTAATCTCATGGAAAAGTAAAAAACAAAACACTCTTTCAAAATCTTCCACAGAAGCAGAGTATAGATCTATGTCTACGGCTGCCTGTGAAATCATTTGGATTCAAAAAATCCTAAAAGATCTAAAAGTTGATATCAATCTTCCTGTCAATATTTTCTGTGACAACAATCTGCTTTAAACAACTGCTGTCAACCCTGTTTTCCATGAAAGATCAAAACACTTTGAAATTGATGTTCACTTCATCAGGGAAAAATTGCTAGAGGTGTTATAAATGCTAAAAAGATTGGCTCTTCAAACCAAACTGCAGACATACTCACAAAGAACCTCCCTGTCTATCAGCATAAATTTTTGTGTGAAAAATTGATATTGTTTGATATGTTTGCTCATCAGATTAAGGGGGAATGTTAAATTTTGGGGTGTTAACCTGTGGCAAACATATCATTCTATCAATTGCTAATGGCTTTCTAGTTATGGTTCATTGCAGGATTAATTACAAGATGTTCATTTCTGCTGAAGCCTTCATCGTTTCTGCTGATGAGTCAATTATAGCCGTTAGAGGGGTCTTAGTGAAACTTAATCTCCTATTTAATAAGTCCCTTAATCTAGGGTTACATACACTTGAGTGTGCAGTCTTTTGTATCACTCTCTTCTCTTCTTTCTGATCATTTCACTGATCTTGTCTTGTCTTTACATTTACATGATTATTGTCTCATTGACATTAATCTAATCTTGTAATATTTGGATACTATTGTAAACTTAATCTAAGCTGACTATTGCAGCTTAGATCTGAATAAAGGTTTTATTGTTCATCTTGTGTTGCCTATACTTTCATACAAAAGTACTAAAAAATGAGAAGTTGACGAAAAAGGAAGGGACATGGCAACTCATATAAAGTTTATACCAAATTACCAAACACGTTTGAAAGGTACCTTGATAAGCAATAGTAAACAATTTTGACCCGATAGAAGATGCTGATAACTATCCCAATAATAGTGACATCCAGACCTTCTGAACTATGTAGTTCGTAGTGTTGACGTTGAAGGCTTTTGCCGCGTTATAGTGTTTTTACGCTCTAGGCTTGAGTCGACCACATGGCTTAAATTGGCCACCATTCTGGTTTCAACAATCAACGTATCTTGGAAAATGTTGTAGCTAGTATTCAAGTATGCATCACTAATTCGATTTCTAACTAAAAGAGAAAGATTAAAACACATGACAAATCAAATCAAATCAAATGTAAGGAGATAAAATATATGTAAGCGGTGTTTGGATTTGTATATTTTATGTATCGGATAATTACTCAAAAATGTAATTATTATTATTATTTTATTTATTTATTATTATTATTATTATTATTTAACGTTGTGTTGCCAATTATTATTATTGTTTTTTTGTGTGTATTAACTTTTTGAATTTTGTTTTTTGTTTGTATTTTTGTGACTATTTTACCTCGAGCCGTTAATAAGATGGTTGAAAAATGTAAAGATAAAATAACCACAAAACACAAAATTCGAGATTCACAAAGTTCTGTAAATGATAGCTGAAAAGAACGAGTTTGCGTACATAACACTTAAAAAAAAGTGTCAAGTTAGTTATATTTTACGTAATTATCCTTTAAAGGTATTCATTTATTCATTGCATGAATGAAAGAAAAACACAATATTCTGAAGTGTGTGGATTGATAAGTGCTTATTGACTTATCATTTAGTTTATATTTTGATGAAATGAATCATGAAGGGAGATAATTATTGTCAAGTGCTTCTGAGTTCTAACTCGTATGCACAAGCCAAAAATCACATGTCGATTACACGACTAGTTCTTTAGACTTATAATTAACTAAAAGTACTAGTAATAATGCCAATTATAAAAAAATTTATATAACTAACATGTTAATGGTAGAGCAAGTCAATGATTTCAAAACTTTTCAATAAGAGTGTTGTTTTAAAATACTTGGTACAAACAAACAAAAATAAAAGATGCCCCATTGCAAGTAGGGGTGTCAGTAGGGTCGGGTTGACCCGACCCGAACCCGATAAGGTCTTATCGGGTCGTGTTAATCGGGTTAATAAAAATAATCGGGTTTGTTTGACCCGAACCCGATAATCCGATATTGTTATCGGGTCGGGTTAGGGTTGACATATTTTTCTTATCGGGTTATCGGGTCAACCCGATAAGACCCGAAAAATGCTACTTATTTCTTTTTTTAAGTTTATAAAGACAACTACTCTTTCTTGCTAAATCACGCTCGGATATTATGGTTTATACATGCATGTAATTGTAAGGTATTAACTTTATAAAGATGAAAACTTCACCATCTTTCAACAATTAATACAGTATTAAACAAGGTCCTTAGTACTTATTTTACACACTCACATAAAGAGAGAGAACTGATATAGCTCGGGTACCTATATTCAGTCGAGAACAATGGTAATAAGTTTTTTTTTAATGATAAGAAGTATACGAATTATATTGATGACATGAAGACTTACATACTAGGCACCCTCGTTACCTTCAAGATATACTGCAGTAGATAGCTTAGAGCATGTCCAACCCTAACGCCATAACGGCGTTATTGAACCTTTAACGGCGTTACTGCAGTTATAACCATTGGAGGACCTGCGTTAAACCTGCGTTTGGGGGGGGGGGGGGGGGGCTTCGTTTACGGGCAACGCCCGTTAAAGGGCGGAAATAAAATAAAAAAATAAAAAATAAGTGGGTGTTATTTGGGATGTTATTTATGTGGGTGTTTTTTAGAGATGTTAAGGTGAAATGTTAAAGTTGATGTGGCGCTGACGTGACTGGTGTTATTTTATAACTTGAGTTATCAATGTAAATGCTCTTAGCTTTTCATTTACATATGACAAAACTATATAAGTTGTTCCAAATATACAATGATATTTGGTTCAAAAACTATATAAGTCGTCTGTCTATTGGCTTATTTGTGTAGAGTTGAATTTATCTTATAACCCGACAACCCGAATCACCCGACCCGACTTAACCCGACCCGATAAACACCCGAACCCGATAACCCGATTTCTTATCGGTTCGGGTTGCGGGTCACTTTTTTAAAACTCAAAACCCGACTCAACCCGACCCGATAAACCCGACAACCCCATTAACCCGACCCGATAACACCCCTAATTGCAAGTCAAACAAATTAAAGTATATCCATGTAACTACTCTATATTTCTACCAAAGGGCCTCTGGTCTAGCGGTATGGAGGTTTTACCCTCCTAGGCAAGGTCTCAAGTTCGAGTCTTGTCTAGGGCGATAGGGGTTTCCTCCCGCGTGTGTAAAGGGAAGGGTGTCATTGCCTTCTGGGCTGAACCCAACCTAGTTGTGTGGGCTCGCTACGCCTTCTGGGCTAGGAGCCATGTAGCCACAGTTGCCGTTAAAAAAAAACTACTCTATATTTCTTAGGCTATTGTTTATTGAAGACAATTGTGTTAAAAAAATGTCCAATCTTATTCAAAGTCATTAAATATGTATAGCTAGTTGTTAATAATTACTATAAAAAATATTTAAGTCAGAAAGCATCTAATAAGAGTGATACGAGGTAGTTGTTATGTGTGAAAACATCTAACGTCCATATTGAAACTAAAATACTTTTCAGAAAAAATATAAAATTTATATTTTGACAAATAAAATTTTCTTATTGTTCTATCAGAAAGTTTTGGTAAAAAATAAAGGCACTGTTTAAAATCAAATTAGTTTCATCATGTTCATAGGAAAATGAACAAGCTAACTTGTACTTTTTGGCATGCCAAGTTCACGAAACTAGCTTGTGTGTCTGTGTCGCCTCAACCTCTCTCAAGTTTTAGCCTTAGTACGTTAAGAGAAATTGAATTGGGCAACTTTTTTTTTTGAACAGCAACTTTATAAACGAAACAACTAGTAAGGAGCTAGAACAAGATTACAAAGAAATCAAAGAAGGATGTTGAAGCCAACTATCCCAACTAAAAGTACTACTACATCTAGAACTACACCAGTTAAAGGAGCGCGCTACAATTTCATCAAAGATCACATCTTTATGAGGTTTCTTAGCCGCAAAAAGCAATTGATTTCTGAAGTTCCATAAGCACCACCAAGTAACATAAAACACGCCTTCCAACATACCTTTAGCTTTTGAACCCAACCTGACAGAATTGAACCAAGACAGCCATTCAGACTACGAACTAAGAGGCGTCCAAACCAAATCCCACCAGCGACAAACAAGCCGAACCACATCAGAAGCCATGACACAGCTAAAAAGGATATGCGGCGTATCTTCATGATCGGAATTACAAATCGGGCATAACAAGGAAGAGACATAAACACCCCGACTAAGCAGGTTCATTCTTGTTGGCAACCGATCAAGGTACACCTTCCACGCAAACACGTTTATTTTAATCGGAATAGACTTAATCCATCTCGTAGCATTTGTATCTTTAGGGAGGAAAGATGCATCCAACAGATTACGGACATCTTTAACACAAAAAACTCCAGTCCCGTTCAAGTCCCAATACCACCCATCCTCATAATTTGTCAAGATCGTTGACCCTACAAGCTCTTGAAGTTGATCTAGCTGATGAGATTCTACCCCTCCTCTAACATGCCGACGAAAGGAAAGATCTACTGAGCCTTGTAATTTAGTAGCCACGGTGCAGTCCTTGTTTGCTTCCAACGCAAATATACGTGGGAAAAGTAACCGAAGTTGCTTATCACCAAGCCAAACATTGCTCCAGAAACGTGTAAGCACACCATTACCCACACGTTTTTTGCAATGAGAAATCAAATCAACACCTTGGGACTTTAGAACACTAACTTCCCGGATAATTGTATTCCACGTCGTAGAAGTAAAAGAAGACAATTTTTGAATATGCGAACCATGCATTGCAGTAATGAAACGGAACCATAGAGAGTTATCTTGAGAAATAAATCTCCACACCCACTTGAAGAGCAGCGCCCTATTTAAAGCATAGAAGCTTGAAACACCTAATCCACCGTGCTTTTTGGCAGCAAGCACCTTGGACCATTTAACCCACGTAATCTTCTTTTCATTTCCTTGAAACCCGTTAAATAAATTCCTGCGAATGGATTCCATCAAGCTCAACACAGCTTTAGGAACCTTATATAATGACATACAATATATAGGAGTGGAGCCTAAAACAGATTTGAGTAACGTGAGACGTCCCCCGATAGAAAGAGTTTTAAGCTTCCATTTTGATAGACGGGAATTAAGTTTACAAATTATATTATCCCAAGCCTTTATGGTCGACATAGTACCTCCGACCATAACCCCTAAGTATTTAAAAGGGGTTTTCATTACCGAGCATCCAAGGGTCGTAGCAGCAGCAACAATGTTAGCACTTGGAATACCCACTCTTAATAAGTGACTTTTTTTTACATTAATCTTCAAACCTGATGACAACGAAAAACAGTGGAGAACATGCATGATACGAGTTAAATTATCATCAGACCACTCACCATGAACACCACATCATCCGCATAAAAAAAGGTGAGATATCGTAATGGAATTGCCGATCTTAATACCCTTAAAGATGCCTGCCTCAACAACTCTAGAGAAGGAAAAGTGAAGAGATTCCATAATTAGGATAAATAGATAAGGGGCCAATGGATCACCTTGCTTCAAACCATAATGAAAATGAAATTCGGATGCCGGGCTTCCATTGATTAATATATAAGCCATTCCTGAAGTTAAGATGCCACTTATCCAAGCACGCCATTTAGAGCCAAAACCGAACGACTGTAGAACCTCATCCAAATAGTCCCATCTTATCGAGTCATAAGCTTTAGCAAAATTGAATTTGAAGACCATAGCCTGTTGCTTCTTATGTTTACACCAAGATAACAGCTCATTAATGATGAAAGGACCATCAAGAATTTGTCTATTTGGAAGGAACGCAGTTTGAACATCCGAAATAAGATCAGAGATAACCAAAGATAATCGAATAGCAAGAATTTTAGTAACGACCTTGTAAAGACTACCAATCAAGCTGATAGGCCGATAATCATTCACAAACTTAGGATCAGGAATTTTAGAGATTAAAGCTATAAAGGACGAGTTACAACCCCTTGCAAACGAATAGTGCTCAAAAAACCATTCAACCGCAACACACAAATCTGGCCCAATAATTTCCCAAAACTTACGGAAGAATTCAAAAGTGAACCCATCAGGCCCGGGTGATTTATTTTCTCCACAAGCCCATACTGCATTACGAATCTCATCTCTAGATATCGGCTTCTCCAACTCAACCATAAGATCAGGATCTAGTCGCTTAGGAAACATAAAGTTTAACCTACTACGATTAACTACCGGAGCTTGAAATCTAGTAGCAAAGTGTGAACGAAATTCATCCTTTACTCGATTTGGATCATCCACCCATTCACCGTCTACCATAACTCCTCTAATAGACAAATTGGCACGTTTACGGTTAATAATACCATGGAAGAACTTAGAGTTTTCGTCTCCCTCTATAGCCCACTGATCTTGGCCTTCTGCAAGGAATCACGAGCATCAGAAGACTTTATGTCTTGCATTTGTTTCATCAGGTCCATACGAGAAAGGAGAATGTCATCATTGACAACTCCTTGATCTAGTTGTTTGTCAATGTCACACAACTTGAACGGGCCATCCCATTCCTATCTTCTAAAACAATAGAGCTCCAAGTGTGTGTCACCATATGCTCAAATCTACTTAAACTTAACCAAGAATGGTAAAACCGAAAAGGAGTAGCTCCATATTCAGCGATCACATCTCGGAGTAATATAGGACGATGATCTGATAAGTGTCTGTCTAAACATATAGCCGAAATGTGAGGAAACAATGAAATTAATTCAGTCACAAGAAACCGATCCAACTTACTCATTTTACTTGCCGACGGATGAGACCAAGTAAATGAATATCCTCCCAACTGAATATCAACTAATCCTGAGTTTGAAATGAAATCATTAAACGCGGTTGCCCCTTGCACACTGAAATTCGATCCCATACGCTCTTCCTCACATCTAACTTCGTTAAAATCTCCTATAACAAGACTGTCACCATTCCACCGAGTAATAAGAGACATAATATAATTCCACAAAGAACGCTTCTCGGTAAGAGGTTGAGGATTATGTTCATTACCAAAATTGTCTTCATTTTCTCCAAAATAGGTATCCGAAACAACTTCATCATCACTCACAGCATTCGAATTCACAATCTTACTAACCTCTCCTATGTCCTCTCCAGTGTCCTTAACGTCCTTAACAGACTCATCATCCGTACAATACACTACTTCTTTATCTTATTTGAAAACTGGGGACCATACAAACAATTCCTTAGCTCTAACCACAAATATTTTCCCACGAATAATAATCTTGAACTTCTCAAGAATATTATCTTCTTGTTTTGTCATGATACAGATACGTTTACGTGCAAACAAGTCGTCTTTAGTCTCTTCGAGCTCCATCACCTCTCCCCATTTAGACCCGATCTTATTAAAAGTAGCACGTGACCAAGCATGTAATGGTACACCCTCAATATCGACCCAAACAATCCGCTCCTAGAAAACGAAATCCGATTGGGCATTGCATAACCGATTAAACCATGATGCTACGCCTACATGCTGCATGAGCTTAACTTCCCCCATCACATAAAGATCTAGGTCTCGCGTCACCACACATGAATCATCAAGCACCATAGCAGGCACTGAAGGAGGGGGTGAAGGAATATTAACGGTACCTTTCAAAACCGTTGCGAACGTAGAAGCGCCAGCATTGTTGGAACTGATTGGGTATTTAGGCCGTGCAGGGTGAATCGGAGATCGTTCATAACGAACAACGTTAGCATGAAAATGCATTCGGCCAACTTAGTCAGATCATCCACAATTAGTTAAGTTGTGAAAAGTTTTTCACTATTCTAAAAAGTTTTTTGAAAGAGTTTTTTGCATTGTATCAAAAACTTTTTACAAAGCTTTTCTAAAATGACTTGTTAAACTTCAAATCTTTCCTCCGAACTTTAGTCATTAAATATAGATTGAATGCACGAAATGCATCGAGTCATTAATACTTGATACATTGTAAATGCATTTAGTTCTTGGCTTGCATGTCCCACGAAACTGGCCGTGTATATATCACCTCAATTGACTTTTTTTTTCTTCTAGAAAAGCAACAATATTGGTCACGGAGGTTCACCTTTGCCGACTCTCAACTGTCTAAAAAAGGCAGTTGTCTGAGATTAGTCTGCTCGCAATATCGAGTCGAAAACCAGGTATTAAAGAAAAAAATGTCATAAATTTCTATTCCTGATGGTTGATTTCATGATTGCCTGATTCATGTGGCCATGACACTATGATGGTTCCTGGGCGGACATAGGAGGTTCTAGGGATGTACGGGAACTCGATGGATGTTTGTCGTCTAGTGTAAATTTTCATTAAAAATTTTGATTTTTTCAAAATGAAACTTGGTACTAAATTTTTGTGTCACACAAATACATATTGTGGTTAATTAGTCGACTAATATATCAAGACAAATATATGTCTTCTCAATTTATTTACAAAGTTTCAATGAAATCTTACATTTTATTTTATGAGGAGAGTTATTTTACATACCAAACTTTTCTCACATACCAAGGGACTCATCTCTACCATCCATTTAAAAAGAAATCAATGGCTGAGATTAAAAGTATTTTATTATTTCACCTATTTTTTATAATTTAAATATCTCTTAAACCGTTAATCGTTAAGCGAAATATTTACACCGTCGCGACGAGCATTTAATTATCTTTTTATAGACGGGCACTTTGATATACTTTCGAAAAAAGAAAAAAAATCGTTTTTTTCACGTTTTTTCGTATTTTTTACGTCACTGAAATTTGCATGAAAAAAATCATATATGATAAAACACTAAGTTGAATATCACATGTGATATTAGTGTAATATCACATATGATATGATATGTACTATCATATGTGATATTACACTAATATCACATGTGATATTACATATCATATATGATATTACACTAATATCACATGTGATATTCAAATTAGTGTTTTATCATATATGATTTTTTAATGTAAATTTCAGTAACGAAAAAACTTAAAAAAACAACGTGAAAAATACGAAAAAAAAATTTTGTCGAAAGTATACCAAAGTGCCTATCTATAGAAAGATAATTAAATGCTCGTTGCAATGATATATTTTTTTTCACTTAACGATTAACGGTTTGAAAGATATTAATATTTGAAAAAAAATGATGAAGGTGGGTTTTTTAAATTGTTGGGCTTAATCTCATCCATTAGATCAAATAAAAATGGAGGGTAGAGATTGATCCCTTGGTATGTAAAGAATCTTTTGTCCTCAAATGATCTTAAATCTTATTTTATTCGTCTTTACTTTATTCTCGAATAAATCATTATTCACCTGCTGATTCCTGGGTATTCCTCTGGATAGTTCGAACGCATTCATGTATCATGCTATTGTTTTTTCTTTACTTTAGGCCGGACGCAGTGGACAATTTAAACTCGGTCTGGCAACCCAAAAATCAAAAGACGACAGATATTAACATCTGTCGGCACGAGTGTGTGCCTTGATCGTCACATCGGTCGAGGCAGCCAATTTTCCAATATCGGTTGGATTTTCAACCGATTTCCAAAGCTACTTTTCAAAAAAAAATCGACCGTTTGGTTTGCAATAAATGTAAAAAAAAAAAAAAAAAAAAAAAAAAACTTTTTTTAAAAAAACTTTACCACTTTATAAATACCAACCTCAAACATAATTTCAAACACAATTCAATCTCAAACTACTTCTCATTTATATTCACTTCCAACCTCAATCTACTTCTCATCCAAATTCAACATGTCAAAGAAAAATACCCCACAATAAAAAAATCGACGATCACGACTACCCCAAAATGAATCGGATTTTAATTTCTCGCCGGAAAACAACTTTGAATTAACCGGCATAACACCACCACAAAACTGGGGTATTCGCTTTCGTCCACAAACTTTTGAATATCAATCACAACTAGCACAACCCAATCAAAACCAAAACCCGTTTTACGTTAACCGTCCATTTGTCCCACCGCAACGACCTTACACGGATTACCGCCAAGAACCAAGTGGGTCGTCGTATCGTCCTAACATGGACTTCATTTATCCTTCCCAACCGTATCAACCTTATTCCCCGCTTCGTAGTACTAATCTTGAAATGAATTTGGAGGATTATATGCCTGAGTATCCGACCCAAAACTATCCAAGTCAAGATGCTTCGATGGGGCAAGGTTCGGGTCACGATTCGTACCACGATTCCATTCCCGTTGAAGACGATGATGATGAAAAAACCGACGATGCTGAAGAGATGTCCCCCATCAAACCAAAGAAGCCTTCAAGACGTGCTTCAAAGACGAAGGACAAAGGCAAGAAGCCCGAAGCAATCAAGGACAAAGGCAAGAAGGTCGTCGAACCATGGACAAAGGTGGAAGAGATCGCGCTTTGTAGAGCTTGGGTTTATGTGTCGGAAAACTCGGCGAGAGGAAACGCTATGAACAGTACCGCTTTTGGAGAGGTGATAGGGTATTTTAAAAAGGAAACTGGCTCAGACAGAACCTACGACTCCATCACTACCAAATGGAATAATAAGATTCGTAATAGGGTTGGGAATTTTTGCGCTATTATTGATAATGTCAAGAAAAATCATGGAAGTGGTGAGAATGATGTAGACGAAAAACAAAAAGCTCTTAGAGAATACCGTATGATGTACGGTCATGATTTTACCTTGGAAGAGTGTTAGGGAAATTTTGAGGGGTCATGATGCTTGGAAGAATTGTGAGATGCCGGCTTTCCAAACGAATAGTCGGAAGAAAACAAAGGGTTCTACAACTACCTCGGGGTCAACCCAAGGTCCTTTGAATGTCCAAGACGTTGATGATTCTGATGATGAGGAAGAGACTAGAGAATCACGACTAGAAGGTCGTGACGCAGCAAGGAAGAAATCATCCTCCTCCTCTCGTGATCAACCATCATAATCATTTATTGGTTCGTTAGCCAAAACGTTCTTCAAATTCAAGCTGTCAAAATGGGGAAAAGCTAAGGGTAATGAGGGTTTAGAAGATGCGTACATAAGGTTGAGGGAAAAAGAGCTGGAGATGAAAAGAGAGAAACTTGAGCTCCTAAAAAAGATGATAGACCTCATGACGCTATCAAAACGGGAGACCGACATAATTTTCTACAATACCCCAGTCGACCCAAATTTGACCCCATGACAACTAGAAGAACTGATGAAAGTCAAGGAAACAATCAAGGAACGCTACGGTTTATACTATTAGTTTAAGTTTGTAATGTTTATTTTAATTTAATGTTGTAATGTTTATTTTAATTTTAATTAATTTAAATTTGTTGTTTAAAATGTTTGAATTAAAAAAATCAAATAAAGAAGTTGGTCATCGACTTTGGCAACTTGGTCGTGTCTGGTCGCCGGAGATAGAAAGCTAATATGGCACCTGGTGACCTGGGTCACGAGTGTGTCCAGCCTTATAATCATTATCAAAATAATTAGTAGGTACTCAGACGTTTATGTCATACTATACAAACCCCCTAGGATGTCAAATCAGGGGGGTTTTGTACTTTTATTCCTTTTGTCCCCCTTGTTTTTCAGTATAACACGGTTTTTTGTCAGTTTCTGCTCTGTATTTTTGACAGTTTTAAGCGATTGACTTATTAAACTTTATATTTTTTGTTCCATACTTTCAGGTTTTTAGTTTTTTGATATAAACAAAATTATAAAAATAAAAAAATAAATAAAAAAATCGCAAAAAAAAAAGAGGTGCCCTTTGTAGAAAAAAAGAGGGTTTGTATAACTTACACCTATTTTAAATAAGAAGGTTGTTATATGTGAACACAAATTGCAATTTTGTATTTTCCTTAGGCTGCCCCCAGTAAGGAGCCTCAATCCCCTTAATTTTCCCTGCCACATCAGCTTTCTCTCTCCAGCGACCTCAGGCGATTGGGTGCCCCAGTAAAGACACTTTTAATTAAAAAGTGAGTTTTGTTTCTATGTGTGAAATGAGTCGATCTTGAAGACGATCGAATTGTGTATAAACATGATGCGATCGACAAGTCACACAGCAAGTCGATCGACTTGCACTCGATCGCCAGGAGCAAAGGATCGACACACGATTCATTCACTGGGGGTAGCCTTATATCTTTCATGATACATCATCATGAATTTCCAAATGGAAGTAGCGGGAGTAGCTTTTGAGTTAGTGGAAGTTCTTTCATCTTTATCTTGTGGCTGTGTGGAAATTACTTTGAAATGGGCACTACTGACTAAAGTCATTTAGGTCAAAGTTTAGTGATGGCGATGACCCTTGACCGGTGAATTCAATAGACCACTCTACGAAATATAATAATCATAAATTCATAATGCATATATAATCAACTGGTTAAACCGGAAAAACCCGGAGAACACCTTGCTCAATCGGGAAAAAATCCGGTTCGAATAATGGATCTTGATTCATGGCATTTGAATAATAATCTTTGCATAAATTAATATTTATAAACACATAACTAAAGTGGAATAATATAGAAAATGTTATCTTTACTCTTATATAAAGGGTGTATGAGTTTGTCTTAAAATTTTAAGAGGTAATTACATGAATGGTCCATATGGTTTGTCGAGAATTACGGATTTAATCTCTATATTTTTGTTTTGCGGATTTGCTTCCTATGGTTTTGATTCGTTATGGATTTGGTCCATTGACCATATTTTCTGTTAGTTGACAGTTAAATGAGTGTTTGGAAGACTGAAATGACAAAAATACCCTCGTACGTGTTTCATAAATGGTCCATATGGTTTGTAGGTTATCATGAATTAGTCTCTGATTTTTTAATTTTAATTTTTATTTATTTAAATATTTATATAAAAAACATTTTGTCGAAAATTTTATAAAAAATTCCGAAAATTTTATAAAAAAAATTATCAAAAATTCCAAAAATTTTATAAAAATTCTGAAAATTTTATAAAAAAAATTATAAAAAATTACAAAAATTTTATAAAAATTTTATAAAAATTTTGCAAAAAATTCTGAAAATTTTATAAAAAAATTTAGGGTCCGTTTGGTAGACACATTTTGGCATTGGGTTAGGACTGATGGTAGAGAATTGATGTTTGGTAGGTGATTGTGGGTCCCTTCATTGGGAGTGAAGGACGAATATCAGCCGTGTACAAATCTTAAGTGAGAAGCCACGATACAATTGAATTCCATATGCAATATGTCATTTAGTGCAAAAACTGAGTCATATTATGTTTTATAATAATATTTCTTTTGTCTTTTACTTATATATTTATTTAAAACACAAATAATATTTTAAACAATTATATTTTTCTCTCTCATAATTAATACCAAATCAAACTCAAATCCAAATCTAAATTCAAATTCAAAATCCTAAACCTTTCTACAAACCAAACGGGCCCTTATAAAAAATTCCGAAAATTTTATAAAAATTTTTTATTAAAAATTCCGATAAAATTTTTATAAAATCTTAAAAAACATTCCGTCAATAATTTTCGGAAAAAAAAGAAAAAAGATAAATTTTTCTTTTTAAAAAAAAATTCCGTAAAAATTTGTTTTTTAAACTTTTTTCTTTTTTACGGATTTTTTTATAAAAATCTTTGACAAAAAAATTTCTGATTTTTAATAGTATTAATAACTTAGAACACACAGTGGTTAGAATAGTACTTCTTCGTTTTAAAATAATTATCTTCCGATAAAAAATGCATAGTTTAGAAAAAACATAATTATTACTGATTTTTATATTTCACTTTTGCAGAATGATAGTTTTACCATTAACTATATGATTAATGTCTTTTTTAAATTATGTAATATTAATTTCAATCAAAGGTAGTATGGTAAACTTGATCAAACTTTTCTGTATATTTTTAGTAGCGGACAATCGTGAACTATAAATTTGAGACGGAAGAAGTAATAATGATATGTGGTATGCTAATAATGAGAATTTATGTTTTGACTAGCAAGAATAAAGGTGTTGAATAATATGAAGGACTGAAATTATCAAGATCAATCTCTTTATTTGATCTTGTTAAGTCCGAGTGTTGAGTGATCTTTGTGGTGAGATAACTGGTGCCTTCCTAGAAGAGATCAGTTTGGTTTTCTTTGTATTTGTACTGGTAAGCACCCAGTTGGGGACTTATCTTCTTACATTGTTATAATAAAAGATACACCAAGGGGTGGTTGGTTGGGTGTAATTGTTAGTTGTTGTGTGCTCTTGATCATTTTTACATGGTATCAGAGCGCACGGTTCTGATCTGGTGGTTTTGAGATTCTAGGGTTTCGAAGGTTTTTTGGGGTTTCTTGCAATTGAAGGTTTAATTGGTTAATTGAGGTTGTTTTCTTAACGGCCGTGGTTGATTTGATCTGTTTTGGTTAAGATCTGGTGAATTTGTGGGTTTCTTGGTTAGGGTTTTTAAAACCCTAATTTGGAAATTTGGGGGTTTATATCCCTGGTGGTTTCTTGTTGGTTTTGGGCCCATTCTTGGTTACAATCTCACTAGACTAAATGAATCTAGTGAGTTTGTACTTCATTCCGCTGGTATATCACTGTAAGTGTGTTTCTCTCTATTAAGACAACACTAACTTAGTTTAGAAGGTGCAAACGGGACAGTTAACATCTTGATCTGCCAACTTGATTGGTACGAATACCTGCTCTGGCTGTCCCAGTCTTCTGGCTGGTTTGTTGTTGATCTTGGGTGTGAGTTGTGTTTACTATATTCAGTTATCTTTGTTATTTAGTTTCTTGTTGAGTCTAAGTCGAAGGAGGATAGGATTTGGGCAGTCTTGGAAGTTGGTTGTTCTGTTTAGTTTTGGTTATTTGTTGGTCTTGTTGTTATTGTTTCTTGTGGTTATTTCTGTTAGTTCTTGTTATTTGTTGATCTGTTTGTTATTATGGCTATTGGTAGTGATCCTAGTGGTAGTAATTCTGAAGTATTAATTAGTAATCTTGATGCTGGTAATCCTCTTCATATTCAAACTAATGATAATAGTGGTACTGCTCTTATTCCATTTAAACTTCTTGGAACTGAAAATTATAGAATCTGGTTTGGTGCTATGAAATTGGCTTTGCAAGCTAGGAATAAATATAGCTTTGTTGATGGTACTTGTCTTAAGGAATCATTTGCTACTAGTGATGTCTTATCTGCTCAGTGGGATAGATGAAATGCTATTGTCTTGACTTGGATTATGAATTCTGTTTCTCATGATGTTTATATGGGATTGGTTTATTCTGAAAATGCTGCATTTGTTTGGAAAGAATTAAAAGAAACATGTGATAAAGTTGATGGTTATGTGATATACAATTTGTTGTAAAAGATTAATAGTGTTAAGCAAGGTGGTAGTTCTGTTGCTGATTATTATCATAGGCTTAATTCTTTATGGAGAGAATTTGATTCTCTAACTAAATTGCCTAAATGTACTTGTGAGCATAAGTGTACTTGTGAGGCTAGCACTGAATTAGTTTTACATCAACAGTTAATGAAACTGATGCAATTTCTTATGGGTCTTGATGACTGTTATCAACCTGTGAGAACTGCATTATTAACTAGAGATCCTCTTCCTGAGGTGAAGGATGCTTATGCTGTTGTGTCTAGGGAGGAGTCCCACAGAGGGATTCCTAAGTCCTCTAGTGTTTCTGAATCTAAACTTAATGCATCTTCTTTTGCTGCTAAGTCTTTTAATAACAATAGAAGAATGTTTAACAACAGTAATAACACTAGAGGTACCAATTCCAATACTAATATTGCTAATAGAGGTCCTAATCCTAATCTGAATTGTAAAAACTGTGGTAAGATTGGACATACTATTGAGAGATGCTATGAAATCATTGGTTTTCCACCTGGCTTTGTTAAAAATAATAATCCAGCTAAACAAAATGGATTTAGGCAAAACTATAATGCTAATGCTGAGAATAAAATGTCTGAAAAATCATCTACTACTTCATCTGCTAGTACATCTTCTGGTTTTACTTCTGAGCAGATGAAGAAACCCTTGTCTTTGATCAATGATAACTCTTCTAGAAGCATACATGCTAATATGGCAGGTAGGGCTTCTGTAAAACCTGAATTTCCAAAATTCACAAAAAGACCAAAATACCCCTATGATCATAATAAATTTTAAGAACCTTATAAGTTTAATTTTTGTATTTTGAAAAGTATAAAAATCGGCCATATAATTATTTAGGCCCGAAAAGTATTTAAACTAATTAATAAAATGTATAAATTAAGAATAAGGCCCAAAGTAATTTAAGAAAAATGTATGGTAATTTTTATGAGTCCAATACATTATATAGCCCATATAAAAATTATAAAAGCCATATATAAACACATTATACGGTTTAGTCTAATCCCTAAAAACCGATTATACCTTTGCCGACCTAAGAAAACCCTAGACAATTCGACATTCGTTTTTCAAGGCTGAGAGCTATTTTTATTGGACGAGTTTGAAGGTAAAGAAGGTGTTAAAAATCTGGTTCGAGGTTCTAAGGTGCTGGTTTGATCGTGGTCATTTTCTGGGTCGGTTAGAGTTTTATCGAGTGGAGTTTGTGTGTTCTTTTGTTCTAACGTCCCAATCTCATCAAGGGTATGTTTCCAGTATTATTTTCAGTCCTAAAAATCATATAGAACCTATAAAAATTATTCTTGCATATTTAACAAGTCGTATGGAATTGTTTTGAATTAAAACCCTAAAAGCGTATAAAATAGAGAACGAGCATATAATAATTTTTGGGACCATGATCTGAATTTTTCTGGAGACTCTTATATGTTATAGGACCTGAATAAAATACATATTAGTGAATTCGAAGCTTGTGTGAATTGTTATGGATTTGTTTTGTTCGATCGCGTATGAAAAAGGAAGAATTTAAAAAGGGACGATTAGGGTTTATAAGAATTAGGGTTTGCTTGTTATAATTAAGGATAATTAATGCAGTAGTAATGATGAATTAATGATGGGTTAAACCTAGGTTTAGGGTTGTTCTTGAATTATGCATCAATCGGTTTTAAATAAAAGTTTTGGGTTGGTTTTGTAAATTATGAAACTTAAAGGTTATTTCTGTAAACAGTAAAATAAAGGTACTGAACGTATAAGAATAAGTATGAGGGTTAAACGTGTAATTTTGGATATTTAGAGGGCCATTCGAATTGTTACTAAATTAAAAGGGTATGTTTTGTAAATTCTAAAACCTTTGGGCTAAAATTTAAAATCTGATAATATAAGGTTAGATCGTATAATTAAAGATGTTAAAGGTGTAATATGTAATTCTGAGTAATTATGGGTCGACAAGTGTGAGTTAATTGTGTAGAGGCATGCATGAGTTTTAAGGTAACTTCGGTTTGTTTTTCATATGTTCTAAGTCAAACTGGAAGTCATTAAAAGAGGTAACATGTAAATTAAATGCGTAATAAGTGATATTAAAAGTATGGGAAACCCTAGAACATAAATAGGAAGTCAATTAGGGTTAAAAGCTAAGTGTGTAAATCCGTTATTTCATGTGAAAAAGGGTAAGTCTTGGAGTCATTAGTAACTATTGATTAAGAGTATAATGAGCTAGTACTAAGCGTGATGTAAACATGCGTGAGTTATGATTGAATGTAAAGAACTAAATATCATGAATTAAAGTATTGCATGCATGGTCTCATTAAGTTGTATTCGAACAATGTTACATGTGAATCTTGGTAAATTACGTAAGGAAAAGAAGTTTGTGTAAACTGTTTTGGAAAGAGAGTCTTAAAAACCGTTTTTGACATTTGTAAATCCTATACTTTGAACGACGATCATATAAGCCCTCAATTAAGATATTTGTCAAATTAAACCCTTAAGTTTACCATTTGTCATTTGCAACCCATAAGTTTGGCTAATTAACAATTAATACTCTAAAATGTTGGAATTCCGTCCGTCACTAAAAATGAGAATATTCTGACAACTCTAAAAGTATTAATGAGATTAATCCGTTATGACATTAATGATACTAATAAGTATTAAATAAATCATAATCCGTGTAGATTCGTTGAAGGAGACGCGACGTTACATCTTCGTATTCCTACATTCGTTTGCTTTCCTCTCATTTGCTTTAAGGTACAGATATTCTGACCTTTTCAGTAAAGGTTCCTTATGATGTTCTTTTCGTTCGCTTTTCTATTTTACTTATTAGGGTTTCCGATGCCATTGCTATGAACCCTTTCTGATTGTTTGATCTGTTACTTGTGTAAAATACATGTTCTAGTGAACTATGCAATATCTGATGTGAACTTATGTTAGGAAGATTTTGATATGCACAATCGTTGAACCTTGCTATGGTTGATTATGAACTTCTGCTTATGAATGTATGATATGCCACTGTGATATGAACTTCTGACTTCTGAATATCTGAATATGAACCTTATAACATGAAGTTATCTGATATGTTATCTGTGACCTTTATGATGAATTATGATCTGTGTCATGTATGAAAATCTGTTTGACCTGAGTTAGTTTGACACCCGAGCCAAATATTTCACTAGTCATGGGGGTTCCATGTCCGTATCAGTGATGCACCTCTGATATGACTCTAGGGCAGTAGAGTGATGTTCTGCCACGTTCCTGGATGGTGGAGCATATTTTGTATATGTAGGAAGGGGCGTATGGATGCATCCTAGATCTGATCTGTTATCTGATATGTTTTCTGGTGAATGATGTCGTGTGCAATACGCGTCTTCACAAAATTCTGGGAGCTAGCTACTCCAATTATTTTCTGAGGTTACCTTTTGAAGAAGAAAGATATTTCTAATATGATATGTTCTGGGCTCGTGGTAGTTGACTAAAACTTTATCTGTTACTTCTGTGTTAAGTATTCTGTATGATTCGGTATTTTCGAGTGTTTATATTATGTATTCTGATGATATATGTTCTGATAATTGCTAATGGCTATGTTATGTCTTTGTCTATTTAGTTATAGTTTGTCTACTGTATTTTCTATCTGTATGTGTGACTGCCATGATGTGACTGCTATTTTCGCTGCTATAATATTGAATTAAGTGTGTTAAATGTAGATTAATTGATTTGTATGAATGCTATGTTTATTTTCTAGTAACTGTTTCCGTCAGTCATTAGACTCTTCGTTTGGTTGACTTGGAATCTATTATTCTTGATATGTCAAGTGTTTGGTTATTCTGATGTGTTTGCGTTTGTGTCATAAACGTGTTCTGAGGTGATCGTTAACTGTTATCTGTATTCTGGGTTTCTGTATATTGCGCTTCCGCAGAATCCTCAAAGATTCGTTATTTCTCATTCCGTTGTGATTTCGTTAATTGTATATTATTCTATTTTAGCTTTTGTTTCGTTATATCTGTTCACTGGGCTTTGTAAGCTCAGCCGCACTTTCTTTTCCTGCGGCAGGTATTAAGCATTCAAGATGAGCTTATGGGATAGCTGATATGGGTTTGAGAGTAGAGCCGAGAGCAAGACTTTACCATAGAAATCTTAGATTTATTTTGAAGTTTAGCTATTTATGTTTTCTTTTTGAATATTTTGTAAAGGTTTCCGCTATTGTACAGTATTTAAAGTTCTGATATGAAACCGTATTGTGATATCTTTACCCTTGTCGGGTTGGGGTGTTACAATTTATGGTATCAGAGCCAGGTTTTAGGACCCTTAGAGCTTAGGCTATGACCTGTGAGAATTGGGTAGATTTAGGATTTTCCCTTCTGCGTATCTTCTTTGCGTCCACTATCGTACTTAGATTTTGCTAATAGTTGGTTACTCTTTTAGATGGTTATCCCTCGTCGTTCTAGTTCACCTGATGGGAGCAAACAAGGACCAGCTAGGCAACCTAGGGAAAAGATGATGTGGGCCGTTGTTATTGCTAAAGGCTGCAAGAGGTTTGGTAAAATGAAGTGGACCAATAGGAGGATACGAGTTCCGGCCTATATGTGGCCATGCACAATCGAGGAGAAGCTGACCTTGAAGAACGTAGACGGAAAAGTAGTGAAGGAGTACGAAACTAAAGTCGTTGACAACCAAGGTTTCACCACTAGGTATCATGATAGATGTCCCAAGTTCTTTGAAGATGGAGGAGTAGGTTGGGCTGAGAGTCGCGATTTGTATGCTTTTGTGGATCGTGTGCCGGAGGAAGAAGAGAGGAATCGGAAAAGTGACTTTGCTAGTCGCTTACTACCGCAGCGCGAAGGAAATAAGAACGGATGGATAAGTAAGGAAGAAGAGGAAGAAGAGGAACACGAGGAAGAATACGAGGTGGACTCGGATTTGGAGTCTACGGCTACTAGTAGGTTTAATCCGATACAAGGATAGGAATTTGCGCTCCTGATTAGTGGTCCTCTTTATGAGAAATTTCTGACATTGGATTTTGAGTTTAGGTCCTTTTGTTTTCATTTAGATGATTGAATCTTGGATTATTAAATTTTGTTTTGGAAGTTCATCTTATGACAATTCTACAAATTGTTTGATTAGTGAGAATAAAACGAAATTTTGAAAGTATAGTTCCTGTCTGTTGTTTCTTTCTGATAGATTCGTTAAGTTTCCGTTAGTCCTCATAAGTTTCGTCTGCTATTTATTTTCTTAATGATGTCGCTTATTCACAGCTAGAAATGAAGTATGACCATCATGATAGTATACTCATGTGGATCTGGTTTGTTATAGTAGGTTACTTGCAATTTGTATGTTATATGTATGTGGTATGTTTTGTTATGATATTAGTTATGTGTTTTGTCATGACCCGAGACCGAATATAATGACAATAAGAACTTGTTATGTGATGCAAGTATTATGACGCCTGATTAACGTAATAATACCGAGATCATATAATCTGAACTTATTGAAGGTATACGACGTCTGGTAAATGCCTGTGGTTGATATGTGAATGGACTTTGACTTGTATCTGTTATTTGGCACTTCTCATGTTCGTTTGAAATTCCGTACCTAATTGTGAGATTTTCGTAGATATCTGTTACGTATAAGTTTTGTACGATTGGGATCCGAAATCGTTATGGTCTACGTGAACCTATGAATTGCTATGTCTGCCCTAAGCTTGTACGTCTCCACGTACTTCTGCGACTAGTGAGGCCGATAGGATTTATTCCGTCTATGTATATGTTGTTCTCATCATTAGATATCTGAATAAGTTAGAATTTGTCGTTTGATTTTCTACATCTCATCCGTTACCTGCCATTATTCTGATGAGTATATGATAGTCTGTTGTAAGTATTTGATAATTGCTTTGACTTCTGAAAATTTTGAGTTTGTAGATTCTGATAACAATCCGTTTGTTCCGAGATAAGATTAGCGTTCGTTATATTCCTAGAAATTCTGAAATCTGATTCGTTTTCTGTTCTGTTCCGTCTTGTTCAATTTCGAGGACGAAATTTTATTTTAGAGGGGAAGAAGTTGTAAAACCTGAATTTCTAAAATTCACAAAAGACCAAAATACCCCTATGATCAAAAAGTATGAATAATTAATTTAAAGAGTACCAAATAAGCTATGTAAATTCAGAGAATTATCAGATATGATCATAATAAATTTTAAGAACCTTATAAGTTTAATTTTTGTATTTTGAAAAGTATAAAAATCGGCCATATAATTATTTAGGCCCGAAAAGTATTTAAACTAATTAATAAAATGTATAAATTAAGAATAAGGCCCAAAGTAATTTAAGAAAAATGTATGGTAATTTTTATGAGTCCAATACATTATATAGCCCATATAAAAATTATAAAAGCCATATATAAACACATTATACGGTTTAGTCTAATCCCTAAAAACCGATTATACCTTTGCCGACCTAAGAAAACCCTAGACAATTCGACATTCGTTTTTCAAGGCTTAGAGCTATTTTTCTTGGACGATTTTGAAGGTAAAGAATGTGTTAAAAATCTGGTTCGAGGTTCTAAGGTGCTGGTTTGATCGTGGTCATTTTCTGGGTCGGTTAGAGTTTTATCGAGTGGAGTTTGTGTGTTCTTTTGTTCTAACATCCCAATCTCATCAAGGGTATGTTTCCAGTATTATTTTCAGTCCTAAAAATCATATAGAACCTATAAAAATTATTCATGCATATTTAACAAGTCGTATGGAATTGTTTTGAATTAAAACCCTAAAAGCGTATAAAATAGAGAACGAGCATATAATAATTTTTGGGACCATGATCTGAATTTTTCTGGAGACTCTTATATGTTATACGACCTGAATAAAATACATATTAGTGAATTCGAAGCTTGTGTGAATTGTTATGGATTTGTTTTGTTCGATCGCGTATGAAAAAGGAAGAATTTAAAAGGGACGATTAGGGTTTATAAGAATTAGGGTTTGCTTGTTATAATTAAGGATAATTAATGCAGTAGTAATGATGAATTAATGATGGGTTAAACCTAGGTTTAGGGTTGTTCTTGAATTATGCATCAATCGGTTTTAAATAAAAGTTTTGGGTTGGTTTTGTAAATTATGAAACTTAAAGGTTATTTCTGTAAACAGTAAAATAAAGGTACTGAACGTATAAGAATAAGTATGAGGGTTAAACGTGTAATTTTGGATATTTAGAGGGCCATTCGAATTGTTACTAAATTAAAAGGGTATGTTTTGTAAATTCTAAAACCTTTGGGCTAAAATTTAAAATCTGATAATATAAGGTTAGATCGTATAATTAAAGATGTTAAAGGTGTAATATGTAATTCTGAGTAATTATGGGTCGACAAGTGTGAGTTAATTGTGTAGAGGCATGCATGAGTTTTGAGGTAACTTTGGTTTGTTTTTCATATGTTCTAAGTCAAAGTGGAAGTCATTAAAAGAGGTAACATGTAAATTAAATGCGTAATAAGTGATATTAAAGTATGGGAAACCCTAGAACATAAATAGGAAGTCGATTATGGTTAAAAGCTAAGTGTGTAAATCCGTTATTTCATGTGAAAAAGGGTAAGTCTTGGAGTCATTAGTAACTATTGATTAAGAGTATAATGAGCTAGTACTAAGCGTGATGTAAACATGCGTGAGTTATGATTGAATGTAAAGAACTAAATATCATGAATTAAAGTATTGCATGCATGGTCTCATTAAGTTGTATTCGAACAATGTTACATGTGAATCTTGGTAAATTACGTAAGGAAAAGAAGTTTGTGTAAACTGTTTTGGAAAGAGAGTCTTAAAAACCGTTATTGACATTTGTAAATCCTATACTTTGAACGACGATCATATAAGCCCTCAATTAAGATATTTGTCATATTAAACCCTTAAGTTTACCATTTGTCATTTGAAACCCATAAGTTTGGCTAATTAACAATTAATACTCTAAAATGTTGGAATTCCGTCCGTCACTAAAAATGAGAATATTCTGACAACTCTAAAAGTATTAATGAGATTAATCCGTTATGACATTAATGATACTAATAAGTATTAAATAAATTATAATCCGTGTAGATTCGTTTAAGGAGACGCGACGTTACATCTTCGTATTCCTACATTCGTTTGCTTTCCTCTCATTTGCTTTAAGGTACAGATATTCTGACCTTTTCAGTAAAGGTTCCTTATGATGTTCTTTTCGTTCGCTTTTCTATTTACTTATTAGGGTTTCCGATGCCATTGCTATGAACCCTTTCTGATTGTTTGATCTGTTACTTGTGTAAAATACATGTTCTAGTGAACTATGCAATATCTGATGTGAACTTATGTTAGGAAGATTTTGATATGCACAATCGTTGAACCTTGCTATGGTTGATTATGAACTTCTGCTTATGAATGTATGATATGCCACTGTGATATGAACTTCTGACTTCTGAATATGAACCTTATAACATGAAGTTATCTGATATGTTATCTGTGACCTTTATGATGAATTGTGATCTGTGTCATGTATGAAAATCTGTTTGACCTGAGTTAGTTTGACACCCGAGCCAAATATTTCACTAGTCATGGAGGTTCCATGTCCGTATCAGTGATGCACCTCTGATATGACTCTAGGGCAGTAGAGTGATGTTCTGCCACGTTCCTTGATGGTGGAGCATATTTTGTATATGTAGGAAGGGGCGTATGGATGCATCCTAGATCTGATCTGTTATCTGATATGTTTTCTGGTGAATGATGTCGTGTGCAATACGCGTCTTCACAAAATTCTGGGAGCTAGCTACTCCAATTATTTTCTGAGGTTACCTTTTGAAGAAGAAAGATATTTCTGATATGATATGTTCTGGGCTCGTGGTAGTTGACTAAATCTTTATCTGTTACTTCTGTGTTAAGTATTCTGTATGATTCGGTATTTTCGAGTGTTTATATTATGTATTCTGATGATATCTGTTCTGATAATTGCTAATGGCTATGTTATGTCTTTGTCTATTTAGTTATAGTTTGTCTACTATATTTTCTATCTGTATGTGTGACTGCCATGATGTGACTGCTATTTCCGCTGCTATAATATTGAATTAAGTGTGTTAAATGTAGATTAATTGATTTCTATGAATGCCATGTTTATTTTCTGGTAACTGTTTCCGTTAGTCATTAGACTCTTCATTTGGTTGACTTGGAATCTATTATTCTTGATATGTCAAGTGTTTGGTTATTCTGATGTGTTTGCGTTTGTGTCATAAACGTGTTCTGAGGTGATCGTTAACTGTTATGTGTTTTCTGGATTTCTGTATATTTGCGCTTCCGCAGAATCCTCAAAGATTCGTTATTTCTCATTCCGTTGTGATTTCGTTAATTGTATATTATTCTATTTTAGCTTTTGTTTCGTTATATCTGTTCACTGGGCTTTGTAAGCTCAGCCGCACTTTCTTTTCCTGCGGCAGGTATTAAGCATTCAAGATGAGCTTATGGGATAGCTGATCTGGGTTTGAGAGTAGAGCCGAGAGCAAGACTTTACCATAGAAATCTTAGATTTATTTTGAAGTTTAGCTATTTATGTTTTCTTTTTGAATATTTTGTAAAGGTTTCCGCTATTGTACAGTATTTAAAGTTCTGATATGAAACCGTATTGTGATATCTTTACCCTTGTTGGGTTGGGGTGTTACAGCTTCATTCTTTAATGGAAATGTTTGGTTTAATATCAATTTTTATAAGTATTTCTTTGGGAATTCTAGTCTGTCTGTTAAAACTATCTCTTTGGGATGGATTATTGATTCAGGTGCTAATCAGCACTTGACTGTTTCTACTGTTGGTATGTTTAATGGTGTGGATATTTCTAGTCTTAAGATTACTGTTGGACATCCCAATGGTACTCTTGCTACTATAAGTCATGTTGGAAACTTAAAATTGACCAATAATGTTACTCTCTATGATGTTTTAGTGGTTCCTGGTTACTGTGTGAGCTTATTGTCTGTTAATAAACTGATTAGAGATAGCAAAATGTTTGTTGGTTTTAATGAAGATACTTGTTATATTCAGGATTTGAAAAGGGAGAATGTTCTGGGGACTGGTAGTCAGTCTGATGGCTTATATCTGTTTGATATGCAGTCTAATAATGCTTTGGGTGAGTGCAATTTGGTCATGTCTTATAATGTGTCTAAACTTGTTTGGCATAATAGATTGGGTCACCCTGCTGATCCAGTCTTGTCTATTCTTCAAAAGGATCTTGGTATTTCCAAGAATTCCTCTATTTCTGTTTGTGAGATCTGCCATAGGGCCAAACAGACAAGGGAACCTTTCCCTATGTCTGATCATAAGTCTAAGAATCTTGGTGAGCTTATTCACCTTGACTTGTGGGGTCCTTACAGAGTAACCAGTAGAGAAGGATATAAGTATTTTCTGACCATTTTTTATGATTATTCTAGAGCTGTGTGGGCTTACTTAGTTAAAACTAAAGATGAGGTGTTTGATGTGTTATGCTCTTTTATTCACTTAATTTCTAATCAATTTGGTATTAAAATTAAAACTGTTAGATCTGATAATGGTACTGAATTTGTAAATAAGAAAATGAGTGAAATGTTTTCTGATCTTGGTATAATACATCAAACATCTTATGCTCATACACCTCAGCAAAATGGGATTGCTGAAAGGAAACATATACACCTACTCAATGTGGCTAGGAGTCTTATGTTTCAAGGGGGGATTCCTTTAAGATTTTGGTCTGATTGTGTTTTAACTGATGTATATCTTATAAACAGGCTGCCATTTTCTGTTCTAAGTGGTAAATGTCCATATGAGTTGTTGTATAAAACTAAACCAAATCTTTCCCATTTGAGGTCTTTTGGCTGTCTATGTTTTGCTACCATTTTAAATAATCATGATAAGTTGTCTTATAGGTCTGAAAAATGTGTTCTTATTGGTTTTTCTTCTACTAAGAAAGCATATAAACTTTTGAGTTTGGATACAAGGAATGTGTTTTTTGCCAGAGATGTGAAGTTTTATGAAAATGTTTTTCCTTTAAAAATGAAAACCTGTGAGTCAACTGATACAAACAGTGTAAATGAGGTTGAACACTTGAAGTTTTTTGATAGTCCAAAGTCTCAAAGTCCCAATGATGAAGGGGAAGATGCACCAGTTGAGGATGGTAGTATGCCATCTTCACGTGATGCTAGAGATAATGAAACAAATATTACTTATATGCATCATGAATATGGGCAATCTGCAACCCACTTTGGTGACCAACACTGGTCTGAGGGCAGTCTCAATTTTGAAAATACTGGTTTAGTTTTTACTCAATCTGATAATGTAAATGAAGATGTGCAGACACCTGTATTAAGAAGGTCTGGTAGAGAGTCTAAAACTCCTATTAGGTTTAATGATTATGTGATGCACTCTAAAGTCAGATATGGTATTGAAAAATATGTGAGTTATGCTAGTATGAGTAGGACCAATATGTGTTTTGCTTCTACATTAAATAAGTCTGTTGAGCCTAAGAATTATATAGAAGTAGTTAAAAATCCTAATTGGTCTGAGGCTATGAACAATGAAATTGAAGCTTTAAATAGAAACAATACCTGGACTGAATGTGAGTTACCTGTTGGTAGACATGCTATTGGATATAAGTGGATATGGAAAATCAAGTATAAGTCTACAGGTGAAATTGATAGATATAAAGCCATATTAGTTGCTAAGGGTTTTAATCAAAGAGAATGTTTTGATTATGATGAAACCTTTAGTCCTGTTGTGAAAATGGTGGCTGTCAGGTGTCTGATAAGCATTGCTGTTAGTAAAAATTGGCATTTGTATCAGTTAGATGTTAATAATGCTTTTTTATATGGTGATCTTGATGAAGATGTCTATATGCTATTACCTAAAGGTTTTAATGGTGGTGATGATTCTAAAGTGTGTAAGCTTAATAAGTCTTTATATGGGCTTAAGCAAGCACCTAGACAATGGAATGCTAAACTCACTAATGCTCTGGTTGAGCATGGTTTTGAGCAAAGTAAACTGGATTATTCTTTGTTTGTGAAACAAAAAGGTTCTGTGTTTGTAGCTTTGCTTGTGTATGTTGATGATATTGTTATCACTGGTAATGATGAAGTAGAAATCAATAACTTTAAAAAGTTTTTGAGTTCTAAATTTATGATTAAAGATTTAGGAGAGTTGAAATATTTTCTTGGTATTGAAGTGTTGAAAAATGATAATGGTATTTGTATGACACAAAGAAAGTATTGTTTGGAATTATTACATGAGTATGGATTGCTTGCAGCTAAGCCTGTTGATACACCCTTGCCTGAAAATTCTGTTTTGAGTTGTATTGAAACTGAAAATGATAAAGTATTTAACAATATTAATAACTATCAAAAGTTGGTTGGTAAGCTGATATACTTAACTAATACCAGACCTGATATTAGTTATGTTGTTCACTGTTTAAGTCAACATATGCATAAGCCTTTACAATCTCATCTTAAGGCTGCTTTGAGAGTTTTGAAATATTTGAAAGGGTCTCCAGGTTATGGTTTGCAGTTTGATAAAGAGTCTAATCTTAAGCTTAAAGCTTATGCAGACTCTGACTGGGCTAAATGTCCTTTAACTAGGAAATTTGTTACTGGATTTTGTGTTTTCTTAGGTATCTCTCTTATTTCTTGGAAAAGTAAGAAACAGGCTACTCTATCTAGAAGTCCAGCTGAGGCTGAGTATAGAAGCATGGCTTCTACTGCCTGTGAAGTGATTTGGTTAAGTAATTTGTTGCATAGTCTTGGTCTTAAAGAGTTGTTGCCTGTGGATATATTCTTTGATAATAGTGCTGCAATCCAGATTGCAGCCAATCCTGTTTTCCATGAAAAAACTAAACACTTTGAGTTAGATGTGCATTTGGTTAGAGAAAAGGTTTCTGCTAGAGTAATCAAAACTGTTAAGATTCGTACAGATATGCAAGTGGCAGACATTTTTACTAAGTGTCTTGGTCAAAGACAACATACTTTGTTTTGCAAATGCCTTGGTATGTTTGATTTGTTTGCAGGTGTTAACAATTGTGATAAGAGTAGCAGTCAAGTTAATGGTGGAAGCAGTTTACAAGGTGAAGACTTGTCAACTTGAGGAGGGGTGTTGAATAATATGAAGAACTGAAATTGTCAAGTTTGAAAGTCTTAAAGATGTTTGTGTCTAAAGTGTTGAAAAGAGAAGTGCAGGGGCTTAAGTGGAACTTGGTTGAGTATATAATCTCTCATCCAATATTATTTCTAATTCTCTCATTAATCCGTTTTAAGTCTCTCTCTAAGTTTTCACACAGTTGTATTTTGTCTTTGATATCAATCTTGATATCTGTTAGTTTTCTGTATCAAGATCAATCTCTTTATTTGATCTTGTTAAGTCTGAGTGTTGAGTGATCTTTGTGGTGAGATAACTGGTGTCTTCCTAGAAGAGATCAGTTTGGTTTTCTTTGTATTTGTACTGGTAAGCACCCAGTTGGAGACTTATCTTCTTACATTGTTATAATAAAAGATACACCAACGGGTGGTTGGCTGAGTGTAATTGTTAGTTGTTGTGTGCTCTTGATCATTTTTACAAAAGGTTTGATATTCATTAACCGCAATTAATAAACAATCATAATTAAATTTTAGTTACAATTTAGAAACTTATTAATTAGTAAGAATGTTAGTTGAAAGTATAAAAATGATCATTTAGAAGTCATAAAAGCATTCGATGGTGATGAATAGGTCATTTGCTAATATTGTAAAAAAAAGGATCAAATTGGAGTCGAGACGGTAACTCGGAATCGTTCTGCAACAACCGATTGCATTTTATCAATTACTAATAACGTAAAATATCTTGATCACATTGTTCGTCCATGGTATTTTTACAACAATCAACATATTTTTTGTTATTGTCTTAAAGAAAAATGTACTCCTTTTAGCAACAACATCGATAAAATTATTTCCATAAAACATGTATTATTTCTCGCCGAAAAATTTAATTATATGAATACCCGTAGCCGCAACGCGTGGGTAAACGGGTAGTTCTATATAATACGTGAAAGAATAGCGTATACGTAATTATCTGTTAGACTATAACATAAATTATTACCGAGAAACTTCTTATCCAATGAATTCCCGAATTTGAACTTCGATATAATCTATGCAGTGGGCGCTACAACAAATTTGTCTTTTCTACACACTTTTTTTTCACACTTTATGAACCGTGAACTTTTTTTTAAAAATATTCACACTTAAGAGTGTGAATAATTGTTTCAAAATCCTCACACTTAAAAAGTGTGAAAAATTTCAATCTCACACTTAAAAGTGTAAAGAAATATTTCAAAATCAAAATCATCGCACTTAAAAGTGTGAAGAATTATTTCAAAATAAAAACATCACACTTAAAAGTGTGAAGAATTGTTTTAAAACCTTCACACTTAAAAGTGTGAAAAATATTCATAAAGCTTCATACATAAAGGTATGGAAATATTTGTTGCACCCAATTTGTTCACACGCACACTAGTGTGAGCTTTTTTATTCTTCACATTTAAAAATGTGACAACATGCTCTAATAAGTATGAGTAAGTTACTACTCCATCCGTCCCATATTAACTGTCCAGTTTGATTTTTCAAAGTCTTTCTTTTTCAACTTTGACTTTGAATATTTTTGTTTGTGTTATATAATACTTGAAGCAAAATATATGAATAGAATGAGGGTTTAGATGTATTTTCATTGATATAACTTTCATCAAGTATTATATAACACAAGCAAAAATATTTAAGGTCAAAGTTAATAAATAAAGACTTAAAAAGTCAAACAGGACACTTAATATGAGACGGAGGTAGTATTTTGTTGTAGTGTAGATATATCCATATAGTTGATTGAATAAATAAAAATGATTTATTCATAAAGTTGATTGAATAAATAAAGATGATTTATTCATAAAGTTGATTGGATAAATGATTTAAAAACTTAAACATGCTCAAGTAACAGTTTGTCTTTGTTCTTCAATGAAAAAAAAAAAGGGGCATTTACATATATATCTTTGCAAAATTCAAAATTTATATATATATCTTTTTGATGCATTAAAAGCATTGTACTTTATGCATAAAAAACTAGTAAAAAGGATATATATGTAATTTTTGAAATTTACAAAGATATACATGAAATTATGCCAAAAAGGACTATTCCGTGATAAATTTAAGGAATAAATGTCATTCATATACATGTTAGAGCAAAGAGTATGGGTGTAAGTTAACATGCCAAAGGGAAAAAAAAATACCAATAGCATGCCATTACCATACCATCTAACATGCCATTTGTGAGCCAAAAATTGTTTGAGTTGGTTGAGTGGCTCAAGCCAAAGGAGAAAGAGGACAAAGTTTTACTATTTTTTTTTTTTTTTTTTTTTAGTGTATTGTGAGTGAGGGGTATTTTTAGTGGGGTATTTTGTAGACCCAATAACATGTTATTGGTGTGTTATGAGGGAGGGTGTTTGAGTTATTGGTGAGTTATTGAGAGGTGTATGATGGGGCGATGAGATGACATACCAATAACGTGTTATTGGTATCTACGATATCTTGTGCTCTTAGAGACGACCTTAATTGCAATAAAATAATCCTGTTAATCTGTCGATCTTCACAGGCGAACTCATGGTGGTTTCTTGTAAAGATTCCAATCTTTTAGTCAACAATAAATGAATATAAAATCACAAAAGGAAAAATCGTCGGTAAATGGTCAATTGTTACTTTTAGCTCACTTAGAGCATCCACAATGGGTTAAGCTATTAAAAGCCTTTTACTATTCTAAAAAGTTTTTTGAAATTCTTTTTAGCATTGCAATAAAAGTTTTTTGAAAAACTTTCTAACAAAGACTTGGCAAACAAGTCTTTCTTCCAAGCTTTATTCATTAAATGCATTAAATGCATCAAGTACTTAAAACTTGATACATTGTAGATGCTCTTATTAAGTGGAAGAAAAACACACTCTAAGATTATATGTTAAAATAATATATGTTATTACATTTTTGAAGTTCTTATGTTTATCCTATAAGTATGTTTATTTTCATTTTTATTTAGGTTTTGATAAATTATCGAAATCGACATACAATGTTTTGCTACATTTTAGGCTGGTTTTTACGATGGGTGGTGCACTATCTTCACTTCACCCTTCCACGCGTGATCCTTATAAAGAGGAAGCACCACCGCGAGCAGTGGTGCAAATTTCGTCTCTTTTTGCTAGAACAAAACCCAAGAAAAAAGAAAGAAAATGCCAAAAAGCTTAGGGCATGACGGTTATGTGCGTAGTTTTTATTTTTGTTTTTTTCTAAATCGTTATTAGACTTTATTATTTTATTTTCTAATAATTGTTAGACTTTATTATTTTATTTTCTAACTATTAGAATTATATAGATGGCGTTTTTGCTCTTGATGTGGAAGGTGGGTGGGAATTTCGGTTTGATCGCAGCAATTAAATCAAAATGAAATATGATGGATGGATGAGATGGGTTCAATGGATCTTTAAAAAAAAAGATTTATAGATATCTCAACTCGTTAAATGATAATGTAATGTTAATGTAAAGTTTGTTAGTTTGATGACGATAATGAGTAGTCTTAAAAATGTCAAAGGTTCGTGTATTTTGTTCTCATTTTTGACCGTTCGTTAACTTGCAAAAAAATAAAATGTTATGATTTGGAAACATATAATTAATGCAGTTTCCGACTATATACGGAGTATATGAATTCAGAGAAAAAGAAAAAAAAAAACTTCTTTTTCTAATCGTTAATAGGTAGTAGTATGAAGAACACATAAATCAAAGTCTATATCACATAATAAGTACGTGCAGTGACACTTTGGCAATTTTTACTCACCAAAATTGACATATCATTATAACCTACGAAACCAAAACCACACCATATTTAATCAAACATGAGACCCCAATGTGTCGTTTTTTATTTCATGATGTCTACATTAAAGATCGATGACGAAAAGTAAGAATTGAGGTATACATTTACATTTACAGTGTGGACCTTTTTACGGGGGGGCCTATCCAAAAAATTACCATTTTTAGAAGATTGAAGGGACAACTGCCCATTCATCTTGGGATGTTGCCACAACGTATTACTACAAATATATATTTGTTAGCTATTTAGGATTTTGTTATTAGTTAGGTGTTTCAACTCTTGTACAATTTTGTGTAGGTTAGTTTGCAAATCAGGAAATTATATATTCAATGGCATTCATCTTATATTGTATATGTATGGTCCCATCTCTTACCCATTGTGTTAGTTATGACTTGTTTATTCGCCACTAAGGCTGCCCCCAATAGAGGTGTTCGAGAGTCGATCGAGTGTGTATAGGCGATCGATTTGTATCGATCGTCTTGATGTGGTTATATCGATCGCCAACCAAATCTCAACAAATGGATCGTCTGGACGATCGAGACAAAGCAAATGTTACAGTTTAATAAATCCAACCGTTGCATATCCAAACAAAAAAAAATTACCGTTTGATTTTATTAAAAAAAAATAAAAAATACTACTAAAACTACCCTATAAATACACAACATATTTACACACTAAACTTACAAATCTCACAATCCTCTCTATCAAAAATCTCATAATTATCTCTCTACCAAATGTCTAAGAAAACACCACAACAAAAGGCAAAAAATCCCGTTTACAAACGCCAAGCATATTTTAACACGGATTCATTTCCATTAACCGTGTCTCACCAAGGATCAATTTCCAACCCCCGCTTTCAATATCAATCCCAACAAGCTCCACAACAACAAACTAATAATCTATTTTTATGAATCGTCCATTTGTTCCACCGTATCAAAACATCTAACAACAACAACAACAAAGCCACCCCGTCGGCAACCAATCTATGTATGGTCAATTCCGACTGTACCGTCCAACAATGGATCATCAACGTCCATATTCAAATTATCAACAATATTCTCCGGTAACCGTATCAATCTTGATGGTTTTGATTAAGAACAATTATACAACAATCCTTTTTTGTTGGAACCGGTTCGTTATCCGGCCAAGAGTATCACGGTTCGGTACCGGTTCGGCTATTGATCGTATCACGACGGTTAACATTGATGACAAGAAGAAGAAGAATGTCGAAGAGACGTCACCGTGAAACCGAAGAAACGAGCTACAAAGGCGAAGAAGAAGGTTGTCGAAAAAGAAACCAAGAATGATTCGTCGCTTTGGACAAAAGAAGAAGAGATTGCCTTGTGCAACGCTGGTGTGATGTATCCGAATAGTATAATCGGAAACAACCAAAATGCTAAAGGATTTGGAAGAAAGTCATCACTTTGGAAGGAGGTTGGTGCGTAAAGAACGCATAAACTCTATCATTACAAAGTGGAAAAATAGAATTCGTCCTAGAGTTGGTCAATTTTGTGCCATTTACAACAATGCTTACTGGAATTACGAAAGTTGTGAGAATGACTTCACTTTTATACACGAGCGTGTGATGAATACCAACTAGTGTGTAATCATCCGTTTGTTTTGGAGCATTATTGGAAGATTTTGAGGGACTATTTTGTTTGGAAGGATAATGAGATGCCAGCTTTTTTAAGCCAAGATGAGGGTCGCAAAAAAGTAAGGACTTCAACCGACTCGGTGTGCCTCGCTATGTACCTGATAAACCAATTGGTCGTGATACCGCTAAGAAGAATAAAAAGAAATCTTCGGAGTTTTCGAAAGCTACCTACATGGAAGGTGTTGCCGAAATGAAAGTCATCAAGTCCAAGGCATTCTACGTACAGGAGCTCGTTGCATCGGATACCATGACTAAGAAAAGAGCTAGAACAACAAAATGGTGTTGGAGATGGAGCAAAAGAGATCGAAGGGAAGACAAAAATTGGCACTAGAAGAAAAAAAAAAAACTTGAATTTGATCGACAAAAAGAAATAGACAAAATACACTGCTATCCTCTGTGGTTTGCTCGTATACAAGTTTGGTCCCTAAGTCGCTTAATTACACCCTAAATACCTATTTTGAAACTTTCACTCATTTAGTCCCTATTTTGGATGGCCGTTAGTGCAGTCCGTTAAGTATTTTGCATGGTTAGTCCTTTGTTAATAAATTTGCAATCGTTGGTCCTTATTTTTAATATATAGTTTTCCGGTTAGTCCATCCGTTAATAATAGTTCTCGACCGCTTTTATCCGCTTTTGTCTGATTTTTATCCGTTTTCATCCGTTTTTATCCGCTGTCCAAAACAATAAAAGCATAACCAAGGCCACACCATTTGGTTCCAAGGTTTCATCCGAAACGAAAACAAACTAACAACAACAAGAATAATCTGTACCAAGAATAGCATCAAATTAACACAACCATGGGCCACACCATGAGCTCAAGCTCATGGCTAAGCGCTCGACACGCACACACGACCCAAGAACCGGACACCAAAAATGTATAGCCACGCTTTTGTTATCAAACTTGTTTTTCCATGTGTTCAGCCTAACCCAACCAGAGGAGTCAACTCGTGACTCGGTGACACGAAGTTAAAATAACGTCGAAGTCACAACGCTGTGACTCGTCCCTACCTTTCTTCTCGCGTATCAAAGAGATGGTGGTGCTAGGTGCGAAAAGGTATCGCGAGGGTGAGGAAACAAGTAGGGGATGAGTTTGGGCGCGGGTGTGGTGGATCGGAAAGAGAGGTGTAAGGGGTTGTTTTGTGTAGCGATGAGGAGTGGTGGCCAAGGTGTGGTGGCGGTGGGTGGATATTCCAAATGGGCTAAGGTTGAGAGGAGAGGGAGAGAGAGTTTGGTGGTGATGGTGATATGTGTGTGTTTGTATGTGAGATAAAAAAATCACATGGACCATTTAATAATTTACTTTTAAAATATAAACAATAAAATATGAGAAATGCTACACCCACATAAAAAATAAAACTCGAAAAACGTAAAAAAAACGGACTAAAACGGATAAAAACTCCGAAAACGGATAATAAAACGCACAAAACGAATAAAACATATAAAATGCATTAAAAAGGGATAAAACGTAAAAAAACGGATCGAAATTTGAATTTTTCAAATTTTTATTCAAATTTTTTTAAATTTGAAATTTTTTTATTTTTTTTCAATTTTTTTTCGGAAACATTTTTTTATTTTATTTTTTCAAATTTGAAAATTTAAGAAAAATGTTAGAAAAACGGACAAAAACGGATGAAAACCGATAAAAACGTAAGAAAAACGGATAAAACGTAAGAAAAACGGACAAAAACTATAAAAAACGAAAGAAAACAGACGAAAAACGTAAAAAAACGGGGGGAAACGGATAAAACTAAATCTAAAACGACAAAACGAAAAAATCGGCGATATCTATTATTAACGGAGGGACTAACTGTGGAAAACTATATTTTAGAAAATAAGGACTAACGGTGCAAAATTTATTAACAAAGGACTAACCATGCAAAATACTTAACGGATTGCACTAACGGCCATCCAAAATAGGGACTAAATGAGTGCAAAGTTTCAAAAATAGGTATTTCTGGTGTAATTAAAACGACTTAGGGACCAAACTTGTAATACGAGCAAACCACAGGGACCAACCGTGTAATTTTGTCAAAGAAATATGATAAAGATATCATATTCTATTGCACGCCAATCGACCCATCTTTGCCCGCAGTACAACAAGAAACAATGCAGAAAATCAAATACGGAATCAAGGCACGCCACAACCTAGATTTTTAATAAGTGTTGTAATGTTTTAATAAGTTTCGTAATGTTTTAATTTTATTTGAATTATTGTGTAACGTTTTAATTATTAATGAAATTTTATTTTGTGTTAAAAATGTTTTTAATGAACTTGGGTCACTTTAATAAAACACCTAATCACTGCCGCCGCTTGGAAAAGAAAAGTTGAAAGCCTCTAAGCATGCTTGTTTCATAGAAAAAGAAATTAGATCTCTATTGATAACCTTCTTAAAGGACATGAAAATATAATAGTGCATAGTTGGCCACTTGACCAATTGACCAACCCATTCAAAATTTGATTCTTTTAATTTCAAGTCTTTGTCAATATATAGTTTTAAACAGTGGGCCATGAGATAAAATTGTAAAGCCAAGCTATTTTTATTTGACCTACATGTTTTCCCACTACAATCTATCTTCAGCGACGGATCTATTAAGTAAATATGGGGGGCAAGCGCCCCCCATGGCTAGCCGAAAAAGTTAAAATTTTAGTGTAATTTTTTTTTTAATTTTGACCTTTTTTTGAAAGTGCCCCCCTTACAAAACTCAAATTGCCCCCCACTAACATAATAAAACCCAACATTTAACACTCTAAAGCCTTATAAATCCTTCATCTCTAAGTAAAAATACTCGAATTTAATCAATTTATTATTACGATTCTAGTTTTTTTCTTCCGTACTTTGTTGCTATGGTCAAAATTTTTTTTTGCCCCCCACATCATATATTCCTGGTTCCGCCAATCTATCTTTACTGTCATAAATTTACATATCACACTAAAAAGCTAATTGTCATAAAGGAAGTCCTAGATTATGTTATTATCATAACCTTTATTGTGAACTAACCATAATATTCTAGTGGTTAGGCAGATCTCCTCACAAGAGCTATAACGTTCATATATACCAGCTTATATTGTATTTAGAACTTTCTATAAAAAGTAGTTCTAAAAAAATAAGCTTATACACTTACTATCAAAGGAAATCTTACATTTCAAAATAAGTGAAAACTACAAAAATTGTATTAATTTTGCTATTAATGCAATACATAGCTTAAAATTTCAGCTATCTTCCTAGAAATTAAATACACAAAATTGTAACTGCACACACCTATTCAAAACGTATAGTAAGAGAGATCATATATAAACCTCCTCTCTCTCATTGCGTCCCCACATACACAAAATAATTTAAAACCCGCAACTCTCTTTTCTCTGCTCTAAACCAACTTCGCTGTAAACCATCATCAACCGACACCAACAAAATCCGCCACCTACTGCCGCAACAAGAACGAAACATCAAAGATCTCAGATTCGTCAAACAAGAAGATATGAAGAATAGTTAAACTTTGACTTTTTGAAACCGAAAGATAATACATCACTGATATGTGAGAAGTTAAACTTCGTCTTATTATTCAAATCCTTTAAAAGAAAGAACCAAACAAAATAAGTTTGAATCATTCTTTTTTGTTCGATAACAGAAAAAAATAACATCAAGACCCACAAACAACCATCAAAAGAAACCAACATCAACTATCCCTACAACTAGACATAACCATTAACCCTCACCATCACTCCACAACTCTCATCTAACCTACAAAAACAATACCCCAACTCTGATTCATAAACTGAATGAGAAGGTAAGACACAAAGAGGTCTTAGCTTTTCTCTTATCATATTCAACGAGTTATTCTTAAACCAAAAAGATAAGAGATTTTTCAGCATAGATCTTTTTAGAAGACTAACTTCTTTTAATGTTGAAACCTTTTAAAGAAAAGAACAAAACCAATTCGTTTCATTCTCTCCTTTGTTCGTTGAAAACAAAACACGTAAGAAATACCTACCCGTGACCTTTATAACATCTTGAAGCCACAACAGTGGAATGCAAGAACCGGGAAAAAAGAAAGGAATCTCAAAGAGTAGTGTTTGTGTGTTTTTTCGGATTTAAGCAGATAGGAACCAAGGTTGTTGGTGTTGTGGTTTGGTTTTCTTAAGAAGAAAAGAAATCCTGGGTGTGATTAGGGTGAGAAGGAGTTAGTTTGTTGTGTTGGTGTGTTAGAGAGAAAAGAAATATTAGGGTTTTCTTGTTAGACTAGGTTAATCTTATATACTTGTTAGAAGAATTGGGTTTATTGATTGGGCCATCCGAAATTTTTCCTACTATTTGTGGTTGGGCTGAGTTTGGCATTCAGTTATTTCATTTGTGTTGATTGTTGAATAGAAAAAAAAAGTGTATTAAACTTTCGGTTATCTCTACTACATTGGTTTAAGCGAAGTAAATTTCATAATATAAAAAAATCTCTATCTCTATGAATGTTAAAAGATATTTATTTACAGATAAAGACGTTGCAGCTAATGATGCATATTAATAATTGCAAATTTGTGTTTATGCCTAATTACATTTTATTTGGTAATGACATCTATTTTAACTAATGTTTCGAAGACGCTACTTATGTTCCTTTCTTTCGTTTGGACCTTCTATTCTTTTGGATATGAAATAGTTTGATTTGTTATGGGTTATAGTTATTTTAATTAAAATTATCATTCTTGAGTAAAGTTATCGTTAGAAAAAACGTATAAATGAACAACATTTACTCGCCATAAAATTTAGTCACATGATATTCGCCGCCGCATTGCGCGGATACCCTGTTAGTAAATAGTAGTAGACACATATTTAAGAGTGACCATCAGTAGATACTATACATATTTAAGAGTGGCTAAAGAAAGAGTAAGAAATTGTCACGAAGATACCACAAGTTAAAATCGCACACATTTGAGTTATAACGTCATACTTAGTAGATAAACTTAACATGAATAGCCTTTCGTGCTTATAAAATCTCAGTTGTCACTACATATATAATATCAATTTTATACATTTTTTTACACACCTTTTAAAAGTAAAATATATCTTTATTAACACCTAATAATATGTAAAAATTGGTAACATTAATAAGTGTGAAAATATTTTTAAGAAGACAATAATTTTAACCCTTATAGTTATATAAAATAATTGCTTTTAGTTGTGGAAAAATCTAAAATTTGTTGTTATAAGTGTAAACATGTTTTATATAGTTATATGTGTGGTTATGTGAAAAATCTGTAAATATTTAAAATTTCTCAACAAACATATAAAATTTTTCGCACTTTAAAGTGTGTAGGAGAAATTTGTGTATAAACAATATTTTCTTTGTAGTGTATAAATTATGGGTTGTATTATTCATACATAGTTATTAAGATCCCGATCCTGATTTTAGGATCTTACAATTTTACAATATTACAATGCAAAAATGATCTGGATCTTAGTAAGCTTAAGATCTTTTAAGATCCCACTCTTTACCATAAGATCTTAAGATCTAATCCGATCCGAGTTTACTTTTCTCGAACCGCAAACTAAAAAACTACAAGGTTATATATTATGTTTTATAGAATTAACAAAACAACATGGTAATATTCTAAAACATTTCATATTCATAATTTAGGACAATATTTTCGTGAAACATTCATATAATTTCGATCTTGCAAAAACGAAAACGATCTTGAGTAGGATCTTGATCTTGAAAACCTTGATTCATACCCCTTATCCCATTTACCTTCCTTTGAGCTATTTTACTAACAGGACAAGACAATTTTTGATAGTTTTTAGTTTCGTATCTTCTGTATTTTATTATTTTTTACTTATCAAACTTTATATTTTATGTGAAAACTGATTGACATGTCTAACTGTTATGCCTAAATATATGCCTATTTTTATGTAACAACATTCTGTTGGTGACGGACCCATTATTTTCACAAACCAATAAATCATTGCCATGCTGATTTAGGCACAAGTTAAGTCATACTTTTAGGCATCTAATCAATTTCATTTTATGTTGCACACTTTTTTACGACAATTTAAGCCTATTTATTAACATGATAAGACAGTTGTTTATGGTTTTCTGTTCCGTATTTTTTGTGTTTTGCTATTTTTAACTTATTAAATTTTACATTTTTTGTTCCTTATAATTTGTTTCGCAGTTTTATAAGAAAAATAAAAGAAATAATAATAAAATTTAGAATATGTTGTAAAATAATAAGCAAGAACATAAGAATGAGAGGAGAATAAGAGAGAATTATCATTGAGTTGTAATCCAAAAAGTTACAAGAGTGTATCTACTTATAGGGTAGATGATTACATGTAACCCTAATGGGTCGGGCTAGTAAGCTAAAAGTGAACAAAGGGATGTTTGGTTTTGCTGATACTAATTAGAAACAATACACCCAATATCACAATACAAGAACATATTAAATACATAAAACTTAGATGGTATTTCATCATTAATATAGTTGGTTACACGAACAGATTCAACTTGATCAAACCATGACCAACAACCGAACAAAAGATCCAATTTACATACCCTTTTTTCCAACCTATATTTCCAGAACTAGCACCCAAAAGACCCCATTTATGTACCCCCTTGAAATACCCAAAATTCAATCATTATGCTCAGCCATTTTCTTAACATAACCTTCGTTGATTCGAATAGATTCATCAGTTTCCCCAAGAATCTGTATGAATCGAACAAGTAGGTCGGTGTGCCTGGCCTGGGCTTTCCTCAGCCCATCCAAATTGTCAAAAGCTATTCCCCGAGGTCCCAAAGCTTCGTTCTCTTCAATCAGCTCCCTACGCTTGATGATGCCCCTCTTCAGATGATCAATGCACTGACGAACTAGGTTTTTCAAAAGCCCTTCTTGTGTAGCCTCTTCCCCAAACCACACTGCCATACTATCATTTAAGTTGGATGAACCAACAATCTTCATGAGTTCATTCAAAATAGGGAAATATTCCATTGGAAATTGTGTGTGTATGGAAAAAGTGGTGGATGGTTTATTGGTTCGTGTGCAAAAGTAAATAGCTTCTCAGGGTAGAGACGGTCAAGGGGTCTAATAGTGACTTTTTTTCACCCTTGGTCCCTGAATTTGTCTTGGTTGCCGTTGTCATACTTAAAACTCCCGCCCAATAATCATTTTAAAATACACAATTGGTCCCTCAATTTGTCAAGTTACGTATACTACAATTTAGTTGAAGATTAAACAACACAAAACCATTAGAAGTTTGACTTTCTAAAGTCAAAATTCCAAAACATATCAATAAACTCCCTAACAAATAATGACTAATGGTTTTGCAATTTTGACTTTACAAAGTCAAAATGAAAATAGAAAATTGCCATTCACCATTTTTAATGTTGACTAAGTAAAATATACTGGAAATGCAGTTTTACTTTCTACAATCAAATTGAAATGCTAAATGAAAGTTTGACTTTCGAATGTCAAACTTGCGTCACCAACAATACGCACAAACAACAACATATAAACAAGCTAAGTTTAAGCAAACCATATAAACAAATACCGAAATACAAAAACTATTTTGCAACATGAATTGTCATAGGGTATTCAACCCATACATAAACTACAACCACTAAAAGAACTCTACCACGGCTGTGGGGGAAGCTCGGTGGAGTTTCAACAGCTTCCTAGCCAACTCCCAGTTCATCTTGATATTTTCATTCCCATCATGACTCTTATTGTTGAGCTTGATATTGATTGTCTTTAGCGACCGGGAACACGCAAGTATAAACTTTATTAAAGTTATATCATGCTCTGATCTAGGAAAATCTCGAAACACCACAGTCTGTAGCTGCCCATGGCTGATTGTGTTTCTGTCTACAACATTGAAATTTTTTTCCAAAGGTATAACACTAAGCGTGTTTGCAGCCTGAAAAATCAAATAGTGTTGAGATACACAAACATGAAAATTTACGAATGTTTATTTGATACATATGCATTACAGTATTACACTTACTCTGGTATCCAGCATTTTCAAATTTGGAGATCCACGAATCATTTCAATGATGAGCGATACCATAACACTATTCCCAAAATCGACATCGGACAACTTAAGATTAATCAGGGATACAAAGGGCACAGGGACATTCATCCTAGAATTAGCTTCCCGTATCAACTACAACAAGTTTTAAAGATTAAATTTCATTACTGTTAGACATTTCTTTAACATTGTAAAATTATAAGTGTAAAACTCAAATTGTTCTTACCGTGCAATCCTGAAAATCCAATGTAAGGGTCTCAAGATTTTGAAGTCTTGTCAGGTGAAAGATATCGGATGTTGTGATTGTTGTCACAACATTATAAAGACCGAATGACAAATCTAACTTCTTCAAATTCCTAAGTTTTGCAATATCCCATAGTCTCATCTCGTTTGTAGTAGGACGATTCATTTTAAGAGACTCAAGTAAGGGACAACCAGCAATAAACTCCCAAACTGTACCGGTTAGAAAATTGACATGAATCAATTCTAAGATAAATAGATTTGGAAAGCCATGAAAATATTCCAAAGTAGCCATAGCACAAACATGAAGTTTCAGATGTTTCAACTCCATACGAGAGTAAAGTTGGGTTGGGAACGTAACTCGTTCGCCATACCAGTTTCTAATAATCAGCTCCTCAATTCCATGCCGAGCCAAAAATAAAAGCCAATCACGAATCTCTTCATAATTCAAGTCTTCTATTCCAAGCATTGATATTGGCTCTACAGAGAAGACAAACTTTCTTATGGGACCCATAAGCCGATTTAAGAGTCTAGTAACATGCCTCCCATCAAAATCATATCTTAAATAATAAAAGAAATCCTCATCAACTATGACATCGGTGAGCAAAGTCCACTTAGACCTCCAGTTTCTCGCTAAACTAGAGGTTCTCACCGCTTCTAACAAAGGCAACCGATTAAAAATGTTACTAATCACTATATCTGGCATGTTGCTAATACGATCGATCGACATGGTATTGTTGGAAGTTGGGTTGGTCTTTTGAGTTCTGGAAATGAGGATTTAGATTAGGTTTTTGACATTCAGTTTTATCGTTTCTGGATAAGGGTGTTATTATGATTGGTAAAGTTGTTTGTTGGGTGGGTTTATTGGTTCGCGCAAAAATAAATGCTAGCATCGTGGAAGAAACGGCTAGTGCATAGCCATAATCACATTTGGTCCCTGGGTTGAGGGTTGGGTTAGATTTTAACTATGTCATGTTAAAATTGTGAATGGTCTATTATACCCTCGATGTAAACTCAGAAAATTCATGTTGACTTTGGCAATCCTGGTCAAGGGACTTGTCTAGATCATAAAAGCATAGTTTTGGACCTCCAGCGATGAAAACGCCTAGGTTTGGTTAATCGTGATGCGTGTGTACAAGATTAGGGACGAACTGTGTATTTTACTCTTTATATATTATATATCATATTTCATATCGAGTTTACAAAAGGTGTTATACATAAATAACAAAGTCATTAAACTATCTTTACATCTAATTTTCTTCATTAAAAAAAAAAACATTTTTATCGTAGTTGAATTCAAAAAAGACGTCATGGCTCACGCATTAGCGTGTCTTATCACACCTTTCCATGCCTCATCTCACACCAAGCCTTAAGCCGGCGCCTTGGTCATCATGTAACGTGGATGTCACGTCTCGCGTCTTTGGCGTCGCCATAGCGCGCCTTTTAGAACCATGAAAGAAACTGACTATCAGAGACATACTATTTAATAATCATTTTGGGAATATGTAAATTGACGATTCATTAATCGAGGAGACTAACCGTTGGTATTCTATATTCTTTTAGTTGGGTCTAGTTATGTTAAAAAAGTTGGGTCGAGGTTCTTTTTCTTTTTCTTTCGGGTTACTTGATTTTTTTACTCGACATTACAAGCTGACTACTCTTTTGGATTGTTCGGAGTCGGCGCAGGTCAACCTCGTGGCCACGAGGGGATTAATTTTCTCCCTAATGGATTCGAACCCTGGACCTCTTTTTTAGACAACTGCTATTCTTACCGTCGAGTCATCCCTAGTGGTTAAAAGTTGGGTCTAGTTTAATTTTAACTAAATGTTTTTTTAAACATATTCATATACGTGTAGTCGTGTACATCTTAAAAAGTAATACATCTACACATGTTATAGAACTAGAAAAATATTGCAACGCTAAAAATCTCAAAAAAAAAAAAAAAAAAAAAAAAAGTTCGAGAAAACATTGTAAAGACGTAGACAGTGTAATTACTTCCATTTTCTACGTATAAATTTTTATTATACATATACTGAAATCCAATGTTGTTCTGTTGCGAGTGGAATTACTTCCATTAAACTAAGAGTTAATTACATAAATCGTCCTTGTGGTTTTGTTAAAATTACGGATCTTGTCCAAATTTTGACCCGCTCGTTAAAAAGGACGTAACTTGACATGATGGACTAACGGAGGGTTAACCTTGTAAAAATCCGATTTCCCTCTCTAAATACAAACCACAGGGACGATATATGTAATTTAATCTTAAAAAAAATCTCTAATTTTATTTTACGAAAATATTTTAATTTTATTATAATAAATTAAAAAAAAAATCATTTTACTATAACACTTAAAAAAAACTGTTTATTTAAAAAATTAATTTTATTAAACTTTTTTACTATAACACTTATTAAAAAAAACTTAAAAAAAAATAAATTTTGTTAAAAAAATATTACAAAATAAAAAAAAATCATTTTACTATAACACTTAAAAAAAACCGTTTATTTAAAAAAATAATTTTATAAAACTTTTTTACTATAACACTTATAACAATTAAAAAAAAACTTTAAAAAAAATTAATTTTGTTAAAAAAATATTATAAAATTAAAAAAAAAAAATCATTTTACTATATTATTTAACAAAAAATGTTTATTAAAAAAAATAATTTTATTAATTTTTTTAGAATAAATTAAAAAAATTAGAAAACAGCTTTTTTTAATTTTATTATAAAAACGGATGAAAGCGCCATTTTTATACAAATAAATGTCCGTTTTTATAAAAAAGAAAAAAAATGTCCATATAAATGTCCGTTCTAATGTGTGTAAATGTCCTTTTTAAAACGAATAAATGTCCGTTTTTTTAAATAAACAGTTTTTGTTAAATATTATAGTAAAATGATTATTATTTTTTTTTTATAATATTTTTAACAAAATATAAAAGTTTTAAAATTTAATTAATTGACAAGTTATAGTAAAAAGGAATAAAATTAAATTTTTAAATATGATTTTTTTAAATTGGTATAGTAAAAATGTTTTTTTTTTTTTAATTTTAATATTTTTTAGCAAAAATTTATTTTTTTTTTTTAAAAGATTTTTTTTTTTTAAGAGTAAATTGCATATAAATCTGTGATTGAACCTCAGGTCATTCAATGTCAGTTAACCAAAAATGGAAGAGTCATGGTCCATCCGTGGCTCAATTGAAATATGAACCATTCATTCGATGTATCAATCTTAGTAACCTTTTTTTTTAAAGTACGTGGTTTAACATTTGACGAGATTTGAAGTAGAATTAGCTAATACCGAAACACACAAATATTCCGGTAGTTATAAACAAGGAAAATGAAATCGTGATAATTCGTAATTCGATTGCAAAATTCTGTCACATCACACAAATTTTATCACATATACAAAAGAATGTCATATACCTCGCAAACCATCACAATTATCTTTTTTTGGGTATCGCAACTAAGAAGAATAATATTAGTAAATTATAAATAGGTGCACAGTAGGTTGTGGTCTATGTTAGACCTAATAAACACATATATTAAAGGAGAGTTTTTTTTTGAACGGCGAGTTAGTAGTTAGTGATCCCAGTTGTGACGTGTCCAATTGGGCAATATGCAATTGCGAACCTTTCTTTAGAGGATAAACCCCTTCCTGCTATTTATTTCCCCATTTGCAGAAGGTCCATGGTGAGACTCGAACCTGAAACCTCTCCAAGGAAACCTCCCCAAGGTTAGTTAATATTGGCATTTAAAAAAATATATATTCAACTACATGGTACAAAAATGTGTCAAGAGTAAGTGTCATTTTAAATCATAAAAATTACAAAAATGTGTCAAGAGTAAGTGTCATTTTAAATCATAAAAATTCAAATTTCCCTTATAATATTGTTGAAACTTGAAACTATTATGAACTTTTGTTTCACTTATTGACTTTCTATACGTTTATATTTGCACACCTACCTTGTTGGAGAAAATGTGAAGTGAAAAGATACTGTAATTTGTTTAGTGAGACCAATGACTGTTTCTTGTCAATAGGTTATCATAATCAAATTGGTCTAGGGAGAATTGGAAATTGGATGCATCGTATAATATAAGCAAAAAAGAAGACGACATATATACAAAAGTACATATTTTCTATCTACGTGATATTCTTTTCGTCCTAAATTAGTAATCTACTTTTTCTTTTTGAATATTTCAGTTTAGTTCTTCACTACTAAATATAAATAAGACAAATTTGATCGACTTTACCAAATTATTCTTGCTTAAAATTATTATTATAAACTTTAAAAAAGACATTAATTAATTAGTTAAGGGTAAAATTGTTCTTTTAACAAAAATTAAGAGAGATAAATCAGTATTAATTATGTTTTTCTTAAACTATTTGTTTTTTTGAAAGACAATAATTTTAAGACTAAACATTCTTGTGCCTAGTTAGTAAGCCTTGTTGTTTTAAAGCCTTGGTCAGGAGTTCGAATCCCGTAGGCCTTTACCATATATTCCTTTTGAGACAAAGGAACTCATATATGTTTAGGCTGGTGAAAGCTCGATAGGCTCGTTCGACTCGTATCTAAACGAGCTTTCAAACGAGCCAAAAACTATATTTGAGCTTAACAAGTTGTGACTTTTGTTCAGGATCGACTTAAGCTCGAATATTAACGAACTCGAGTCGAGCTAACGAGCCCAAGCTCGCATAACTTGTATAAGGCTCGACTCGTTAACAACCCCATTCTACACGCACAAAATGTAGCAAATCGAATAAAGGTTATTTTTTAGTGTAAAGAAAGAGCAAAATGTGTTAATGATGTTTAATGAGTAGTACCAATCTAGGTTTGGCGAAGCCACATAATCTCGTCGAGCATAATTGTTGAAGTTCACATATGTCCATTTAACTCTAGTTAACTTAATTATGTGTTGCTATTCATGTTCGGGGCAATTTCAACGTTAGCCCTAAAGAACCTTCATAAGTTTCTTATTTTATCGGCCACCTATGTAAGTACTTGCTAAGTTCTTTAAATCCATTCTTTGAAACTATTGGAATTTGTCTTGAAATTCAAATAATAGCATCATATGCTTCATAAATGAAGCTCGACTTGAGAGCTCGAATAACTCTAGAAAAACAACTAAATGGCCTATGTTATGTGAGTGACCTATTAACTACTTCGTATAAGATTGTGGGTTGATTGAAGTCGTCGAAAGAGATTCAAGTGTGTAAATGTTTATTTTTAACAATAAAAAAAACAGAAAATGCCTATTAGAACTTTGTTATGTATAATGAAGTTAATATAAGCTTGACTAGGAAATATTAACACACACACAAAGCTCGAAAAGTTGATAAGAGCTAGTCAAGTACAAATAATCTTTTAAATATGTATGTTAAATATTATGTGCTCATTTGTGTACTCGAACTTGATCAAATATGACTCGGTAAACTAGAACTAATCGATAAAATATCTAACATTTTGCGCCCGTGGTAGTAATTTTTTAAAAAATCCCATTTGTTGTTTTAATTTTCACAACTTAAATTGGGGCATTGCCTTAGTGATTCACTTTTCCATCGTAAACGTTCAATTGACCGTCAGAAAAGGGCTTCGTACGTGGAAATAAAGTCATGCATTCAATTCTAGCTCTTGATTAAAGGACTTTGAAACATGTGCCCATTGTGTGAGTTTGCGTTTTTAAGAAAAGGTTAGTCAGCACTCAAGAGAAGTGCACTAGGTCACGGATCCACGCCGATCTAAATTGGTCTAGGAAGAATTGGAAATTGGATGCATCGTATAATATAACCAAAAAAGAAGACGACATATATACAAAAGTACATATTTTCTATCTAGCTAATACTCCTTTCGTCTCAAATTAATAGTTTACGTTTCTTTTTTAATTTTCTAATTTAAATCTTCACCACTAAATATAGATAGGAAAGTTTGATCTAATTTACCAAATTATTCTTGCTTAACAGTTTAAATTATTATTATAAACTTTAAAGAAAACAATAATTATTAGTTAAAGGTAAAAGTGTTATTTTGACAAAAATTAAGAGAGAGAAAGCAACATTAATTATATTGTAAAATATTATGGGCTTATGGGCTTATGTATATTCATTTTAATCTTGATTAACAAGTTAGGGTTTCTATAAATACCTCCTATTGACATCTCAATAATAAGAATTATCTTCCTCTCTCATTCTTGTGTTCTTGTTTATTACATTTATAATACGTTATCAGCACGAGTGTTCTAAAGAAAAAAGGTAACCTCGATGGCTGGGAATGAACTGTTTTAGGTTTGCGTATATTTTTGGTCAAATACATGTTCATTATATTATAACTGTTGTATATTACCAATTGTCCTAGTGTGATACGGTTGTATATGTGCTCTATATCATCAATTGTATATTTTGAAGTTTTCAGCATATTTAAGTTACTAATGTTTTGACATACGAACCTGCAAACTTTGGTCATAATTTTCATATGAATATTACAGTAATTAATTGAACATAAAGCAAGAAATCCGCATGTATGGAGTTGGTATTCTTGAATATTGCTTGACCTATCAAACACCAATCATAACACAGATCATGCTTTATCTTATTTTATATATTTCTTTTATGTGTTTTGTGTTGAAAATCTTGCACATATGTTTCTATCTGGTTATATGTTTATTATACTATTGTTATATATTTGAGGATAACTCTTAAATTTGATGATCCACTAAAGTTGATGGTTTGATCGGTAGAGCTTAGCATTACATTTGAGTCTTATATTAGTCTCATGTTACCTCGTAATTAATGCAGATCATAACTTGTTTTTTTTTTGGTAAAAACATTAACAATTAATGACGTAAGAACTAAATCCCAGTTTATAACTAACATAAGATATTGTGTTTTATTAGCTTTATGGCATTCTTTATTTTAATGATTATCTCGTAGAATATACGGATTGTGTTGTAATTAATCTAATCGTATCCATAATTGCAATAGTGGGATTTTAGACTTCTTGATCATGCTGCTATAATATTAGAGATTTGATATATAGGCCTAATTACATAGACCTAATTATAGGCCTAATAATAGTGTCATGACAAGTGTATTTAGTTAGCAAATAGAATTGAAGATTTATGCTTATTACCGTTTTACCTCTAATAAATGCAGTTAAATCATTTGGTTTATATCCTTTTCTGTGTGGTAACCGTCTTCTGACTCGCGTTCCTTCAAATCCGTCCGCCATAGCCACTCCATTTTGTTACTGTGTCCAAAGGTATAATTACAATCGTATAATTTCAAGCGTCACTTTTGAATTTTTACATATGGCATGAAGACTTTTTGGTCCAATCACCATTGTTTGCTATGAAGATTAACGTGTATGTAATATTTGATAGTGCTTCAAAAGAGACTAAAATTTTGTTTTTAATAATCTTGTATATAAAGGTTTGTAATTAATATCCCAAAAGGCAAATAAAAAGCATAAATTAAAAGGCTTTAAAGAGTTACATCTAAGAAGAAAATAAAATAACAAAAATCAGGTTCCAGAATAAAAAGTGGAAGATAACAAAATTTAGGAAGTTAAAAGAAAAAGATTAAAACGTGAAAAGTTATTGTATTCATGAAAGGGTAAATTAGGAATACCATTAAAAAAAACTATGTTAATAAAATGATGACAAGTGTACCAATGAAATAGTTAGGTCTATATTTAGGTCTTTTTATTAGGCCAATATATCAAATCTCATAATATTATGACTATGGGTGGTTTAGTTCACCTGTTTGTTTCGTTTGTCGATATTTAATATATTATAATTATGTTCGATAAATTGACTATATTGCGGCAAATCTCGTCTATATAGAAAATCCTCGGTGGTATATAATTTTGTAAAGGTAAGAGATTAGTAATTCTTGCTGTTTCTTTTTCAAATTATTATTATTATTTTTTTGTTAATTTACAAGAATAATAAATGTTTTATTATTATCAAGAAGAAAATCAAAGCAACATAACCTCATGTTATGTTAGAGAAAAAGAAAATTAGAACCTCAAGTTCTAATATGATGCAATTAAAATAATCAATAACATAACCTCGTATTATGTTAGAGAAAAAGAAAAATAGAACATCGATTTCGATTATGATTCCCTCAAGAGAATCAAAAGATATCATAACATCATGTTATGATTATTATAGAACCTCAAGTTCTATTGTGATTATATAATGAAAATACAATAACCTCAAGTTATTGTTAAAATGTTCAAATATGATTCCCTCAAGTGAATCACGATAACATAACCTCTAAAGCCTAATGTGCTTTGATGATTCCCTCAAGTGAATCATAATACCATAAAAAATGTTGAATCATGATTATCATGAAAGAGTCAAAATACGATAACTTTGTGTTATGATATTCAATTAAAAAAAAGGATAAGAACTCAGGTTCTATCATGATTCTATCAAATACATAACCTCAAGTTATGATTAGAATGTTCTATGATGATTCTCTCAAGAGAATCAAATAACATAATCTCATTATGCTAAAAAAAAGAAGCTAGAACATTATTCAATCAAGTAAATCAAATAACATAATCTTATTATGTTAAAAAAAATGTATATATAGAACCTCAAGTTCTATTGTTGTTAATTTTATTTTGTGTCTACCTTTTATTTTATTTTATGTTCTTTCTATTTACAAACCTAACACAATCTTTAACTTCATGTCAATACTCTTATATATTTTTTAGATGTGTTAATGTGGAGTATGGACTTTTTATGTTAAGATTTAACTGTAAATTTTGTTTATGAGAACCTCGTCTTCTTCGTGAGGACTTTAAAAGGGAATACTTAACGATGAAAGATTCGTTAAATTATGGTAAGATCTCAAGGATACATTACCACACAAAAGCAAGTAATATTCCCAAAAATCTCGCTATGATTGTATGCACTTCAAGTTGCATTAAAAAAAATAAGCGAGTTCGGTCTCACAAATTTCAGTGTTAGATCTGAATTAAAAAGAAAATATATAACGTGAAAGATCCGTTAAATATATGTCAAAAATCTAAAAGAAAGATTTGACCATCATAAGCAAGAGATTCTTGCAAATGCGAGCACATTTTTCGCAATATTAAGTAGTACATCTGAATGATGAAAAGAAAAATTGCAATGAGATGGTTAATGCCTCGAATATACTCATATATCGAGAACGATGTTTTGATATAAAAGAAATGGCCATGTTTGAACAAACATGATAAACTCGTTTTCTAAATTTTCTCCATATTGTCGTGTTAAAAGAAACTGGTTGACAACCTCAAGTTGCAACATAAAGATCTTCATTCCGTCATGTGAATGTGATAATGTAACGATAAATGGTTAAAGATCATTTATCATGGTAAATGCTATGGTCGAGGTAGTATAACAATGACAAACCACTAGTAGTGGCGAAAATACAATAAGAAAGGAGCAAAAAAAATGCTATTTATGAAAAAATGCAATGTGATGTATATGAAATACAAGTGTGTCAAAGATATTACACACTATATTCATAGATTTAAAAATCTGTGATAGCGCATTTTGCTCCACGAAAGAATTATGAAATTGTCATGAGAAACGAAGTTAAGTATTAAAGATACATTATATTCTTTTATATCTTCCTCGACATGCAAAGATTAGTAAAAGCTAATCACTGCCATAAACTTAAGTTTATGAGCAATAATAATTATAATATTTTTGGCATGACCAGTTACACCATCCTGAGTCATTAATGATGCGAAAGCTATAGAAGAATAAAATTCTTCAATCTAATGTTATTATCTCTCAAAGAAAGTTGATTATTATTCTATCAACTAGAATGGGGATTAAATTCCTCAAATTTAATGGAAAGAAAACAAATGGATATATGTAAGCATACAAATCCATGGTATGAACCATTTAGAGTTTAAAATCGATGCATCGTCTAAATGGTTATTAAATCGCAACCTCAAGTTTGCATGATTAAGAGCTCAATGCGAGCCTAACATTCCGGAGTGAGTATTTCATCATGAAAATACGATGAATTACTTCTAAATTATCAAATGAAACTGAGAGAAAAAAAAACTTGTGTTGTTGTATGGGGCCATATTATAATATGCACAACAACAAAATTAACATCATGCCAATATGTTATTATAAATCCTCCATTTTATAATTGGTTTTGGTTATAAACCAAACATATCCCATTTTTGTTTTTTGTGTGCAAATTACTCCACCTAAATGCACATATATGGGATATAGAAGATGGATAATTCCTTCAAGAGGATAGAAGTAGCTGCAAATTCAGAATGAATTATCATATTCTGTTGATCCTCGAAGGAAATTTTTTTATGAATTAATTATTCAATGGATAATCTAATAGCCATTAATAAACATTGGCTAAAAACAAAATTTCAGCTACTCATGCTCTAATTAGAAGTTGTCCCTCAAGGACACTATTTTATTATGACATGCCTCAAACATAGTAGACAAATCGATTCCAAATAAAATCCTCGATGAAAAATATGGAGCATGAAAATAAGATGGTTGTTCGAGGTATAAAAGACCCCATGATAGTCTCATAAAGAGACACTAGACATTAAGGTTCAAAAGAACCTAAGAAAGCTAATGAGATCTTAGTAAATTCTATCTTGTTTTGAATTATTATGGAATCAACACAAAACGACGTCGATAAATTTGTTTACATACAATATAGCGCTTGCTATTACGCATAATGAGGATCATAAATCAATTGTTATTCGAAAGTGCACTCAATGAAATGTTTGGCCAACGTGAAAAGACGCAATCTCGGGAAAATTCGAGAAGTATTGGGACATGAAGTCCATACACATGAATGTGTAAAATCTATATAAATCGGTTTTTTGTACTAAACCGAAATAAGAGCTCTAAAGTTATGTGTTTTAATACATGAATTGTGAAATAAATAAATTCACAAAACAATAAGTTGATTATTGAGAGACAAATTATCTCGAGGTGGATGTAAATATCTTATTGATATTTTATGAGATAAGTATATATTTTTCCTTAAACATGGGTTTATTAGAGCTCTCGTATTCTATGAAGGATATGTAATGTCTCAAACATGGCTTACAACTTCAACTTCTAGATACGATTAATAAAGTTCTCAATAACTTTATTTGATAAAGTTGAATGAATCCTTATATGGATAAAAATGATTTTGGACGCATATTATATAAATTGTTTTTGCACATGTCTCAAAGAAATAATTAGTCCTCAAGTACCATACATAAGTATAATTGAGGTTTGGATGCCAATTTTGTGATTAATATGCGTCACGAGAGTGTATTTTTCTCTTTTAATATTTGTACATGCATTGTATACTTTCCAACCAATTGATTTGATATTGGGTTGAAAGCTACACATATATTTTGTCATTTTTGCAGGACTTATTCGTAACATCATCAATTTGATGGACTTCATTGTAAAGTTGTTGCCAACAAAAGTATATGAGCAACTCGTTTAGAAGATTAGCATGCGATGCTTGAAATATATACATTATTGAGGAGGAGGAGCATTATACGCACTGTACTCTTTTCCTTCATCAAGTTTTTTTTATCCCATTGGGTTTTTTTCTTAATAAGGTTTTTGAGGAGGCAGTTTAAGAAGTATAATGAACGATGAATATCCAAGGAGGAGTATTGTAAAATATTATGGGCTTATGGGCTTATGTATATTCATCCTAATATTGATTAACAAGTTAGGGTTTTCCTATAAATACCTCCTATTGTAACATTATGAAGACATCTCAATAATAAGAATTCTCTTCCTCTCTCATTCTTGTGTTCTTGTTTATTACATTTATAATAAATTATGTTTTTTTTTAAACTGTGTGTTTTTTGTCTAAAGATAATAATTTTAAGACGGAAGGTGTATATTATAAGGGGAATACAATCACCAAATTTTCTTGTGCCCTCTTGGTAAGCCTTGTTGTTTTAAGGCCTTGGTCAGGAGTTCGAATCCCATAGGCCCTTACCATATATTTCTTTTAAGACAAAGGAACTCATATATGTGTAGGGTCGCTCAATAGGCTCGTTCGACTCATATCTAAACGAGCCGAGCCAAAACTATATTTTTAAAGCTCGACTCGTTAAGTTAAACAAGTTATGACTTTTGTTCGGGATCGACTTAAGCTCGAATATTAACGAACTCGAGTCTAGCTAATGAGCCCAAGCTCACATAACTCGTATAAGGTTCGACTCGTTAACAACCCCTTTCTGCACAAACAAAATGTAGCAAAATGAATAAAGGTTCCTTTTTAGTGTAAAGAAAGAGCAAAATGTGTTAATGATGTTTAATGAGTAGAACTAATCTAGGTTTGGCGAAGCCACATATAGGTTATATATCTCGTCGTTGTTGAAGTTCACATATGTCCATTTAATTCCAGCTAACTTAACTATGTGTTGTTTGTTCGTGCTCGGGGCAATTTCTACGTTAGCCCTAGAGAACCTTCATAAGTTTCTTATTTTATTGGTTGCCTATGTAAGTACTTGCTAAGTTCTCTAAATGAATTCTATGAAATTATTGGAATTTGTATTGAAATTCAAATGATAGCATCATATGCTTCATAAATGAAACTCGACTTTGAGAGCTCGAATAACTTTAGAAAAACAACTAAATGACCTTCTGTTATGTGGGTGACCTATTAACTACAGTGGGTTGATTGAGGTCTCAGTCGAAAGAGATTCAAGTGTGTAAATGTTTATTTTTAACAAAAAAAAAAACTGTAAAATGACTATTAGAACTTTGTTATGTATAATGAAGTTAATTTAAGCTTGACTAGGAGATATTAACACACACAAAAAGCTCGAAAAGTTTATAAGAGCTAGTCAAGTACTAATAAACTTTTAAATATGTACGTTAAATATTCCGTGCTCATTTGTGTACTCAAACTTGATCAAATACGACTCGGTAAGTTAGAACTAATCATTAAAAATATCTAACATGTTTGCGCCCGTGGTAGTAATTTTTTTTAGAGTAAATTACACCGTTCGTCATTGTGGTTTTTCGTCCTTTGACCAAAAAAAATGCACCGTCCGTCTTTAAGTGGCAAACGTTATGCACCGTTTGTCCCTCCCTCTAATAGAGCCCACTAACACTCGTTAAGTTTATACATGTGACAGCCATGTGAGGGTATATGAGTCTTTTCCGCTACTCCTATAACCTTGTCTCTACCACTCATCTTCAAAGTGCCACTACTACCCTCTTACCTTGTCTCCACCACTGCTCCCACCACCACCATCATTGTCATCTCGTCATCCTTGTTACCACCAATACCATCATCATCATTTTTCGTCACCAAATCACTAAACCCACAATAAAAAAGAGCAAAGGGGTGTTTCGTTTAAACATGAACCTAACTAATGTATTCACTTGAAGATCTAAATTTAATATATTCACTTGAAGAGAAAAACCCCAAATACAGATCTAAACTTAATGAATTTACTTAAAGAGCAAAACCCATTTGGAATCACATGAAAGCACATCAGTTAAGCTTGTATTCATCATGTTTATCCTTTTTTTACCCAGATTAAACCATTATTCACCATCTTCTATACTACAAAACCCACATCACCTGTCTTCATAATCTTGAACACTGACACCTTAGTTTTACAAACAAAAAAACCTAGATACAAATCACCTTTGATTAGAACTTCAGTTTGGTTTATTATTATTCTCTCCACAACCAACCCTCCACACCTGTGTCGGCCAGCCACCTAAAAATCCGATCCACTGCCATAGATCTGGTCTGCCACCGTGGATGTCTCCGAAAAATACTCACACCACCACCGGTTTCTTTCACAACTAAAAACGAGGTTTTAATTTTGGTTTATGAGGTTTGTTTTTGGATTGTTAAGTAGAAAAATTGGGTGAAAAGCATAGTTTTGATTTGATGGATTTATGTGTCTGATGCCAAGGGTAGCGAAGTGAGGTGGTAGTGTAGGAGTGGGATGACTGTTTAAAAATCAAATTGGTAACATGATGGTGGAGTGAGATAATTGTTTTTAGCAATTGTATAAAAAGTGAATTTTGTTATTTTAATTGTGTTCGTGTAAAAAATGTAATTGTAAATGGTACGGGTATGTGTATTAGAATTGTAAATATCACTTTTGAAGATTAGATATAGAAATGATGTTGTGGAGGTTATATTTGATTCAAGGTTTGACTTTTATTTTTGTTTTTCATGATGATAATGAGTTTGGTGAAGGAAAGATTTTTGGATTTTGGTGTTCTCGATGATGATAATGAGTTTGGTAAAGGATTGAATTTTTTTTCCCTCTCTTCTACTTATGATAATGGATTTTTTTTATAAAGATGGCGATATTGGAGATGTAGATGATGAAGATGTATAAACAAAGAAGATGAATTGTGAAATGACATAAATACCCTCACGTACATATCACGTGAGCGTGCTTCTGAGAGTTAAATGGGTCAGTTAGTTGGAGGGACTAACGACGGATAACGTTTGCCACTTAAGGACAAACGGTGCATTTTTTTGTTCAAAGGACGAAAGGTTGCGGTCAACGCAAACCACAAGGATGAACGGTGTAATTTACTCTTTTTTTAAAATCCCATTTGATGTTTTAATTTTCACAAATTAAATTGGGGGATTGTCTTAGTGATATTACTTTCCCATCGTAAACGTTCAATTGACCGTTAGAAAAGGGCTTCGTACGTGGAAATAAATTCATGCATTCAATTCTAGCTCTTGATTAAAGGACTCTGAAACATGTGCCCGTTGTGTGAGTTTGCGTTTTTAAGAAAAGGTTAGTCAACACTCAAGAGAAGTGCAATAGGTCACGGATCCCCGCCGATCTAAACTCTTGCGGAACTTTTACAACTTAAAACAACCCAAACTTAACAACATATACGGTCTAGTTACAAAGTTTTTATATTTATCATTTATGGTACTAACTTTTAGAGTGGCCAGCTTTAGGTATGATATCCTATCTGGCCCGGTTCCAGCCAAATGGGAATCGATAGCGACAAACATTATGGAAAATATATTTGAAGTTTACACAAAGTTCCAATCACATTTTGTATATGAGCCCTCTTTTTCATTGAATGTTTTATTGACTAATATTGCTCAGATAAGGTTGTGTGGCTTATTAAATGTAAAAAGTGCCAAAAAAATGAGAAGTTCACGAAAAAGGAAGGGACATGGCAACTCATATAAAGTTTATACCAAATTACCAAACACGTTTGAAAGGTACCTTGATAAGCAATAGTAAACAATTTTGACCCGATAGAAGATGCTGATAACTATCCCAATAATAGTGACATCCAGACCTTCTGAACTATGTAGTTCGTAGTGTTGACGTTGAAGGCTTTTGTCGCGTTATAGTGTTTTTACGCTCTAGGCTTGAGTCAACCACATGGCGCCACCATTCTAGTTTCAACGATCAACGTATCTTGGAAAACTTTGTAGCTAGTGTTCAAGTATTTACCTTGAGCCGTTAATATGATGGTTGACTAATGTAAGGGTAAAATGGCCACAAAACACACAAAATTTAAAATTCACAAAGTTCTGTTGATGATTGCAGAAAAGAAAGAGTTAGACTACATAACACTTAAAAAAGTGTCAATATTCTGAAGGTATTCATTTGTTCATTGCATGAATGAAAGGAAAACAATATTCTGAAGCGTGTGGATTGATAAGTGCTTATTGACTTATCATTTAGTTTATATTTTGATGAAATGAATCATGAAGGGAGATAATTATTGTCAATTGCTTCTAAGTTCTAACTAGTATGCACAAGCCAAAAAACACATGTCGATTACACGACTAGTTCTTTAGACTTATAATTAACTAAGTAGGTGTTTGGTTCGCTGGAATTTGTCGTAATCTGTTGTAATTGTAATCTGAATTACATTATAATCCTGTTTGGTTAGCAGGATGGATGTAATTGTAATTGAGATTACATTACAGTGCTTGTTTGGTTTGTAAAGAAATGTAATTGGATTACAACCAATTATATCAAGTAATGTAATTCAGATTACATAGCAACCTTGATTGAATGTGTTGAATTATGTTGGAATTCAGATTTTTACAAGTTAAATATCAGTATTTATCTTTTCTCGTTATTATAATTATTATTAATATATAATTTAATTTTTTTAAAATAAATAATAATTATAACAATTATTATTTATAATTATTATTATTACTTTTATTATTATTATTGTTATTATTATTATTGTTTTATTTGTTATTATTATTATTATTATTATTATTATTATTGTTATTTATTATTATTATTATTATTATTATATATTATTATTATTATTATTATTATATATAATTATTATTATTCTTTTTATTATTATTATTATTATTGTTTTTATTTTAATATTATTATTTTTATTATTTATTATTAATTATTATTATTATTATTATTTATTATTTTTATTATATTATTATTATTATTATTTGTGACAACCCGTACTTTCAGGACATTTCTCGACACAATGCATGCCTTACAATTTCAACATTTATAGTAAACTTGGTTTACTTGTTCCAAATTCGCGTAACCTTGATGGTTTAGCGGCGAATTCATGATCATAACATCACGAACATTTCATATGGACTAAGATTAGTCTACATTTGATTGACATCATTTGCATCACGTTAATTCATTCATGACATTTCATTTCACTTTAAACGCGTAATTTTTATATTTAATAAACGTTATCGCGTGAGTTATTATTTTGAATATTTAATCCTTTACTTTCAAAAATGATCCCGATGTATTTTTAAACTTACATTTAGTTCATAAAAACTATATTTTGAGTTTAACTAGTGCTTTGAATTTATTTCGTATATAAATCGTTGAATTTATATTATTACGACGTTTTCTTAAAAATTTCTCGATAATTATTTTATCACTCAATTTTTACAAGGAATGTATTTTTACAATTTTTATTATCTCAATACATTCTATTTTGATCTATTAAAAACTTACTTGTACCAAAAAAAAATTTTCCATTTACCTTTATTTGTACATTTAACTATACATTTACCTACACTTTTCTTACAAATTGTTACAAGTAATTACTCAATACTTATAAAAGAAAAAAAAAATATATATTGGAGAAACAACCCCCTAAACCGGCCCTATGGGGAAGGTTTCATTATTGAAGTTGGTAAATGTTTCCTTGAATGTTTAAATCTACACTCCAACACTTCACTTCATATCTCATTTATTCACTCTCAATAATTCACTAGTTATTAAAAGTTTCTCTCCATTGTTTTCCTTCTCTCTAAAAACCGGTTCATCATCAAGATTTAGCAAGGGATCAAAAATTTTGCAAGTTCAAGCATAATCACAATCTAGTATATACTCTATATAAGGTTTTGAAATAAAAACCAAGGGTATTTAGGATTTACCTTGTTACTTTCACCTCTTCATTATCACTAGTAAGCATGTTTTTATCATTTTCATATTTCCTTTTCATTTTTGGAGATATTATGCATGATATGTGATTTATACCATTTATTACATGATTTTAGAAGTTATATATATATTTGGTCATCCTATAATTATCCCCTTGGTATTGGTTGGTCTTGATGATGTCTAGGAACCCATGACACCCTAAGAAGGTGTATGGTAGGATTAGATTAGTTTTGGAGTTGATTTGAAGGGATTAGAATAGGTTTTGTCCGAGAAAAACTATTTTCGATAAGTATATTTTGTGTTCTGTCCTTGTTTTGATTTTCTGGAAAATCCGACAGTAGGCACGACATTTTGGCCTTGATTTTTAGAAAATATACTTTAAAACGAATCCGTGGCCGCTTGAACGGATAAAAACGGAGTTATAACGAGAAAGTTATGGATTTTACAAGTTTGACGACGAAAATTATATTTTTCAGAAATTTCAGCAACATGTTTTTATCTTGTACGGGTCAAAAACGAGCCTTAAGCTTCACAAATTATTTCGACTTCTCAAAAATATATTAGTTTACTTCAATACGAAGCTAAGGACATATTATACGTAGAAAACGGATTTGAAACGACAAAGATATGCCCGTTTTCATAAACTTGCGTAACTAATTTTACGCACACAATTAAGCCAAAAACCACCATCTTTAACCCTTATTATCTTTATGTCCGAGACCTTTTGGACGAAAACCTGACTGAAACTTTTAGATATCGATACCAACTTTCCAAAACAGTCGAGTTCGTTCTCTAACGATCGACGTACACTGTTTTACGACTAGTTTTCCAAAGCCATTTTGTTAATTTCATGATTTTTCCGACGACATTGTTTTGCGACGAAAAGTGGTAATTTCTCTAAAATTCATTATAAAACCATTGTAGGATGACATTTTGGCGTAAAACATGTAAAGCGATTTTTGGTTGGTCAAGACGTCAAAAGAGTATTTTTCGACGATGTGTAATATTTTCAAAACTTCGTAAATGGTATAAATAACATATCAAGTGCATGCATAACATTACATTGCAACTCATGACATATCATATCATTGATAATAGGTCCCGGTTAGCACATCACATTAAACCTCGGTGTACTCACTTTTGCCATTATTCCAGTTTATCCAAGTGAGTTTTCATAGCCCCGTATTACATGCTTTCGATTATTTTCAAACCCACGGGGGAGAATACATTGCACTACATTTCTCTTTGTATGCGATACCAAGTATGTTAAATTCATTACATTGCTTAAGTTACCGCATTTGCCAATTTGAAAGTCCCCATTACTTGAACATGAACCGTTAATCTTTGAAGCGAGGATGAGTGGATAGATCTATCGAGGGTGGCGCCTCCATCCGGGTTGGTGAATCCCAACCCGGAAAACGGATGCATTTCATTTGATCACATTACGGAGTTGTCTGGCAAACACTCTGCAGGGGCATACATGATTGAGCAGTCTAGTTTCGGGGTCATGGGCTTAGAGCAATTGTAACATTATTTTTACGTGACTTGATGGTCATGCATGATAGATACTTGTGTAGTCGTATAAAACATTTACATAAACCTATGATTTCTCACCAACATTATTGTTGACCGTTTTTAGCAATGTATTTTCAGGTAACTGAGGCATTCGCATCATGACATGGTTTAGGGACCTATATTTTGAGTCGCGGCGTCGACTTACATTATGTACATTATGGCACTTCATTTCAAAACATCGTTTGGATTTGTAACATATTTGTATTTCCGCAAACTTTGTAAACCTTTTGGGACCGATGTTGTACTCTGAATGTTTTTATTTTAATATCCAACGATGTGTTTTTAAAACGGCACTTTAGGTCGTTCGATATAACTGTGATGTGGTGCTATGACAGTCAATCCCCCAGGAATTCCATTCCGCTGCAAAACAGGTAAATTGGGGGTGTGACATTATTAATATTATTATTATTATTATTATTATTTTATTTTATTATTTATTACTTTTATTATTATTATTATTATTATTACTTATTATTATTTTTTTATAAAACATCACTTCATTAGAAAATCATAAGATTTACAAGAAATTAGTGGGGAGCCGAGAAACTAATTGGCCCCCACTCCTCTAGCTTTAGCAATGCTAATCCTACTAAAAATATGCTCAACAGCACGTGCGCCAATCTCCTGAGTCAACGAGAAACTTTAGATGCACTTTAGTAGGGATACTGCATTTTTCTCAAGCTCTCCAAAAGAAGAGAATGAGAAGGGGAGAAACATATATCCAATGTCCGCACATTTAGTCTCGTACTTGACGCGCTTACGTTGCGCTGCTTCGACCACCGCATGACCCGGTGCAAAGTCAACCATATTAGTTTGTGTCAAGGGAGACGACCCTGTCAAATCGACACATGCATCCTGCAAATACTCATCATTTTTGTACCTTTTAGATTGCCAAAAACATCAAAAAACACCTGTCAAAGCATCAAAATGATAAAAATATCACAAATAAGTGTTTTATGTGTTTCAAATGCAAAAATACCAAAAGCAGGTGAAAAGCGTATCAAGTTTGCATAATTGGCATTTTTAGTCCCCAAGTTTCAAAGTTGTCCAAACTAGTCCCTGGTAAATCAAAATAAAGCAAAATATCATTTAAGGTCCATGGGATTCAAAAGTTGTCAAAACAAACCCTTCAAAGTTTAAAAATTACAAAATGACAACTTTAGTCCCTAAAGTTTAAAAATTGTCAAAAATAGTCCTTGGTAAATTTTAAAAAATGAAACTAATCAAAAGTAACCCTTGTACTATTCATATATGGCATAATTGGTCCTTGTGTTAACTTTGGAAACTTGTCAAATCAGGCCCCTATACTTTCAGAAATTACAAAATTGGTCCTTGTGATAAACTACAAACCAAATGGACCATTTTGTATTATTACCCATTAAACCCAAAAGAACCCCTGTCAGCGATACATGCAGAACCAACGATATATATATATATATATATATATATATATATATATATATATATATAAATATATATATATATAAGTTTGAGTTATTATGAAAAGTTTAGAATGAGAAGGCATGTGTAGGTGACATGTGTCACCTTTGCCACATCATCATGTACATCACCCACATGTGTCACCTTCCTATATATATATAGATATATTTGAATATTAATAATTATCTTTTAAAAGTACCCACATGATTTATTGAATATTTATTTTTTACATCTTAGAGTTAGGCATATCTTTAGGCATGAAGTTTAGTCATGCAAATCATTTTCCTATATATATATATATATATATATATATATATATATATATATATATATATATATATATATATATATATATATATATATATATATATATATATATTTGAATATTAATAATTATACTTTTTAAAGTAACCCACATGATTTATTGAATATTTATTTTTACTTTATCTTTATAAATAATCTTTTACTTGTATCATCTATTTATGTGGGACAAATTTAACAAACATTATTTTTGAGAACTAAAATTTCTTAATATAATGTAAGTGATTTTTAAAATTCGCTATAGTGTTATTATTTAATGATAACTTATAAATACGGGCTATTGTCAACTACTTTTACCTCATACCTTTACAATATACCTACTACCAACTCATTATTGTCACCACATCACGTGGATAATCTACAATTTTTATATGAAAATTTTTGTTATTGCATAACAGTATTCAAAACTAAAATTGTCGTCGTCCGTATATCTATTGTATTGTAAAATATAGAACTAAAAAAAAATCGCTGAATATTTTAATTGTATGGCGTCCGCCGCTGCAACGCGCGTGTACTCTGCTAGTCAATTAATAATAACGTAAAATATCATGATCACATTGTTCGTTCATGGTATTTTTACAATAATCAACATATTTTTTGTTATTGTTTTAAAGAACAATGTACTTCTTTTAGCAACAACATCGATAAAATTATTTCCATAAAACATGTATTATTTCTCGTCGAAAAATTTAATTATACGAATACCCGACGCCGCAACGCGTGGGTAAGCGGGTAGTTCTATATAATACGTGAAAGAATAGCGTATACGTAATTATCTGTTAGACTATAACATAAATCATTACCGAGAAACTTCTTATGCAATGAATTCCCGAATTTGAACTTCGGTATAATCTATGCAGTGGGCGCTACAACAAATTTGTCATTTCTACGCACTTTTTTCTTCACACCTTATGAACCATGAACTTTTTTTTTAAATATTCACACTTAAGAGTGTCAATAATTGTTTCAAAATCCTTACACTTAAAAAGTGTGAAGAATTTCAATCTCTCACTAAAAAATATCTCAAAATCAAAATCATCGCACTTAAAAGTGTGAAGAATAATTTCAAAACAAAAACATCACACTTAAAAGTGTGAAGAATTGTTTTAAAACCTTCACACTTAAAAGTGTGAAAAATATTCATAAAGCTTCACACATAAAGGTGTGAAAATATTTGCTACAACCAATTGGTTCACACGCACACTAGTATGAACTTTTTTATTCTTCACACTTTAAAATGTGACAATATACTCTAATAAGTGTGAGTAAGTTAGGGATGGCAACGGGTCGGGGTCGGGGTCGGGGCGGGTTTTAGTGAACCCGTACCCGTTTATAATAGCCAAATCCGAACCTGCCCCAATACCCGATGGGTACCCGATTATTATTATCCACGGGTTATCGGTTTTCCCAGCGGGTATCGGTTTTCCCCAATTAAGATCATCATTGTACAACTTAACCTAAAAAAAACCAAAACACCCTAATATATTCAAAGTTTTTAGAAGTTAAAGAAAACGACTTCAATATTCGTAATATTTGAAAATTAAAGAGTTAATGTGTCATGTGTGTGAGAATTAAAGCGTCAAGTGTAAGTGTTAATTTAATAGTTTGTAATTACCAAGATATATGTTATTAAAGAGTAGAGTAGAAAAAAAATTGTACAAGGTTAAGAGCACAAAACTTAGTAGGACCTTATATAAATTAGCAAAAAAAAACGTGTACAAATTCGGGTATACAGTGCGGATCTTGAATGTATGGTAAACGGTGGGTATTACTAGAATCCGTGCAGAACCCTACGAAAAGAATAGAATATATTTACCCGAACCCGTATCCAAACCCGCGAACCTGCCTCCGAACCTGACCCAACCGGTTCGGGTTTCGGTTTTCCCCATCAGTTTCGGGTGCTTTTGCCATCCCTAGAGTAAGTTACTATTTTGTTGTAGGGGAGATATATCCATAAAGTTGATTGAATAAATAAAGATGATTTATTCATAAAGTTGATTGGATAAATGATTTAAAAACTTCAACATGCTCAAGTAACAGTTTGTCTTTGTTCTTCAATTGAAAAAAACTATTCCGTGATAAATTTAAGAATAAATGTCATTCATCTACTTGTTAGAGATGACCTTAATAGCAATAAAATAAGGTGGATGATATGGCGCCACCCCACGAAATGATTGCCAGGCACCCTATAGGCATAGGGCCCGCTGCTTATCATTTTTCTTTTTGTCGTGCAGCCTGCATAGGCAAAATGGTTTTCACTTAAACAATTAATTGTGTGGGGCAATATTCAAAGTGTGTCCTCGTACTTGATGGCGTTGTATATATATATATATATATATATATATATATATATATATATATATATATATATATATATATATATATATATATATATATATATATTAATTTAATTGTGTAGTGTTTAGGTTAGTGTATTTATTTGTATAGTGTTTTTATATGTATAGTGTATTTAATTGTGTAGTGTTTTTATATGGTATTTATTTTACGTTACTTTTTATAAACTTTTTTTATAAATTTTTTATAAACTTTTTTTATAAACATTTTTATAAATTTCTTATAAATTTCTAAATTTTTTATAAATTTTTTATAAACTTTTTTTATAAACTTTTTTATAAATTTCTTATAAAAAAAAGTTTATAAAAAATTTATAAAAAAAGTTTATAAAAAGTTAATAAAAAAAGTTTAAAAAAAAATTTATAAAAAAGTTTGTAAAAAAAGTTTATAAAAAGTGCGTAAAATAAATACCATATAAGCAAACACAATTAAATACACTATACATCTCATCTAATGAATACTAATATCATGCGGTATTTATACAATTAAAAAAAAAAAAAAGCCGCCGCATGTGGAGGGGGGACCCACGAGCTATAAGACGAAATTGATTTGATGAGGAGAGAGAAAACACAAGCACCCCTTACTATGGGGTGCCTGTGTAGCACGATCCTAAAATAATCCTGTTAATCTGTCGATCTTCACAGGCAAACTCATGGTGGTTTCTTGTAAAGATTCCAATCTTTTAGTCAACAATAAATGAATATAAAATCACAAAAGGAAAAGTCGTCAGTAACTGGTCAATTGTTATATAAAGAAAACAAAATACGCATCTTTATACAAAATAAAAAATATATTTTAAATTAAGTGATTTGGTCGAATAGTTACTTTACTAAATTAAGTGATTTGGTCGAATAGTTACTTAATTGAGAGAGAAAGGTTTTTGTAGACTTTTTCATTAAGATAAAACAAGAACTTTAGCCCACTTATAGCATCCATAATAGGTTAAGCTATTAAAAGACTTTTACTATTCTAAAAAGTTTTTTGAAGGTGTTTTTAGCATTGCGACAAAAGCTTTTTGAAAAACTTTCTAACAAAGACTTGACAATGCATTAAATGCATCATTTATTGAATGCATTAAATGCACCAAGTCTTTAAAACTTGATATATTGTAGATGCTCTTATTAAGTGGAAAAAAAAAACACACTCTAAGACTATATGTTAAAATAATACATGTTATTACATTTTTGATGTTCTTATGTTTATCCTATAAGTATGTTTATTTTCATTTTTATTTAGGTTTTGATAAATTATCGAAATTGACATACAATGTTTTGCTACATTTTAGGCTGGTTTTTACGATGGGTGGTGCACCATCTTCACTTCACCCTTCCACGCGTGATCTTTATAAAGAGGAAGCCTTGGCATTCGCGGTGGTGCAAATTTCGTCTCTTTTTTGGTGGTGAACAAAACCTAAGAAAAAAGAAAGAAAATGCCAAAAAGGTGGGGGCCCGACGGTTATGTGCGTAGTTTTTCATTTTTGTTTTTTCTAAATAGTTATTAGCCTTTATTATTTTATTTTCTAATAATTATTAGACTTTATTATTTTATTTTCTAACTATTAGAATTATATAGATGGCGTTTTTGCGCTTGATGTGAAAGGTGGGTGGGAATTTCGGTTTGATCGCAGCAATTTGATCAAAATGAAATATAATGGATGGATGAGATGAGTTCAATGGATCTTTAAAAAAAAGGATTTATAGATATCTCAATTCGTTAAATGATAATGTAATGTTAATGTAAAGTTTGTTAGTTTGATGACGATAATGACTAGTCTTAAAAATGTCAAAGGTTCGTGTATCTTGTTCTCATTTTTGACCGTTCGTTAACTTGCAAAAAAATAAAATGTTATGATTTGGAAACATATAATTAATGCAGTTTCCGACTATATACGGAGTATATGAATTCAGAAAAAAAAAAAAAAAAAAAGTAAATAAATAAGGAAAAAATAATTTTCTTTTTCTAATCGTTAATAGGTAGTAGTATGAAGAACACATAAATCAAAGTCTATATCACATAATAAGTACCTGCAGTGACACTTTGACAATTTTTACTCACCAAAATTGACATATCATTATAAGCTACGAAACCAAAACTACACCATATTTAATCAAGAGGCAATTCCATATTTACCCAACTTAAACATGATAATGTCATATTTATCCAAAACATGCTTTAAATGCATTGTACATCATGCATTCAAAAGTTGCATTTTGGGTATATATGACATTTTCATGTTTAGATTGGGTAAATATGGAATTATCCCTTTAATGGAACATGAGACCCCAATACGTCGTTTTTTATTTCATGATGTCTACATTAAAGATCTGTTGGTGGTTATTCGCCCAACAGCAGGGTAAGATAATCAACAACAGTAACAATGCAAGACCAAATCAGGTTACCGGATATCACTTGAAATCGTGTGATCACTTTCCAAAGTAAACTATTCGACCCTATGCCTGGGTTACACGAATATCTACTTGGGATAAGACCAAATGTTTGTTATTGAATTAAGCACAAATCAATAACCCTTGCGCATATAAGTGTTTTAGCTTTCTGTTTGTTTCTCCTGGTTTTGCTCTATCTTCATGCTGATAATGTCGATCTCTATATATAGTAGAGAACACTCACTCCTAGTCAATGGACTTTATGAGTGATTAACGGCCAATTAATCACCCATAATAAGCCTCTATTATCATAGGAATAGTGGTTACATGACAAATTAAACGTGATCATAAAGCAGTCATAACAGCCACTTGAATGAGTCAAAGCTGTTACAAATTAATCACTGCAACACTACCAGTAGGAACCAATACACTAGCGGCGGAACCAATACACTAGCGGCCAGGAACCAATACACTAGCAGTAGGAACTATCGGTTACTACACTAGCGATAGTAACCAACACTACCCACGAATACACTAGCGATAGGAACCATTAGTCACTACATTAGCGGTAGTAACCAACACTACCAGATTACTAACCACTATTGAGTCGAGGTGTTCGGGGACCTCATGGGTGTACACTCCGTACCTTCTAACCCAAAACCAGGTGTGAACTAATCCCACAAGTGCACTAAATTTTCCAACAATCCTCCCCAAATTTAGTTCACTTCCTTTTGCATGAAGAACAAACATCAAACAAAACATGTGCATAAACGAAAATATCATGAGGATTGGATTTCCATCTTAGTACATTACACGTTCAAATATTCGAAAATCAGGGTGTTCTAAGAATTGAACCCTTCAACCCATTTGAATACCTGAAGATAAAATACACACAAGTTTTCAAACACTTAAACACTCCTGACACTTTACAAGCCATGTGTCCATATCCAAATTCATAAATGTTGTAAGAGCCAAAAGTCCAAAGCTCCCTGAAGTGGCAAAACTTCAACATTCACATAGGTGGTTCCTCTTTATTCATGCTCTGCCAAGCACTTTTTCAAAGAAATTAACCATTAAGAAATAAAGACTTCATCCTCCTTTTCATGAGTTCGAGCACAACCTTGGGATGTAAAATAAAACATGTGCTCGGTCATTTGGATGTTCGACTTTCCACATTGAACTCAGCTCCCAAGTTTCCTTAGGAGGGAGTTGGGTGTCTTAACATTCAGTGACTAAGTTGGACTTAAACCATCCCTTTAGCAGACTTTATAACCAAGTCTCTAGCTAATCCCTTCGTCAAGTGATCAGCTAAATTGTGTTGAGATCTAACAAACTTTATAGATACCACCCCATTCATGATAAGCTCACGAATCATGCTATGTCTGACACCTAAGTGTCTAGACTTCCCATTGTACATCTGGCTATAAGCCTTTGCCAATGTAGTTGCACTATCACAACGGATAGAAATAGGTGCTATTGGTTTAGGCCACAATGGAATCTCAAGAAGCAAGTTTTTCAACCATTCAGCTTCTTTACCAGCAGCTGCTATGGCCACAAATTCATATTCCATTGTTGAAATGGTGATGCAAGTTTGCTTCTTGGATGCCCAAGAAATTGGACCTCCACCAAGTAGGAATATCCAGCCACTAGTAGACGAATTGTCTTCAGTGTTATTGATCCAACTTGCATCATGTATCCTTTTAATCTTGAAGGATAAGTATATGAGAGACTATAATCCATAGTTCTCTTGGTACTTCAGTACCCTCGGCTTACCGGTGATGAGCACTAGGATTGCTAGTATACCGCTCAATTTACCCATGCAAATGCAATATCGGGTCTTGTACAAGTCATGACATACATCAGTGCACCAATTACCCTAGAATACTCAAGTTGAGATACAACATTGCCTTTATTTGGCATCAACTTCTCACAAGTATCCATAGGTGTACTCACTGGAGTACAATCAAAGTAATTGAATTTCCTCAACACCTTCTCAATATAATGAAACTGAGAGATAGAAATTCTTTTACTTTCATGTTTAATCCTTATTCCAAGGATAACATCAACCTCCCCCATGTACCTCATGGAGAACCTTGATGACAAAAATTCCATTGTCAGGTCAACACTGATTTTGGTCGATGCCAAAGATCGACATGTCATCAACATATAGGCAAATGATGACTCCTTTACCAGTTTTATCAAATTTGCTATATACACATTTGTCAGACTGGTTAAGTAAATAACCATTAGATAAAACCACTTCATCAAAATTTTGATGCCATTGCTTAGGTGCCTACTTTAGTCCATAAAGAGACTTAATCAGTTTACACACCTTGTTTTCATTGCCAGGCATAATGAAGCCCTGAGGTTGGTTCATATAAACCTCCTCATCTAATTCACCATTTAAGAAAGCTGTTTTCACATCCATCTGATGAATAATCAGATTGTGAATTGATGCCAAAGCAATCAACAGTCTTATGGTACTGATACACCAGTGTCATGAGTTCCATTAGGAATCCTCTGACTTGGTCTAGGGACTGATGAGAATCTATTCTCATCAAATATTGCATCCCATGATTCAATTATGGAGTTAATTGAAACATATTCATTAGGTTCAATAACATAGAACCTAAAAGCCTTGGAATGCTCAGCATATCCAACAAAAGATGCAGTCAATGCCTCTTTGATGAGTGTGTAAATACTCATCATTTTTGGTCAAGTCTGAACTGCAAAACATCTAAAAACACTCCGAAATGCATCAAAATACTGAAAATATCTCAAAATTGTGTTTTATATGTTTTAGATGCAAAATTATTGAAAACAAATGAAAAACGAGCAAAGTTTGCATAATTGGCGGTTTGGTCCCCAACTTTCAAAAATGACAAAACAAGTCCCCGGGAATTTCAAAAAAAAAAAAAAAAAATGGAAAATATTATTTATGGCCCTTGGTTAATAAAGTTTGTCATTTATGGCCCTTATAATAATTTTTGGAAAATTACAGCTTTGGTCCCTGGAGTTTCAAATTTTACACGTTTGGCCCTTGAAATTTCATCTACAAACCCAATCCACCCCCACCCATGCCTGATGAACCATCTCACTGTTGGACCCTTCCATGACCCTTTCCTTTTTAACTTAACCTCCCCTTTTAACCTTTCCCTTCTCCTTCCTCCCATAAAACCAGAGAATAAAAAGAAAATCCCTTATCCCACCAAGTCACCTCCTAGTCATCTCCCACTCACTCTCCCCATGTCACTTTCATTTTTGGAAGCTGCATAAAGGAAGTCAAAAGAAGAGTCACAAGCTACACTGCCACCTTGGCAATCCATGGCAAAAGCAATAATCCTATGGCTATGATCAATGGGATGTTTCACCAAGAAAGATTGGATGGCCAGGATATGGCCAAAGAAACACAAGTTTCCCAGCTCAGTTTTTGCCTCACAAAACAAACACAAAGACATGAAGAAAGAGAAAGAAGACAATTTTTAGTTTTTTGTATAAATAGATATTAGATGTCTAGTGTAAAGATTGTCTAGAATTTTTGGAGTTCTAGTCCCATCTTTACTTTCTTGTAATTTAAATTAAGTGTACTTTTAATTTCAGTAAATGCAATTGAATTGCTTTTTAAATTCCAGTCTTTGAAGTTTATGAAGTTCTGCCTTTTGTTCAGGTTCTTGAAATCCATTCAGTTTAATCTCAACTTGATTTTAGAGTTATTTTGAAGTCTTTTAAGATACATTGCTTCACTTTTTAAAGCCTTGACAGTTTTTTTTTTTTTTTTTTTTTTATAAATTCTGCCCCAAAAAGGGACTGTTTGGATTTGTAGATTTCCGGGTCAAAATTCAGTTTCTGACCCATTTTGGGTATCAAGTAGGATTGGTTAGGTGTTAGTTGAATGCACTTTAGTCTTCAAAGTTGAGTTTTATTCCCAGCCTCACTGCAGCCCACGTATAACTCTTTTCAGCGTAGATTTAGGTAGTTTAAGGGTAGATTTAGGATTAGATTATGTTTATACTAGTGGTTAGTAGTACTTGGTTAATTCGTGTTAGCTTATTTTTCACTTTTGAGCTTATTTCCTTGCTTATTTAAGCCCCTCTAGTGCTCATTTTTCTGTCCTGACCCACTGTTACAGCAGCCCCTGCACCCATTTTTGCAGCTTATTTATAAGCTGTAAACAGCTTACTAAGGCCATCTATTGGGGGCAAAAGCTTGCCCCCCAGCTTGTCTTCATTTTCCCAAAAGCTCATTGGCTGAGCTCCACTTTAGCTTATTCAAATTAAGCTTTAAAATGCCCACTCAGGACTGTTTTGGACTTCAGTTACAGCAGCAGTCTTGCACCTTTTTTTTCTTTAGCTTATCAGTACTTATCTTAGCTTATTTAGATGCCTTAGGTTCTTTATAGTTGCTTTAGGCCAGTTGTGATTAAGTGTTAGTTTATTAAAAGTTAGTTATAGCTTATTCTTCCATTTGTTCCTTAATAGTTTCTTAGTTTATCCCATCTTTAATCTGCTTATTTCCCCTTTTAGTTAGTTCGCCCTTTTTATTTTTAGCTTACATTAGATGTAATTCATGACTTGTTTAGCTTATTTTATGATTTAGTTAGCTTGTGCGAGTTAGTGTAGTTTTTGTGTCCTTTAGCAGCTTATTAACCCAAACAGTCCTTTATCTCAACTGTTGATGTAATGAGCTGATTCTGTGTTTGATTTGTAGTCAATAAAAATATTTTGAATCTCTTAAGCTTAATCTTGTTTAGTACCTTCAGTTTTGCAAAAAGAAATCTAAAAAAAAAATAAGTGAAACCAAAAAGGAGGTGCACAGATCCGAACCTGTGACCTCCTGGTTGCCAGACCACGCACACATCCACCCACAACCAACTCGCCCTTGGGTCTTTTGCGTTTATATTTGCACACTTATTGTAGTTAACCAGTTTTTGAATCTTTAGCTTATTAACATTTTTTGCTTTTTAAACTGCTTATTTCCTTAAGTAGTGGTAGGTTTTTATATTTTTCTTAGTATTAGTATCAAGTAAGGTATTTTTTGTGATTTTTGTAGAATTTTCTTAAAATGTTTAGTATTTTTAATAATTAATTTAGTTTAAAATAGTTTTTAATTCGTAGAAAATAAAATAAAAGTCAAAAAAATACCCGGTCTTTTTCTAAAATTATTTTTAGTCAATTAGAACGTAGGAAAATTGATTTCACACCCGTAGCCCTTAAATTTCAAAATTTTCACGTTTTAGGCTCGGTGTGCTCCCGGTTTTTGCGTTTTTTTAGTTTTAGCACCCTAGGATGTATTTTAGCATCGTTTTATTGTTTCTTAGGATTAGTAGTAGTTTATTTAGAGTTTACATTGTTTTACGTGCTTTCTTTTCATTCTCGTTCTTTAATTTGTAGATTAACGTAATCCAAAATCCCAAATTCGTTAAACCAATTCAAGTTCAAATCACGAAACTCAACGAATCCTTCCATTCACACCTCGTTGGGACACGACCCGGGGAAATCACTTTCCCGGTATCACTTATCGAGTATTCGCGGGTTTTGCGTGTCGATCTTTTTCCTAAAAGGTTGGTTTGTAATTCTCTTTGGGATCAAATTTTGGCTAGCAGTGAGTGTGTTTGCGACAATATCGTGAAGTTTTTGCGATTAGTGACTTGAAGAACCTTCCTCGTGAAGTTATTTGCTTTCCAAAAAACCCAAAAACCCAAAAATATTTTCCTTTTCAAAATTTATTTTCCTTTTATGTTTTCTATTTATAAAAAACCTCAAAAATATTCTTCTCATTCCTCTTATTCGATAATTCTATTTCTCTTACCCTCTTTTACCGTTTGATTCTATTCTTCGTTATCCTCTCGATCACTCAATTCTATTTCTTTAACCCTCTACATGTTTAATTCTCATGGCGGCGATCGATTATCATCATTGTTTTCATTGCAAAGGACGTATGGAAGAGGATCAAGTTTATTGTCTCAATCTCGATTGTTTATTTAAGCGGTGTGGAAGGGTTGGTGCAAGCAAATATTGCTATTGGTGCGAATTATCCGATAAAAACTCTCTCGATGATTCTCCAAGTTTTTCCGACCACCCGCCACAACCCGAGATTTGTTCTATTGTTTCTGAACCTAAACCATCTAGATTTGATCCAAATCTTTCGCGATTTACGGTTAAGGTTAAGAGAAAAGAGCGAGAACCGGAGACCAAAGCGAAATGGTGGAAATTGCTAGCTCTGAGAGCACACCACTTGTCCCACCTCCGGAATCTTCAAAACCTTTTTCGGACGATATCATAAACATGCTTCAAAATTGCTTAAATGAACTTCGTCAAATATCAACTTCGGGAAATACCGTTTTACCTACCGTTTGTGATGTTGTTGAGCCCTCGATTCCTACTCCCATTCCCGAGATACTTTCATTCGATCAAGAGTATTGCTACGGTTGTGGAGACGTGTTACCGAAAGGTTTCCGTTGTTTCAAATGTATGTGCGAGTGGTGTGGAAACTATCTTATTGATGGATGTTGTTCGATTTGTACCGAGAATTCATTCACTTATGATTCTAACCCGAACTCTTTCAATTATCCTCAAAACGATTTCAACTACCCTCCACAAAATTCATTCGAGCCACAGCCGTACTATCATCATTTCAGTGATTCATCGTTTCAAAGTTTCTCTCCCCAATACCCTCATTGTGCTAAGTGTGGGGGTCCTCATGATGATTATCAATGTCAATCGTGGAATTAAAATTACTATGGACCTGATCCTTGTTATAACACTTCGGTTTTGACAACATCCAACCCCCACAACTTCTCGTCATTGATCAATTTCCTCGTATAATCCTTGAAGAACTTTCAGGAACAAGCCGCATAGCGAAAGATTTCTAGCCGATGAGCGGCGGCCAGCTTCTCCTATTTAGCGAAGCTGCTTTCAAAGCGTTTTCTATTTAACGAAGCTTGCCGTCTAGATGACGGGGATGAGGAAGATTGGGAGATGACAAAGGACAAGGTGCATATCTCAAGCCCACAAAGTACCGCACATGTCCACTCTCCGCCTTCATATTGCCTATCTACCATAGAACCTTCGGATGACCTTTTAATGGGGGCGAGCATCTTAGCACTATTAGGAAGCGGAACCGTCTTGTCTTGAGAACCTTGTCCCAACCCAAGTGAGTCGAGGATATGTGTGATGAGCCTCTCGATGATGATTCTTCTCCCACCCCAAAACTATCTGTTGAGATGACCTCAGTCGAAAATGATTATACGTCGTTTGATGATTCTTTATCGTGTGGAGACATCAAGTATGTTGAGGAGATACCTTCGAGCTCGTCGGCTTGGAAGAAGTGAGAGATGTTGATCCCGATGATCTTGATATGGACACTGATTTTGAAACTAATGATGAAGATATTCGTTGTGTCAGAAACCTTTTGCTATGGCGTTCACTAATCCTCTGTTTGACTTTGATTCCGAATTCACTCTAGTTTCGGATAATCCCATCTTTGACATTCAGAATGAGGATAGTGACTTGTACCTCGTTATATCTCCATCTTTACCCGAAGATAAGAATAGTGGCAATCCAGCTTCGACGTTAGACCTTCTCGAGGAGTTCTCCGATGAACTTCGCTCGTTGATCATTCTCCCCGGAGATGGTGATGTGCGCTTCGACTTTGAAGCCGACCTTATCGAATTGGAAAATCTTCTTTACAATTGGTCTTCTGATAATTCGTCGAGTGACACTCTTATGGAAGAGGTCGACTCAATTCTTTCTACGGATGACTCGATACCTTCGGTTTTCAGGTGACGATTATGGCTTAGGTCCATCATCCACTCGTCCGCCTGCTAAACCGCCGGATGATGGAACCTCTTCTAAGCCCGATATGGATGTTTTCATTGCTTGATGGTGGATAAGATTTTTGAACATTAAGCTCCATGTTCCTCAATCTAATCTTTGCCCACCTATCCACCCGTTGTCAAGTAATTGACACTTTGCCTTCTCCTCCCATTTCTTCTCCATGTCTTAACTCCTACGGGAGTGAAGATACCATCTTTGACCGGCATTTCTTTTCTTCTAAGGGTTATATCTCATCGAGTGGAACTTTTCGGCACATTCAATATCTATCCAAACCACTTGAATGAAAGTCCAGATGGAATTTTCTCTTCAACTTGCTCCCCATGGACCAATGAATTGGAGTCGAGTCAAGCTAGCGACTTCGAAATCAAAAAATAGCACTATATGGGTTTTCACCCATATTTCGATTTCTTTCTACTTTCTACCACCCTAGTGTGGGGGCTGCCCATTGTTGTACATAAGTTTTCAAAAAAAAAAAAAAATCAAATAATGGCGTAGTATTTCCCTTTTACGTTCTCGGTTTAAGGCATAACAGGTACTTTGAATATTGAGGGCAATATTCATTTCTAGTAATGGGGAATTCTCACGAATTTTATCATTGTATTACCATCTTATTCCCCATTTTGGCCAATTTTTTTTTTTTTATGGTTATCAGTCCGCCATGTCTAATAAACAAAGGATTGGCTAATCCAGGAGCAAACGGCTCTTGGTAAAGATATCTCAAATCCGTTGGCGGCTTGCAATTTGCCCAAAATTGTATGGTGTTCAGCTCACCATATCTTTAATTAGTAAAGAGTTGGCTAGCCCGCAAGTTTATGGCTTGTGGTAAAGGCAGTTGGAAAACCATAATTTGTAATCGACTCACCAAAGATATTTTATCTAAGAGTTGGCTAGTCCAGAAGCAAGCGGCTTCGGTAAAACAATCAAAGCGTTGAAAGCGGTGATTTGCTCAAAATCATATGGTTATCAGTGTACCATAGTTCTTACTTGAGCTGAAACATTTGGCTACTCCAGAAGTGATGGCTTTTGGTAAAGAGATTCAAATCCATTAAGTTTTCATAAAAGATTGCTAGGGACTAGCAATGTTTTAGTGTGGGGATTGATGAGTGTATAAATACTCATCATTTTGGTCAATCGAGCGCAAAACATCTAAAAACACTCGAAATGCATCAAAATCTTGAAAATATCTCAAAATTGTGTTTTATATGTTTGGTCTGCAAAATTATTGAAAACAAATGAAAAGCGAACAAAGTTTGCATAATTGGCGGTTTCGGTCCCCAACTTTCAAAAATGACAAAACAAGTCCCCGGGAATTTCAAAAAAATGGAAAATATTATTTATGGCCCTTGGTTAATAAAGTTTGTCATTTATGGCCCTTATAAAATTTTTGGAAAATTACAGCTTTGGTCCTTGGAGTTTCAAATTTTACACGTTTGGCCCTTGAAATTTCATCTACAAACCCTATCCACCCCCACCCATGCCTGATGAACCATCTCACTGTTGGACCCTTCCATGACCCTTTCCTTTTTAACTTAACCTCCCCTTTTAACCTTTCCCTTCTCCTTCCTCCCATAAAACCAGAGAATAAAAAGAAAACCCCTTATCCCGCCAAAACCACCAAGTCACCTCCTAGTCATATCCCACTCACTCTCCCCATGTCACTCTCATTTTTGGAAGTTGCATAAAGGAAGTCAAAAGAAGAGTCACAAGCTACACTGCCACCTTGGCAATCCAGGGCAAAAGCAATAATCCTATGGCTATGATCAATGGGATGTTTCACCAAGAAAGATTGGATGGCCAGGATATGGCCAAAGAAACACAAGTTTCCCAGCTCAGTTTTTGCCTCACAAAACAAACACAAAGACATGAAGAAAGAGAAAGAAGACAATTTTTAGTTTTTTGTATAAATAGATATTAGATGTCTAGTGTAAAGATTGTCTAGAATTTTTGGAGTTCTAGTCCCATCTTTACTTTCTTGTAATTTAAATTAAGTGTACTTTTAATTTCAGTAAATGCAATTGAATTGCTTTTTAAATTCCAGTCTTTGAAGTTTATGAAGTTCTGCCTTTTGTTCAGGTTCTTGAAATCCATTCAGTTTAATCTCAACTTGATTTTAGAGTTATTTTGAAGTCTTTTAAGATACATTGCTTCACTTTTAAAGCCTTGGCAGTTTTTTTTTTTTTTTTTTTTTAAATTACGCTTTAAAAAGGCTGTTTGGATTTGTAGATTTCCGGGTCAAAATTCAGTTTCTGACCCATTTTGGGTATCAAGTAGGATTGGTTAGGTGTTAGTTGAATGCACTTTAGTCTTCAAAGTTGAGTTTTATTCCGGCCTCAGCTGCGACCAGTATAACTCTTTTTTAGTAGATTTAGGTAGTTTAAGGGTAGATTTAGGATTAGATTATGTTTATACTAGTGGTTAGTAGTACTTGGTTAATTCGTGTTAGCTTATTTTTCACTTTTGAGCTTATTTCCTTGCTTATTTAAGCCCCTCTAGTGCTCATTTTTACGTCACTGACCGCACTGACTGCACCCCTGCACCCATTTTTGCAGCTTATTTATAAGCTGTAAACAGCTTACTAAGGCCATCTATTGGGGGCAAAAGCTTGCCCCCAGCTTGTCTTCATTTTCCCAAAAGCTCATTGGCTGAGCTCCACTTTAGCTTATTCAAATTAAGCTTTAAAATGCCCACTCAGGACTGTTTTGGACTTCAGTTACAGCAGCAGTCTTGCACCTTTTTTTTCTTTAGCTTATCAGTACTTATCTTAGCTTATTTAGATGCCTTAGGTTCTTTATAGTTGCTTTAGGTCAGTTGTGATTAAGTGTTAGTTTATTAAAAGTTAGTTATAGCTTATTCTTCCATTTGTTCCTTAATAGTGTCTTAGTTTATCCCATCTTTAATCTTTATTTCCCCTTTTTAGTTAGTTAAGCCCTTTTTATTTTTAGCTTACATTAGATGTAATTCATGACTTGTTTAGCTTATTTTATGATTTAGTTAGCTTGTCTTGAGTTAGTGTAGTTTTTGTGTCCTTTAGCGGCTTATTAACCCAAGCAGGTCCTTTATCTCAATTGTTGATGTAATGAGCTGATTCTGTGTTTGATTTGTAGTCAATAAAAATATTTTGAATCTCTTAAGCTTAATCTTGTTTAGTACCTTCAGTTTTGCAAAAAGAAATCTAAAAAAAAAATAAGTGAAACCAAAAAGGAGGTGCCGATTCGAACACAGCGACCTCACAGTTTGCCGGACCACGCATACACATCCACCCACAACCAACTTCATGCCCTTGGGTCTTTTAGACGTTTATATTTGCACGCTTATTGTATTTAACTAGTTTTTGAATCTTTAGCTTATTAACATTTTTTGCTTTTTAAAGCGCTTATTTCCTTAAGTAGTGGTAGGTTTTTATATTTTTCCTAGTTTTAGTATCATGTAAGGTATTTTTCAAATGATTTTTGTAGAATTTTTTAAAATGTTTAGTATTTTAATAATTAATTTAGTTTAAAATAGTTTTAATTAGTAGAAAATAAAATAAAAGTCAAAAAAATACGGTCTTTTCTAAAATTATTTTTAGTCAATTAGAGCGTAGGAAAATTGATTTCACACCATGTAGCCCTTAAATTTCAAAATTTTCACGTTTTTAGGCTCGGTGTGCTCCCGTTTCGTTTTTTTTTAGTTTTAGCACCCTAGGATGTAGTTTAGCATCGTTTTATTGTTTCTTAGGATTAGTAGTAGTTTATTTAGAGTTTACATTGTTTTACGTGCTTTCTTTTCATTCTCGTTCTTTAATTTGTAGATTAACGTAATCCAAAATCCCAAATTCGTTAAACCAATTCAAGTTCAAATCACGAAACTCAACGAATCCTTCCATTCACACCTAGTTGGGACACGACCCGGGGAAATCACTTTCCCGGTATCACTTTTATCACATTCGTGAGATTTGGCACGTTAACCCTTTTCCTAAAAGGTTGATTTGTCGGATTTCACGGTTATTCTGATATACGTTGATATTGTGTTTGTTTTCACTTTTCACAAGAATCGAATCACTCTTTCACCCAAAGTTTTAAGCTTTGGATCAGGGAGTCTTACAACAGCCCTACAACCCCAAACCCTGAGATAGTTCAGGTTGGGTTTCCTTTTAGTCCAGAGTTCATAAGGGGTGACCTTGTTCCTTTTGTTGGGAACCCTATTTAATAAATAGCAAAGCATTAACATAGCTTCACCCCGAACCCTTGACTCGATCTGAATAGGACAACATGGAATTAACTATCTCCTTGACACCTATTTTCCTTTCGGAAATATCATTTTCTTTGAGTATAGGAAGCGATCGTTTCATGGATTATACCAACAAGTGAAAATACAGTATCCATGTACTCACCTCCCCTATCAGTCCTTAACCTTTTGATTAGAGACCCAAGTTGTAATTCAACTTCAGTTTTAAATACTTTGAATTTATCTAATGCTTCATCCTTAGAATGTAACAGATAGACATAACAAAACCTAGAAGTATCATCAATAAATGTCACAAAGTACTTCTTATTCCCCAAAGAGAGAGTGGCATGCAAATCACACATGTCACTGTGTATTAGCTCCAAGAGCTTAGTCTCACGTTTAACACCCTGAAAAGGTTTCTTAGTTATTTTGGTCAACATGCAAGTTTTACACTTTTCAGTGTTCATGTCAAATGCTCGGATTAACCCATCCTTAGACATATCTTGCATCCTTTTATAGTGTACATGGCCAAGTCTAGCATGTCATAGGGTAGAGTCAGACAGGTCAGTGGTGGTCATAAAGGCTGAATTAACATAATCATTAACAATATTAAGCCTGAACATTTGATTACACAAATAGCCAAAACCAATAAACACACCATGTTTAGACAAAACAAATTTATCATATTCAATAACCTGTTTATAAACATGATTATTCAAAACACTAATTGAAACCAAGTTATTCCATATATCAGGAACATGAATAACATTAAACAAAGTTACAATCTTTCCAGAACTAAATTTAAGATCTACACAACCACGTCCATGCACCAGGGCTATTGACTCATTTCCCATGTGAAGAATAGAACCATTATTCAGTGACTCATAAGTCTTGAACCAGCTTCTATCTTTCCACACATGAACAGTAGCTCCAGAGTCAACCCACTACGCAACATCATCATCCTGCACATAGTTAGATTCAGATACATATGTAACATAATAAATCTGAAGAGATTCATTAAACATATTCGACCTTTTAGGGACTTGGGTGAACCACCACTCCACTGATCCACTGGTGCCCCATCCATTGGTTTTACCACCATCTTAACACCTTTGCAATCCCTTTTAATGTGACGGTTGCCACATTTCCAACAAGTATGTGTGGCCTTCTTGTTAAGGGTGCGCCGCTTGTGTTATCGGCGTTTACGTTTACCCTTGTTGTCATTGTACCTGGTGGAGTTGTTATGCTCCACCATATTGACAACAGATGCACCAACAGCATTGCTACTTTTTGGCTTGTCATTATCCGCACCACGAGAGATTCCTCAATCGCGAGATGACGCTTGACTCAACCGAGTTAACTCCTCCTTCTTATGTTTCAAGGTATGATTGAAATCTTTCCAGGAAGGAGGAAGTTTATCAATGACACAAGAGACTGAAATAGCCTCATCCATGTGCATATTATGTTGTCTAAACCTTCCAAGTATACCAAGAAGTTCATTGTATTGCTCCATAATTGGTCTTGAATAAGTCATTTTGTAATTTGTGAAATTACTTACAAGGAACTTCTTACTTGATGCATCCTCAGCCATATATTTGGCATCCAAGGAATCCCATAGTTCTTTGAAAGATTCAAAGTTTTGATAAATGTCAAATAGAGAATCAGACATAAAATTGAGGATTAAGCCTCTTCAAATGTAGTCATTATTCTCCCATTTGCTCCTCCTCCTGATCTGCTCCACAGTAGCATCATCCCCATCATCAGGAATAGGAGTAGTTAGCACATACACCACACTAATGCTGGAAAGCAAGAAGTGCATCTTATTCTGCCATCTCCTGAAGCCCACCCCTTCAAACTTGTCAAGCTTGGCATAGTTTGAAGCCATGTGTTTCATAGCAGCAACAACAATTGATTATCACAAATAGTTTACTTTGATTGTTGGTGGTTATTCGCCCATCAGCAGGGTAAGATAATCAATAGCAGTAACAATTTAAGACCAAATCAGGTTACCGGATATCACTTGGAATCGTGTGATCACTTTCCAAAGTAAACTATTCGACCCTATGCCTGGGTTACATGAATATCTACTTGGGATAAGACCAAATGTTTGTTATTGAATTAGGCACAAATCAATAACCCTTGCGCATATAAGTGTTTTAGCTTTCTGTTTGTTTCTACTAGTTTTGCTCTATCTTCATGCTGATAATGTCGATCTCTATATATAGTAGCTAACACTCACTCCTAGTCAATGGACTTTATGAGTGATTAACGGCTAATTAATCACCCATAAAAAGCCTCCATTATCATAAGAATAGTGGTTACATGACCAATTAAACGTGGTCATAAAGCAGTCATAACAGTCATTTGAATGAGTCAAAGCTGTTACAAATTAATCACTGCAACACTACCAATAGGAACCAATACACTAGCGTGAGGAAACAATACACTAGTAGTAGGAACCATGGGTTACTACACTAGCGATAGTAACCAATACTACCGGCGAGGAACCAATACACTAGCGGTGGAACCATTAGTCACTACATTAGCGGTGGTAACCAATACTACCAGTACTAACCACTATTGAGTCAGGGTGTTCAGGGATCTCATGGGTGTACACTCCGTACCTCCTAACCCAAAACCAGGTGTGAACTAATCCTACAAATGCACTAAATTTTCCAACAAGATCGATGACGAAAAGTAAGAATTGAGGTATACATTTACATTTACAGTGTGGACCTTTTTACGGGGCCTATCCAAAAAATTACCATTTTTAGAAGATTGAAGGGACAACGGCCCATTCATCTTGGGATGTTGCCACAACGTATTACTACAAATATATATTTGTTAGCTACTTTAGGATTTTGTTATTAGTTAGGTATTTCAACTCTTGTACAATTTTGTGTAGGTTATTTTGCAAATCAGGAACTTATATCGGACGAGTTATCCTCACTCTCCCTATTTATACAAAGAAAACCATCCCTAATTTACTAGGGAGTGTTTTTTTTTTCCTTTGTTTTTTGTGCAATATTTTTTTTGGTGTTTATTTGTGTTCGTTTAATGTGTTTTTTTTAATTAAACAACAACAATAACACGTTAAACATTAACACATTAAACAACTACAACAACAACTGTTATTATTATTCAATTAAACAACAACATTAACACATTATTTAAAAACAACAACACCTACTACATATGAAGATTATTTATGTCATCTAAAAGATCATGGAACATTGCTTACTTGACAGGCATGCGTGATCCTCATGATTCCTTGCCAATTCCAGTGATGCCTCAAGCGTCTTTATTCTTGTCATCAACATCTTGTTTTGAGACAATAACATCTTGTTTCTTGTTTCAAGCTGGCAATCTTATTATCTTTAGCAACGCAGTTTGAGCACTGCGTTGAAGAAGAGACTTGACTAAAGTACTTGTTAATTTATGTTTTAAAAAACCGAGATGGCGATGATGATTTAAAAAAAAAACTTATCGATTGGCATGGCATAACCGAATGGACGGCAAACATTTGCAACCTTCAAATTTGCAGCCATATGATTAAAAATTACAATCTGAGCCGTCTTGATGTGTCATTTTTTTTATAAACGTAAACTTTTATATGTAATAGCGTAAAATTATACCTCGTTTTCGTTCGTGTAAAACGGTGACGAATTCATCGTAAACTTTTATAAACCCGTAATAGCCGCACTTGATCTTCTAGCTATTTGTTTTTGTTTTGTACATGTTAGTTTTGAAACTTTTATAAAACTCGTATTGAAACTGAAGTTGTAGCTATTTGCTTGTTTTTGTTTTGTGAATTCTAGTTTTGAAACTTTGTGAATGGCAGTCGCTTTCAAACTGCTATATAACCCCAAACGTGCATAGTGAAAACACTAAAAACGTGTTTCACAAAGAAAACACAAAGTGAAAATACACCCGTGACTTCTACTCAGACAAAGGACAAAAGAAAAAAGTTAACTATGATTAAAAAAAAAATCAAGATGTACAAATTCAATTCAATGCTTCTGTGACTTCTGCAAGAAAAAAGTTAACCATGAATTTGTGCTTCTGGAAAAAAAGTATACAATTCAAGTTTAAAAAAAAAAAAAAAAAAAGTCTCCACTACTTCTTAGAAGAGTTTGTACTACCCTAGTAGGAGGAAGGGTTTCTATAAGGCATCCCCTTATATATTCAATGGCATTCATCTTATAGTGTATATGTATGGTCCCATCTCTTACCCATTGTGTTAGTTATGACTTGTTTATTCGCCGCTAAGCATGCTTGTTTCAACTACTTATGCATATAAAATGCACTTAATATATAAAAAAAGAAATTAGATCTCTATTGATAAGCTTCTTAAAGAACATGAAAATATAATAGTGCATAGTTGGCCACTTGACCAATTGACCAACCCATTCAAAATTTGATTCTTTTAGTTTAAAACAGTGGGCCATGGGGTGAAATTTAGGGAGAGGATTCTCTCAAGTTATTTACAACTTGATGGATCAAGTTGTAAATATCAACCATTGGATTAAATCCAATGGTTCAAATCATCTCACGTTCTTTTGATTTGAGCCATTGGATTTGATCAAATGGTTGATAATTGCTTAACTTGATCCATCAAGTTATTTATAACTTGAGAGGATCTTATCCCGAAATTGTAAAGCCAAGCTAATTTTATTTGACCTACATGTTTTCCCGCTACAATCTATCTTGGATTTTTCTAACATATGCCCCGGGGGCACATGTTGCATCTAAGGGCGGAATGCGGAAAAGGGCGTCATTCGCATATTTTATTTGAAAAGTGTATTTTTTGTGGGTCCGAACATCCTTTTTCGTGAGTCCCGCCGTCCTTTTTGTGTGCTTAACATGTCCCCCCGGGGCACATGTTAGAAAAACCCATATATCTTTACTGTCATAAATTTACATATCACACTAAAAAGCTAATAGTCATAAGAGCACTTCCATTAGTAATGCCATAACGGGCGTTAGTGGCCAAATAAAGCCGTTAACTGGCGTTAACCCGTTGGACCTCCGACGTTATTGCAACGTTAGTCCCCATGCGTTAGTGGATTAACGGGCGTTAAAGGCTTTAAAAAAAAAATTACAAAATCACCCCCTCAACGGCTAGTGACCGTTAATTTTTAAAAAAAATTTACAAAAAAACCTCCTAACGGCTAGTTTTAATAAGTATTAGCGACGATGATGAATAAGTATTTGCTATGTTTTGTTATTTTTTTTTCGTTGTAATTTTCTTTAGTTATTTTATATTTGGTATTGTAATATGTTTAAGTTAAGGTTATATTTTTTTAATAAATGAAGTGTTTGTTTTAGTTTAGGGGTTGAAATTGAGAATATGAAATGTTAAAGTTTAACTTGGGATGTTATTGATGTGGGTATTTTTTGGGGATGTTAAAGTGAAATGTTAAAGCTGATGTGGCGCTGACGTGGCTGGTGTTAAACTATAACTCAAGCTACTAATGTAAATGCTCTAAAGGAAGTCCTAGATTATGTTATTATCATAACCTTTATTGTGAACTAACCATAATATTCTAGTGGTTAGGCAGATCTCCTCACAAGAGCTATAACGTTCATCTAAACCACCTTATATTGTATTTAGAACTTTCTATAAAATGAAGTTTTAAAAAAATAAGCCTACACACTTACTATAAAAGGAAGTCTTACGTTCAAAATAAGTGAAGACTACAAAAATTGTATTAATTTTGCTATTAATTCAATACATAGCTTAAAATTTCAGTTATCTTCCTGAAAATTAAATACGCAACATTGTAACATTGTAACTGCACACATCAATTCAAAACGTATAGTAAGAGAGATCATATATAAACCTCCTCTCTCTCATTGCGTCCCCACATACACAAAATAATTTAAAACCCGCAACTCTCTTTTCTCTGCTCTAAACCAACTTCGCTGTAAACCATCATCAACCGACACCAACAAAATCCGCCACTTTACGCGCGCAACAAGAACGAAACATCAAAGATCTCAGATTCGTCAAACAAGAAGATATGAAGAATAGTTAAACTTTGACTTTTTGAAACCGAAAGATAATACATCACTGATCCGTGAGAAGTTACACTTCGTCTTATTATTCAAATCCTTTAAAAGAAAGAACCAAACAAAATAAGTTTGAATCATTCTTTTTCGTTCGATTAAAACAGAAAAAAGAACATCAAGACCCACGAACAACCATCAAAAGAAACCAACATCAACTATCCCTACAACTAGACATAACCATTAACCCTCACCATCACTCCACAACTCTCATCTAACCTACAAAAACAATACCCCAACCCTGATTCATAAACTGAAATGAGAAGGTAAGAAACAAAGAGATCTCAGATTTTCTCTTATCATATTCAACGAGTTATTCTTAAACCAAAAAGATAAGAGATTTTTCAGCATAGATCTTTTTAGAAGACTAACTTCTTTTAATGTTGAAACCTTTTAAAGAAAAGAACAAAACCAATTCGTTCCATTTTCTCCTTTGTTCGTTGAAAACAAAACACGCAAGAAATACCTACCCGTGACCTTTATAAGATCTTGAAGCCACAACAGTGGAATGCAAGAACCGGGAAAAAAGAAAGGAATCTCAAAGAGTAGTGTTTGTGTGTTTGTTCAGATTTAAGCAGATAGGAACCAAGGTTGTTGGTAGGGGTGTCAGTAGGGTCGGGTTGACCCGACCCGAACCCGAACCCGAACCCGATTAGGCCTTATCGGGTCGGGTCTAATCGGGTCAAAAATCTTGTCGGGTTGTTTTGACCCGAACCCGATAACCCGATAATGTTATCGGGTCGGGTTAGGGTTAAAAAAATAATGTTATCGGGTTATCGGGTCAACCCGATTAGTCCCGATAATCGATTATCCAATTTTAAATAACTTTGTTTAATTGGCCCAATGTCTATAAGATCTGCTGTTTTTTTGGGATCAGATGTTTTTTTTGCACATGTTACAGTGTACTGATTTTGGTTGTTTTTTTTTGGATTTTACTTGTCTTTGCACATGTTGAGGTCGCGATTCTTGGCAACATGTTGATAATGCTTTTGAGTGTACCTGATTCTTGGCAACATGTTGAAGTATCTCTTGAGTATGCTTTTGAGTGTCTTGATTCGTGGCCAAGTTTTAAGTTTGTACTTAGATTCAACTCAGTGGCAAGTTTTAATGTACTTAGATCCATTATCATAATGATTCTTGGCATACTGAGTATTAGATCCATTATCATCATGTTGAGGTATCTTGAGTATTAGATGATGTTAGAATCAACTTAGTGGCCAAGTTTTAATGTACTTAGATCCATTATCATAATGATTCTTGGCAACATGTTGAGGTAAACTGATTTTGTTGCAAACTGATAACTTTAGTCATTCAATCAGTGGAATGATATGATTATTTTAACCCGCCAACCCGACTCAACCCGACCCGACTTAACCCGACCTGATAACACCCGAACCCGATAACCCGATTACTTATCGGTGCGGGTTCTGGTGTGACACAAAAATCATAACCCGACTCAACTCGACCCGACAAACCCGATAACCCCGATAACCCGACCTGATAACACCCCTAGTTGTTGGTGTTGTGGTTTGGTTTTCTTAAGAAGAAAAGAAATCCTGGGTGTGATTAGGGTGAGAAGGAGTTAGTTTGTTGTGTTGGTGTGTTAGAGAGAAAAGTAAGTTGTGGTTGCGTTTGTGTTTTAGTAGTGAGAAATATTAGGTTTTGCTTGTTAGACTAGGTTAATCTTATATACTTGTTAGAAGAATTGGGTTTATTGATTGGGGCATTCGAAATTTTTTCTACTATTTGTGGTTGGGCTGAGTTTGGCATTATGTTATTTCATTTGTGTTGAATAGAAAAAAAAGTGTATTAAACTTTCGGTTATCTCTACTACATTGGTTTAAGCAAAGTAAATTTCATAATATAAAAAAAATCTATCTCTATGAATGTTAAAAGATATTTATTTACAGATAAAGACGTTGCAGCTAATGATGCATATTAATAATTGCATATTTGTGTTTATGCCTAATTACATTTTATTTGGTAATGACATCTATTTTAACTTATGTTTCGAAGACGCTACTTATGTTACTTTCTTTCGTTTGGACCTTCTGTTCTTTTGGATATGAAATAGTTTGAATTGTTATGGGTTATAGTTATTTTAATTAAAAATTATCATTCTTGAGTAAAGTTATCGTTAGAAATAACGTATAAATGAACAACATTTACTCGCCATAAAATTTTGTCACAGGATATTCGCCGCCGCGGATACCCTGTTTGTAAATAGTAGTAGACACATATTTAAGAGTGACCATCAGTAGATACTATACATATTTAAGAGTGGCTAAAGAAAGAGTCAGAAATTGTCACGAAGATACCACAAGTTAAAATCGCACACAACTCTCATCTAACCTACAAAAACAATACCTTAACTCTGATTCATAAACTGAAATGAGAAGGTAAGAAACAAAGAGATCTCAGCTTTTATCTTATCATATTCAACGAGTTATTCTTAATCCAAAAAGATAAGAGATTTTTCATCATAGATCTTTTTAGAAGACTAACTTCTTTTAATGTTGAAACCTTTTAAAGAAAAGAACAAAACCAATTCGTTTCATTCTCTCCTTTGTTCGTTGAAAACAAAACACGTAAGAAATACCTACCCGTGGCCTTTATAAGATCTTGAAGCCACAACAGTGGAATGCAAGAACCGGGAAAAAAGAAAGGAATCTCAAAGAGTAGTGTTTGTGTGTTTGTTCGGATTTAAGCAGATAGGAACCAAGGTTGTTGGTGTTGTGGTTTGGTTTTCTTAAGAAGAAAAGAAATCCTGGGTGTGATTAGGGTGAGAAGGAGTTAGTTTGTTGTGTTGGTGTGTTAGAGAGAAAAGTAAGTTGTGGTTGCGTTTGTGTTTTAGTAGTAAGAAATATTAGGGTTTGCTTGTTAGACTAGGTTAATCTTATATACTTGTTAGAAGAATTGGGTTTATTGATTGGGCCATCTGAAATTTTTCCTACTATTTGTGGTTGGGCTGAGTTTGGCATTCAGTTATTTCATTTGTGTTGAATAGAAAAAAAAAGTGTATTAAACTTTCAGTTATCTCTACTACATTGGCTTAAGTGAAGTAAATTTCATTATATAAAAAAATCTCTATCTCTATGAATGTTAAAAGATATTTATTTACAGATAAAGACGTTGCAGCTAATGATGCATATTAATAATTGCATATTTGTGTTTATTGCCTAATTACATTTTATTTGGTAATGACATCTATTTTAACTTATGTTTCGAAGATGCTACGTATGTTTCTTTCTTTCGTTTGGACCTTCTGTTCTTTTGGATATGAAATAGTTTGAATTGTTATGGGTTATAGTTATTTTAATTAAAAATTATCATTCTTGAGTAAAGTTATCGTTGGAAAAAACGTATAAATGAACAACATTTACTCGCCATAAAATTTAGTCACAGGATATTCGCCGCCGCATTGCGCGGATACCCTGTTAGTAAATAGTAGTAGACATATATTTAAGAGTGACCATCAGTAGATACTATACATATTTAAAAGTGGCTAAAGAAAGAGTCAGAAATTGTCACGAAGATACCACAAGTTAAAATCGCACACATTTGAGTTATAACATCATATTTAGTAGATAAACTTAACATGAATAGCCTTTTGTGCTTATAAGACCTCACTTGTCACTACATATATAATATCAATTTTATACATTTTCTTTTTACACACCTTTTAAAAGTAAAATATATCTTTATTACCACCTAATAATATGTAAAAATTGGTAAGATTAATAAGTGTGAAAATATTTTTAAGAAGACAATAATTTTAACCCTTATAGATATATAAAATAATTGCTTTTATTTGTTGAAAAATCTAAAATTTGTTGTTATAAGTGTAAACATGTTTTATATAGCTATATGTGTGGTTATGTGACAAATCTGTAAATATTTAAAATTTCTCAGCAAACATATAAATTTTTTTGCACTTTAAAGTGTGTTGGAGAAATTTGTGTATAAATAATTAAAATTTGTAAATATTTAAAATTTCTCAACAAACATATAAATTTTTTTGCACTTTAAAGTGTGTTGGAGAAATTTGTGTATACATAATATTTTCTTTGTAGTGTATAAATTATGGGTTGTATTATTCATACATAGTTATTAAGATCCCGATCCTGATCTTAGGATCTTACGATTTTACAATATTACAATGCAAAAACGATCCGGATCTTAGTAAGCTTAAGATCCCACTCTTTACCATAAGATCTAATTCGATCCGAGTTTACTTTTCTCGAACCGTAAACTAAAAAACTACAAGGTTATATATTATTTTGTTTTGTGATATATAGGACAATATTTTCATGAAACATTCATATAATTTTGTTTTGTGATATATAATAATTTGTAGATTTTAATAATATTACAAAGATTATTAAGAAAATTGCATTATAGTAGGATCTTAAGATCCCGATCCGATCTTACAATTTCGATCTTGCAAAAACGAAAACGATCTTGCGTAGGATCTTGATCTTGAAAACCTTGATTCATACCCCTTATCCCATTTACCTTCCTTTGAGCTATTTTACTGACAGGACAAGATAGTTTTTGATAGTTTTTAGTTTCGTATCTTCTGTATTTTATTATTTTTTACTTATCAAACTTTATATTTTATGTGAAAACTGATTGACATGTCTAACTGTTATGCCTAAATATATGCCTATTTTTATGTAACAACATTCTGTTGGTGACGGACCCATTATTTTCACAAACCAATAAATCATTGCCATGCTGATTTAGGCACAAGTTAAGTCATACTGTTAGGCATCTTAATCATTTTTTATTTTATGTTGCGCAATTTTTTACGACAATTTAAGCCTTTTTATTAACATGATAAGATAGTTGTTTATGGTTTTCTGTTTCTTATTTTTTTGTGTTTTACTACTTTTAACTTATTAATTTTTACATTTTTTGTTCCTTATATTTTATTTGGGAGTTTTATAATAAAAATAAAAGAAATAATAATAAAATTTAGAATAGTTACAGTTATCACAAAAGGGTTACCAATGACCTAAGAGCACCCGGTGTGGGCTCGTCTTCGCCCTTCGTCGTCCACCTTGGCATCTCGTCGAGGCTCGTTGTGACAGATTATCGGGTGTCTCGTCGAGGCTCGTTGTTGGCAAGCAAATCGTGGGCACGACGAGTAAAGTTTTTTGATATGTGTGTATGTGTGTAATATATGTGTGTGTGTAATATATGTATGTGTGTAAATATGTTTGAATCTGAGGTGTGTTTTGTGTGTGTGTAGTGTGTGTGTGTATTTTGGGAAGAAGAAGAAGGGTCGGTTTTGTTTATTTTTTTTATTATTATTATTTTTTTTTAATTTATAACTTTTTTTTTTAGTATAAATTGTATTTTTATTTTTAATAAAATGAATTTAGTTTATTTGGAAATAGAATAAAAAAAAATAAAGTGGTCGTGGTGGGCCTCAAATGAAGAGGTTGAGGTTTGTTATGAGTGAGGAGAGAGTTTGTTGTGGTTAGTTGTGAAAAAATGAGATGCTGATGTGGCGCTGAGGTGACACGACGACGAGCCTAAGGCTCGTTTTGACACCTAGTGCTCTAATCCATAAATTAGTTAGAGATTACTCCGTATTATGAAATTTCTTGTCAATACATCCATAAAAATATACAAGTGGGAGTGTGGGACACACTCAGCTCGTTTTACACACTACACAACCTTCTATAAATTCAGCTCCGTACCAAACTCAAGACACACACACAAATAATAACAGACACAAACACAAAACACATGGCACAAACTGACTCTCTCTTGACCTTCAATGTCCGCAGACATGCACCTGAGCTCATTGGTCCAGCAACACCCACGCCACGAGAACTCAAGCCTCTTTCGGACATTGACGATCAAGAAGGCCTTCGGTTTCACATTCCTGTCATCCAATTCTATAGACCTAGTGCAAGTATGAAAAACAAGGATCCTGTGAGTGTGATCAGGGAGGCTCTTGCTAAGGTGCTCGTGTTTTACTATCCGTTTGCTGGACGACTTAAGGAAGGTCCAGCAAGAAAGTTAATGGTGGATTGTACTGGTGAAGGTGTTTTGTTTATTGAAGCGGAGGCTGATGTGACACTGAAGCAATTCGGTGATGCACTTCAGCCTCCGTTTCCTTGTTTGGAGGAACTTCTTTATGATGTTCCTGGATCCAGTGGAGTCCTAGATACTCCTTTGTTACTCATTCAGGTAATACATGTTTTAAATTATCACATAACTTGTATAGAATAAACGACTTAATATGTACCATTTTGATTAAAAACATTAGATACTGATTATAGTGGTTTTAAAAGCGGGAGTGGATATGCATGTCATAATAAAGTGATGCACACCACAAATATTCAGATATGGGTCGTACTATGTACATTATAAATGTCATTTTGTGATATCGACGGAAATTTTGATGGTTTACATATCATCTCCTTTTAAAAGCAATAATCAAATCATCACATAGCATTGAGATTTAGTTAGTAGTTTGATTAGTGTTGGTGTTATATAGCTTTCAAGGTAAAGCACACACTAATTATTAAGCAAACCACATAAATGGGAAAGTAGGGGTGAGCGAAAAAACCGAAAAGACCGAATAAACCGAAGATCGAAACGAACCGAACCGAAAATAACCGAACCGAATTAATAACTGAACCGAATTTGTTAAAACCGAACCGAACCGAGCTACTAATTCGGTTCTCGGGTTGGATATGGGTTTGACAGTTTGAACCGAAAACCGAATTAATATAAATATATATATATATTTTTTATATATTTTTATATATATTTATATATTTTTATGTATATTTATATATAAATAAATACTATTAAAGGTTATCATAATATAATAAAACACTTTTTATGCTTGAAATATATTTTTTTCTTAAATATCTACGTAATTATTAATTTTTTAAAAAAATAGTGAAATTCAAACCGAAATTAGAATTCAACCGAACCGGACCGAAAACCGAATTTGAATTTGGTTCAGTTCGGTTCTCGAGTTAACCTAAATTTTTTTTTAACCGAATTAACCGAACCGAAATAACTGAACAACCCGATGACCGAACCGATCAACACCATATGGGAAAGGGAAATTTCAATGGGCTAAGATAGATGATTTAAACAGTACTCTAATATAAATATTCTTGACCAAATTTTGTTGATAAACGTTAAATTGTTTATTGTAATATGTTAAAGTGATACTGTACTTGTTTGATAAGGGTAAGTTTAAGTCACATTATTTAAAACATTGTTGTTTTATGGAAGCTAATGTTTGATTTTGACATATATTTTTTTTCTATCATTTGCTAACTTGAAAATTTCATAAAACGCTATGCACGCCAAAAAAGAAAAACCTTATAAGAACACAAACTATCTTATTTTACTGTCGTGTAAAGAAGAATTTTGCTAGATCCACTCACAAGTTTCAAAAAAAATTTCACTTGCTGACGTATCAGTGAGTGGTTGGTGTGACAATTTCTCTCACGTACGTATTGATCAATACCGTTGGCGTCGGCGAGTGAAATTTTTTTGACTAATAAAGTGGATGTATCACTATGAATGTTGACTTTATATTGCACTAAAGTGGTTGTCTACTCTAGTCGTTATACACAATCAAACATTTTTTATCCAAAAAGAAAAAAAAAAGAGTAAATTATGATGTATCATGCATTTTAGTCCACATGAAGTCTTTGCTACTCGACACTCGCTAGATAATAAACTAAGTCAAGTACAATAAAAAAAAAAAAAAAAAAAAAAAAAAAAAAAAAAAAAAAAATTAATTATGCAAAGTGAATAAATAATTGAGTTGGGTTAATCTTTTAGTCATCGACCTAAACATGTTAATTGGTAAGTTATGAAATGATTTAGCACGAAATGTCCCCGGCAAAGTTTTATTCATTAAATTATGACTTGTTGCCTGTTGGTACTCTTTCCCACTTGCCAGACCTTTTTTTAGTGAAACACAATGATACAAGGACAATCATATCATAAAAAGTTAATGACTGCCTTTTAAAAAAGGAAACAAAAAGAAGGTATAACTAATTAACTGTTGCATATATACAAAAGAAATGATCCTTAAAAAGTTACTAACTTAGTTTATTTTATAGGTGACACGATTATTATGCGGCGGTTTTATCTTTGCTCTACGACTCAACCACACCATGAGTGATGCACCCGGACTAGTACAGTTCATGACTGGATTAGGTGAAATGGCACAAGGTGCATCAAAGCCATCGACATTACCTGTGTGGCAAAGGGAGTTGCTTTTTGCTAGGGACCCCCCTCGTGTTACATGCACTCATAATGAGTATGTCCAAGTGGAAGACACTAAGGGGACAATCATCCCACTAGATGATATGGCTCATAGATCATTTTTCATTGGCCCTGCTGAGGTTGCAGCTTTACGTAGGTTTGTCCCGCCTCACCTACAGAAATGCTCCACATTTGAGGTGCTAACAGCTTGCCTTTGGCGTTGTCGTACTATAGCACTCCAACCAGATCCTGAAGAGGAGATGCGTATCATATGCATTGTCAATGCACGTGGCAAGTTTAACCCTCCCCTGCCTGTAGGATACTATGGAAATGGTTTTGCCTTTCCTGTCGCCATTTCCACTGCTAGAGACCTAGCAATCAAACCACTAAGCCATGCACTTGAGCTTGTGATGAAGGCAAAATCCGATGTCACTGAAGAGTACATGAGATCTATAGCTGATTTAATGGTAACCAAAGGACGACCTCATTTCACGGTTGTTAGAAGCTACCTTGTCTCAGACGTGACTCGTGCTGGATTTGATGTAGTCGACTTTGGGTGGGGGAAGGCAGCATATGGAGGGCCTGCCAAAGGGGGAGTAGGAGCGATCCCTGGTGTAGCAAGTTTCTACATACCTTTTACAAATCATAAAGGCGAGTCTGGTATTGTGCTACCCATATGTTTGCCAAGTGCGGCGATGGACAAATTTGTCACTGAGCTCAATAACATGCTGACACAAGACAACAAGTTACAGCAAGTACTCCAAGAACACAATTTACAAGTGCTTTCACGACTATAAGTATTCTCTATGTTTTAATTCAACTCGTGCCTACGCAACACGCTTTACAGTGAACTTTTGATTGGAAAATGTTCTTAATAGTGTATACGTATAATTAAGTTATTGTACCACTTTCTACTATTGATGTATTGTATGGTTTTCTTCTCAATTAATCAATCAAATAACTATATCAAACAACATGAACTGTCTTTATGATTCCCAACATGCATATCTCTACATGGTTTTGGCTTTAACAATTGATCATACATATACGTTTAAAATTGTACCCTACTCATATAACTGTACAGTTTCACAATAGTCTTGGTTCAAGTTGATTGTTTAGTTACACCACCTGTATGATTTATCTGAAAGGGAACTTTTGTAAGCTAAAACCCTCCTCACTTCCATGCACTTATCTTGGCCTCTTAGCCCCCCATATTTTTTTGGTAACCATGATTTCCGACCTTTTGGTAATTACTTAGAAACCCATTATTGAGAAATTTCATAAGATACTCACCTCTTAGAAAGCTAGAAGCCTTTCATATGGTGGTAAACTCACTCACATCAAATCGGTTCTAGGTGCACTTGGTACTTATTTCTTCCAAGTCTTCAAAGCCCCTAAGTATGTTTAGAGAAATTAAGACGTAATTTTTTTTCCCCTGAAGGGGGGTGTTACTCCCCTTCCGTTTTGGAGGGCATGAAATAGGTAGCCTCCATGATTCTAACCTCGCCATGTTGGTCAAATGGCGGTGGCAATTTTATACGAAACCGATGCCCTTCCGAGACGTGTTATTAGTTCTATACACAGTTCTCGTGGGGGTCTTGATCCCGATTACCCATCACCTTGCACAAAACTGAGCACAGGGAGATGCATTATCAGGCTAAAAAAATCCATTTTGAATCTTAATGTCAACTTGGATTCCATTTTTACAATATAAGTAGGGTATTGCAACTCCATTGCTTTCTGAAATGACCAATGATAAGGGGATCAAAACTTAAAACATTTTCCCCTCGTTTGTACTCCCTGAACAATAAAAGATTGAAAAATAATGGATCACTGCAACAATCACAATGGGTCTTTTACTAGGACTTGGCAATGGATATCGCCTATAAGAGATGGTGAAGAGAAACAGCAGTTGTGTTGTTTTCTCAATACTCTCCAATACTTCGATGCAACTTCATCTTCTGATTGTTGGGAATACACATTGGCCGCCTCAATAAAACTACTCTGTTTCGTCCTTCAAAAGGTATATCAAAGACAGAACCTGCTCTCAATTGCGGATCAAATACGTTGGAACAGATTAATCCCGATTGAACTTAACATTCACTTCTGGAGATTTGCTATTGATGGACTACCCTACCCGGTGCAATTTAAATAGTTGCGGCACTGATCTCGACTCAATGCGATGCCCTTGAATTTTCACAACATATTTTTGCGGAAAGTGGTTTTAGTAAATCGTTTTGGGAATGGGCCTCTTGTGGTCGATTTGGAGGTTTCCTAACCGGAGTTGTTTTGTTGAATATTAAGGTTCTCTCGTACTGGCATGTTAACAACCAAACTGAGTTCAAGGAATCGTTGTAACAAGATTAAATAAATACCTAATTAACATTGTGAGATTCCACAACAATATGACTATGTCAAGCCGAGCAACATCAAACCCCGTCTCGAACACCCGTAACTCGGGAACAAAGTACACAGGAATAAGTGTCAACATCATCATCATTCCGCTTCTTCGAATCTGTCAAACACATAAAAAACGAAACCCTACGTTCCTTGTCCTTTAAAGTACTTTCGGCATTCCGTAAGTTGCTTGAGTTTCTAAGCCTAAGCACCCATGATTGATACAATCTTACACACATAATCGTTGAGTAGCAACAACCCACGATTACAACACGATGATAGTAACAAAAACAAGAACGGAAGCATATAGCCGCTATGGTTTTGAGTGAATATACAGTTTTTCATGTGTGTGTGTCACTCATTCATGCACTCACATACTGTATCTATAACCATGTAAATGTTAATCTCGACATTGCTTCAAACGACAAGGACCAAACTTGGTCGATATAAAGTCTACAACCGCCAAGCGGTTAATAGTATTTATAGGTAGTTATAGAAAGTTAGTTATATAACCGCCAAACGGTTAGAAACGGTTATGAAACCGAAACGACACAACGTTTGGATATGTCCATTCGTTTAGTATATATATGAACATACATGTAACGGTACAATTGTTAGATGAATCATTAGTTATTCAAGTTACGTTGTTTGCATTTCATTTCGACTAACACATTTGGGACCAACATTTGGCATCAAGAGCCTTGTTTTACACGCTCGTTACACCATCACAAACATCAAAACTTTGTTAACGAGACGATCAAAACCGAAATCTCAACGAGACCGAAGGAAACCAAAACAGTAAGAAGACACCAAACCTTGTTTCGTGAAGAAGTAGACGCCATATATTTCATATACGCTGTTCCGGATAACTGGGACGCAAGAGAAGTAGTATACCTAACTTACCTTGTGTCGAATTGCAAACGGGAGGACACCAAAATAGTGTGGTGCCCGTTTCGTAGTACTCATACACGACAGAAAATACAAAGACTTTGTTGGTGTTTTATACACCACAACAAAGAAAAGGGAGATTACCTTGTCGCAAACATTAACGTGACAAGAAGAAAAAGAGAAAGACGCCAAGAGGATACCTTGTATATATATACGAGATATACAAGAAGAAAAAAAGCGTTGCTTGGAGAATTAAGAAGGTATACCGAAAAGGAAAACAATCAAGGATTGTTTTGGAGAAGACGCTAGCAATACAAGGATCAACAACAAAAACAACCATCAATTGTTTTTGAAAAATACCGAGAGGTATTTTGTTGCGAAGATACGGTGTGAACAAAAGAAAAGGAAAATGTATTGTGGAACGCGGACAAGCAACGAGGACAACAAGGATTTTAAGCACATCGCCTCTTGTTTGGATACTACCATTGTAGTAGTAGAGAAGAAGACAAACAAATCAATTTGTTTGAATAAATACCGAAAGGTATTGTGGGATACTTGTGTTCATATAGACTTTGAAATTAAAAAAACAACAAATAATATCTTTGTTGTTTTACCGAGAAGAAAGCCGAGACCAACAAGTGGATCTAGGCATTAAATTTTCAAGTCGACACAAAAGGAAGAAAAGACAACGTGGTGGAAGAGTGGTATATTGAAAAACAATTCGACAACATCAAAAGAGGGTACGCACGTAATTGGTTTACGTGGAAAGAAAGAACGTGGTTGGTATAACACCAAGCAACAACAACAAGTAATACTGTGTGTTTTACACAACAACGAGGTCACAAACTCAAACTTTGGATTTCTTTTATACTTTAGATAGTATAGATTGTTATTTTATATTATTAGGAAATCTTGAGAACTTTATATTGATCCCGCACTATTAGATTCCGGATAACTATTGCTCCTCGTAGTATTAAGAATACCATACTAAGTTAGAATTCCCATACGAATTAGAAAGTGAAGATCATAAGCACTATCAAAATGCCCGGTGACGATGCGAATAACACTAACACTACACCAAAACCCGTAACCCCAATGGCACAATATCAATGCCCTAAACTCAAAACCACAAACTATACAGTTTGGACTATACAAATTAAGGTGATACTAGAAGCACAAGGTTTATAAGAAGCAATAGAACCTAAGGATAACACGCAAGTAGATGATAAGAAGGATAAGGCAACGACGGCCTTCCTATATCAAGCATTGACCGAAGATGTGATCTTACAAGTAGCAAGCTGTAAAACGGCAAAAGAATTAAGGGATTCACGAGAAAGAGACACGTGGAGAAGAGAAAGTGCAACAAGCACGGTTACAATCAATGATGATGGATTTCGCACCTCTCGATGAAGGAAGATGAAACAAGGGATGCATTTACTACCAAACTAAACGGCTACGCCAAGGCTAAAGAATTAGGAAAAGCGCTGGATGAATCACTTTTAGTACGAAAACTATTAGATTCACACCGATAGGTTCATTCAAATAGTAGCATCCATAGAACGACAAATGATCTCGATGACATTACGCGATGAGATCACTGGAAGACTTAAGGCATTCGAGGAGAGAATAAAACCGCGGAGAGGACAGTAGAAAGTCAAGATAACTTATTATTAGCACAAGGCGAACACTCTTGAAATAAGAAACGATTTACCAAATATAGAGGTAGATCAAACTATTCACGAGAAAATTGGCAAAATAAGGGTAGATAACTCGAATGGAGAAAATTCAACTCACAATAAGAATAAAGGTGAGTGGGATAAAAAGAAGTTAAAATGTTTCAATTGCGAGGAAACCCGACATTTCAAGAGAAACTGTAGAAATCCACCAACAACTCAGGAACAATCAAACCTTATCTTAGAAGACGATGAACCATCATTATTAATGGCTACACAAGAAACTGAGGAAATCTTGTTAAATGAAGAACAAGTACAACCCCGAAAATATGCTACAACAGATGCTAGCATATGGTATTTGGATAATGGTGCAAGTAACCATATGACGGGCACCAAAGGCCATTTTAAGGATATTGACGAAAACATCACCGGACGCTGCTTCTTTTGGAGATGGATCGTATGTAGAGATTAAGGGTAGAGGTTCAATATTATTAGGATGTAGAAACCTACAATAAGATGATTTCGACGCTACTAGATTTCAAACCTCAAGAGCAACTTACTTAGTCTAGGACAACTTACGTAAATAGGTTGCAATATCATCATGGATGGAAACCTTCGACTTTGTATGATAAAAGCAAGAAGTTGTTGATGAAAGTAGAACGATCTAAGAATCGACTTTAGAGTATTAGATTACATATAGTAGCACCTATATGTCTTTAGCAAACGATGACCAAGCATGGTTATGGCATGCTAGATTAGGTCACCTAAACTTTGACGTTATCAACAAAATGACAAGAAAAGTTCTAGTGGATGGAATACCGAGAATAAATCATGCAGGACAAATGCGGATGCATGTTTATTTGGAAACACATTAGAACACCCTTTCCAAATCAAGCTAATTCAGATCAAAGAACCCGCTGACTTCTTATATGGAGATTTTGTGGTCCCATAAGTCCGCCACACACTCTGAAAGAAGCTCATCTTCTTATTAGCATGACTACACACGCTTTCATGTGGGCTTACTTTCTTCTTCAAAGACCAAGCATCAAAGACATTAAAGGAATTTATACAGCAGATTGAATTAAAGTTAAAGTTGAAAATAAAAATGCTAAGAACTGATAAAGGAGGCTTAATTTACATCAAATGAATTCACCAAATACTCGTAAGGAGAATGGAATAGAAAGACAATTGACGCACCATACTCACGCAAATGAATGGTGTAGAGAGAGGAGAAATAGGACGTTGTTATCAACTACTAGGAGTATGATGAAAGCGATGAAGTTACCCTAAATTTTTGCTGAAGCAAATATACACCATTTACATACTTAATGGGTACCTACGAAAGCCTCGGAAGATAAAACACCATATGAAGCCCTCTACAACAGAAAACCAAATATGGAATACCTAAGAATATTCGGATGCAAGTTATGCTAAGATAACAATACCTCACTTGAAGAAGATGGATGATAGAAGCATTCCAATGATTTACTTAGGAGTTGAAGAAGGATCAAAAGCATGTAGGCTATATGATCCAGTGGGAAAGAAGAAACATGTTAGTAGGGATGTAAAGTTTATGGAAACGAAACCGTGGGATTGGAATAACAATGAAGAGGATACAAGTACACAAGATAATGCTGGACTAGTTTCAGATAGAACGGAGTTGACAATGATAATCCTACAACCACCAACACAAAAAATGATAACACGTATCATGAACAAGAACCTATACCAGATCCACCCTCACCAATCACACCACCATCATCCACTTACAAACCTAACTCGAAAAAGAAGGAGCTACTATTAGCTCATTAGAAAGCTCAGATCCTAGATTTTATCATAGACCAATACAAGGTTTAAAGAATATTACGGAAATCTATTTAAACCGCACGTGAAGTAAGCACCAAGCTTATTTTTCACGTAAGAAGAACCCCGTAATTATAAGGAAGCATCAAAAGATGAGAAGTGGATTGAGGCCATGGAAATTGAATTAGATTCAATCAACAAAAATAACACATGGACCCTTACCACATTGCCCAAAAATCAGAAGGCAATAGGACTCAAATGGGTTTATAAAACCAAGAGAGATGCACAAGGAAAGATCATTAAATATAAAGCAAGATTAGTAGCAAAAGGTTATGTACAAGAACAAGGAATAGACTTCGGTGAAGTGTTTGCACCAGCTAGATAGATAGACATCCGCTTAATATTAGCACTAGCAAGATATCATGGATGGCAAGTAGACCACTTAGATGTAAAATCAGCATTTTTACATGGAGAATTGAAGGAAGAAGTCTATGTTACACCAAGGTTTCATTCAACAAGGAAACCTAGAAAAGTCTACAAGCTAACTAAAGCTTTGTATGGCTTAAGACAAGCACCTAGAGCTTGGAACGTGAAGCTTGACCAAACCTTGAAGTCATTAGACTTTAAGAAATGTAATCTCAAACAAGCAAGTACACAAAGAGAAGCAAGACTTCTACACTTAGCGTTGGAGTATATGTAGATGATTTGATAATCACGGGCACTCCAAAGAAGGAGTAGACTTGTTCAAATCCCGTGATGGAAGAAAAATTGAAATGAGCCACTTAGGTTGCTAGCATATTACCTTGGGATAGAAGTTACCGCATGCAGAGGAGAGATTACAATCAAGCAAACAAGGTACATTAACAAGATCTTAAAAGAAAAAAGCATGACGGACGAATTACACAAAGACACCAATGGATCCCGGCACTAAGTTGGTCGGGCGCGAAGATGGAAACCCAGTTGACGTAACTTATTACCGAAGCCTAATTGGAAGTCTCAGATACTTACTACATACAAGACCAGATCTTAGTTACTCAGTTGGACTACTCAGCAGATTTATGCAAGAACCGAAGGATCATTGATGCGTGCCAAACAGTCAAGCTAAATCACTCAAGTCTTGCCACTTGTGAATGGCAAAATCAGAACCAGCCTTAAAACTCTAAGCACGAATGCAATGAAGATCTGAGTATAGTGTTTCCCCGGGTCGTTATGTCCCAGCGAGCTATGCAATGGATTATCAAACGTAAAGTGATCGAGAAATTTGAACAGAAAAAGGGATTTGGAATGATTATTATAACTACAGAAAAAGCCAACAAATTACAACGGCTTAAATGCAAATTAAAGGAGATTAAAAAGATAAAAAAAAATATTAAATAAACGCTATCACTATTTGCAAAATGATGTTTTTGTTTTTATGTTTTTACAAAACTGAAATTAAAATCTACGTGACGTACAAATTAAAAAGTGAAACTTACACAATATTAACCCTAAAAATATGAAAAATACGTTTTTACAAACCTAATGATAAAAGAAAATATTTATAAAAAGAAAATTATTTTTACAACTATTTAATTAATTAATATTAATTAAAAACTATTTTTAACTATTAAATAATTACCTAAAATACAAGAAATTAGGGAATAAAGCTAGAAAAATAAAGTTATGAATTGGAAAAGTCTAAAATATCAAAATAGAATTTTCAAAACTATTTTTATATTTTTCTGATTATTTTTGTATTTTTTATGAATTTTAAACTATTAAAAACTAATTAAATTACTAAAAATTACAAAATAAACTATGAAAAATCTGGAAAATTACTTTTTTTACTTTTTATATTTATCTAAACCTAATAAAATTGAAAAATTATTTTTTTGAACCTTTTCTTAATTTTTTGTATTAAAAGCTATTTAAAAATGCTTAAAAACTAATTTAAATTAAGAAAAATAGCAAATCAACTTAGAAAAATCTGAAAATTTCAGGAAAAGTCTAAAATAATATTAGGAAGCTAGGAAAATTGGAAAAACAAGTGCTTATGTGTAGAAATTAGAAACTGATGAATCAAGTGCTTATAAATAAGCACTTGAATAAGCTAAATGAAGACCAACAAGCACCTACTGTTTACAGAAGCCAAAATATGCTACAAGTACTAAAATGCAACTAAAAACAACAAGCTTTAAACACATGAATGCAAGATTAATAGATTTGGATTATTTGAACTTATAAGCTAAAGACAGATTCTGAGTAGCTACTTTGGACACAAGCACAAGCTTCAAATGAAGCTAAAACTGAAAACTACAAATTGGAACCTATCCTAGACCTGGTTGAGATCAAGTGCACCAAAACTCAGACCTGGGTGAGCTCATATGAGCCTTATGCAACCCTGGACAAAACTGAGAAAAACTCAGTTATTAATGAGCCCTGTGAGCAGGGCATCTGACACCCAAAGGAGAAGCAGTTTTGAGGCTTCTAAAAAATTTGTAAAAATCTAATAAAATGGTGATAAGAAAGAAGACCAGTTGAAGTTTTTTAAAATACCAAAGTTCACTGAAATTGGCTCAAAATTGAACTCATGAAAATTCCTTGCAGTTTGCCCAAAAATAGATTTTTGCAACTTTTGACTTTTGAAGAAATATGGACAGTTGACTTTGGTGAGATTTAAGCTAACTTCAAGGACTGAATATGATGTTAATGGATGAAATGAAACTAACACAAGCTATGTTTCTCAATTCTAAACACAAATCAACTTTTTATCATTGCAAAATCTCAACAGTTAACTGAATAGGATAGATTTCAATGGATTTTGACTTTGAGCCTGTGCAGGCTCAAAACTTTGACAGATATAAGTATATATGAACTGAACAAGCATGAACAAACAAACCTAGACCACTGAACAAGCCTATGGGACATATTTATCAGCAAATCCAAACACACCTTATCTTACTGTTATGAAGATTAAAAGAGACAAACACTTTTCAAACTTGCATCAATGATCAAACTACATTCTTATATCCTAAATACAACTTAAGGAACAGATTTAAACCAGTTATAGCTAAAAATGAAGATTATACAAAGAAACCTTGAAATAACTTACAAATTGTCCTTTGCCACAATGGCATGCAACAAACAATCACAGAACCTCTATCCTAAGTATTTCCAACCAAATCATTCCAAATCAACCCATTTCCATGCTGCACCAACCCATGTCCATTTCTGAATACAAATTTGGCCCATTTTGACTTTCTTTGACCAAACTCAATATTGATTGAAACTTAAACTTAAGCTTATAAAAAGCTATGCTAAGCCCATATAAGCTTAATGGAACTGAAACAAGCTATTGGAAGCTTTGTGTGAGAATTGAAAATGAAAAATTCAACAGAAATTTAAACAAGGAATTTTAATCATAAACTGAATTGATACTTGGAAACAAGTTATAATGATACAAATACCTTAGTTTGATACAAAGAAATAAGATATTACAGGTTTTATACTAATTTAAAGACTTTAAATTAAAAACGACATTTTAAGATAAAAATAAAACTACAAGACTCCTCATTGCTTCTTCTCTTGCTTCCTTCTTATACCCAAAGTTTTTCTCTCTATTCTGATTAAATCCCACCAATCCTCTCACCTTGGATGGCTCAAAATGATCCTAGCCGTTTAAATAGATTTTGCCAATTTATTTTTATCCAATTGGGGTTGAGAAGTGTTGGGGTGATGGCCTTTGAGGGGAGTTCGAGGGGTGGAGGGCTAGACTTTCACAGGAGCCTTTGTTTTAAACCAGGGTGGTTTTGGTTTCGGGTTAAAAGTGGGACCTGACCGGTTGGGTAATATGGTATGGGCTTGGGATTATTTTGGGCTAAGGATTAGAATTGAACCCATTTGAAACATTAAGGACTAAACATGCCAAACTGAAACTCCGGGGACCAAATGAAAATGAACTTGCGTCCAAGGGTTGGTTTTGACAATCTCCAAAAATCCAAGGACCAGACTTGTCATTTTGCAATTTTCGGGGGCCATTTCTGCCAATTTTCAAAGTTGAAGGACCATTCTTGTAATTTTCTCAAACTTTTGACATTTTCACCAAAGGACTAAATTTGACAAGTTATGATTTTAAAAGGACCTTTGGTGATTTTTCTTTTGAAATTTTGATTCAGGGACTATTTTTGATAATTTTTAGAAACTTGGGACTGAATCGCCAATTATGCAAACTTTGCTCATTTTTCATCCGATTTTAAACATTTTGCATCTGAAACATATAAAATGCAATTTTGGAATATTTTTATTATTTTGATGCATTTTCGAGCATTTTAGACGCTTGCGTTCAGATTTGACTAAAATGAGAGTATTACACACTCATCAATCATCACCGCAAAGGAAACAAGTAATCCGATACATCAAAGGAACAAAAGAGCATGGCATAATATACAAGAAAGAAGGCGGCTACAAGATTACAGGATACAGTGACAATAGTTATGGAATCAATACGATCAAGGAAAAGGAACTACTTGAATAGTATTTTACTTTGTAGTCACCTATTACCGTACTCGAAGCAACCGAATAGCACTCTCATCATGTGAATCAATTCATGTCACTCACGCATGTTGCAGCAAGCCTTATGGTTAAAACGCTTACTCATGAATTAACCGGATTGGAAGAAAAAGGATAACGCTTAGAGTTGACAAACATATCACAATAACACTCGTAAAGAACCAAGTTTTTCATGGAAGGAGCAAGCACATAGACATTCGCTATCATTTCATTCATGAATGCGTAGAGAATGGTCATATTAAAGTGGAACACGCAGTGGAGAACTACAAAGAGCGAGATATCTTAACAAAAGCTTTACCAAGACTCAAGTTCGTTACTATGCGACAAATGCTCGGAGTTCAAGACTTAGGACGAAGCAACGATCAAGATTAAGGAGGAGAATGTAAATGCTAATCTCGACATTGCTTCAAACGACAAGGACCAAACTTGGTGTGTTAGAGAGAAAAGTAAGTTGTGGTTGCGTTTGTGTTTTAGTAGTAAGAAATATTAGGGTTTGCTTGTTAGACTAGGTTAATCTTATATACTTGTTAGAAGAATTGGGTTTATTGATTGGGCCATCTGAAATTTTTCCTACTATTTGTGGTTGGGCTGAGTTTGGCATTCAGTTATTTCATTTGTGTTGAATAGAAAAAAAAAGTGTATTAAACTTTCAGTTATCTCTACTACATTGGCTTAAGTGAAGTAAATTTCATTATATAAAAAAATCTCTATCTCTATGAATGTTAAAAGATATTTATTTACAGATAAAGACGTTGCAGCTAATGATGCATATTAATAATTGCATATTTGTGTTTATTGCCTAATTACATTTTATTTGGTAATGACATCTATTTTAACTTATGTTTCGAAGATGCTACGTATGTTTCTTTCTTTCGTTTGGACCTTCTGTTCTTTTGGATATGAAATAGTTTGAATTGTTATGGGTTATAGTTATTTTAATTAAAAATTATCATTCTTGAGTAAAGTTATCGTTGGAAAAAACGTATAAATGAACAACATTTACTCGCCATAAAATTTAGTCACAGGATATTCGCCGCCGCATTGCGCGGATACCCTGTTAGTAAATATTTAAAATTTAGCAAACATATAAATTTTTTTGCACTTTAAAGTGTGTTGGAGAAATTTGTGTATAAATAATTAAAATTTGTAAATATTTAAAATTTCTCAACAAACATATAAATTTTTTTGCACTTTAAAGTGTGTTGGAGAAATTTGTGTATACATAATATTTTCTTTGTAGTGTATAAATTATGGGTTGTATTATTCATACATAGTTATTAAGATCCCGATCCTGATATTAGGATCTTACGATTTAACAATATTACAATGCAAAAACGATCTGGATCTTAGTAAGCTTAAGATCCCACTTTTTACCATAAGATCTAATTCGATCCGAGTTTACTTTTCTCGAACCGTAAACTAAAAAACTACAAGGTTATATATTATTTTGTTTTGTGATATATAGGACAATATTTTCATGAAACATTCATATAATTTTGTTTTGTGATATATAATAATTTGTAGATTTTAATAATATTACAAAGATTATTAAGAAAATTGCATTATAGTAGGATCTTAAGATCCCGATCCGATCTTACAATTTCGATCTTGCAAAAACGAAAACGATCTTGCGTAGGATCTTGATCTTGAAAACCTTGATTCATACCCCTTATCCCATTTACCTTCCTTTGAGCTATTTTACTGACAGGACAAGACAGTTTTTGATAGTTTTTAGTTTCGTATCTTCTGTATTTTATTATTTTTTACTTATCAAACTTTATATTTTATGTTAAAACTGATTGACATGTCTAACTGTTATGCCTAAATATATGCCTATTTTTATGTAACAACATTCTGTTGGTGACGGACCCATTATTTTCACAAACCAATAAATCATTGCCATGCTGATTTAGGCACAAGTTAAGTCATACTTTTAGGCATCTTAATTATTTTTTATTTTATGTTGCGCAATTTTTTACGACAATTTAAGCCTTTTTATTAACATGATAAGATAGTTGTTTATGGTTTTCTGTTTCTTATTTTTTTGTGTTTTACTACTTTTAACTTATTAATTTTTACATTTTTTGTTCCTTATATTTTATTTGGGAGTTTTATAATAAAAATAAAAGAAATAATAATAAAATTTAGAATAGTTGCAGTTATCACAAAAGGGTTACCAATGACCTAAGAGCACCCGGTGTGGGCTCGTCTTCGCCCTTCGTCGTCCACCTTGGCATCTCGTCGAGGCTCGTTGTTGGCAAGCAAATCGTGGGCACGACGAATAAAGTTTTCTGATATGTGTGTATGTGTGTAATATATGTGTGTGTGTAATATATGTACGTGTGTAAATATGTTTGAATCTGAGGTGTGTTTTGTGTGTGTGTAGTGTGTGTGTATTTTGGGAAGAAGAAGGGAAGAAGAAGAAGGGTCGGTTTGGTTTATTTTTTTTATTATTATTATTTTTTTTAATTTATAACTTTTTTTTTTTAGTATAAATTGTATTTTTATTTTTAATAAAATGAATTTAGTTTATTTGGAAATAGAATAAAAAAAATAAAGTGGTAGTGGTGAAGCATACCAAAATGAAACGGTTATGGAGGTTTGTTATGAGAGGAGGAGGTTTGTTGTGGAAAATGAGATCTGATGTGGCTACCGGTACAAGACGCGACGACAAAATAGGCCGTTTGACACCTAGTGCTCTAATCCATAAATTAGTTACAGATTACTCCGTATTATGAAATTTCTTGTCAATACATCCATAAAAATATACAAGTGGGAGTGTGGGACACACTCAGCTCGTTTTACACACTACACAACCTTCTATAAATTCAGCTCCGTACCAAACTCAAGACACACACACAAATAATAACAGACACAAACACAAAACACATGGCACAAACTGACTCTCTCTTGACCTTCAATGTCCGCAGACATGCACCTGAGCTCATTGGTCCAGCAACACCCACGCCACGAGAACTCAAGCCTCTTTCGGACATTGACGATCAAGAAGGCCTTCGGTTTCACATTCCTGTCATCCAATTCTATCGACCTAGTGCAAGTATGAAAAACAAGGATCCTGTGAGTGTGATCAGGGAGGCTCTTGCTAAGGTGCTCGTGTTTTACTATCCGTTTGCTGGCCGACTTAAGGAAGGTCCAGCAAGAAAGTTAATGGTGGATTGTACTGGTGAAGGTGTTTTGTTTATTGAAGCGGAGGCTGATGTGACACTGAAGCAATTCGGTGATGCACTTCAGCCTCCGTTTCCTTGTTTGGAGGAACTTCTTTATGATGTTCCTGGATCCAGTGGAGTCCTAGATACTCCTTTGTTACTCATTCAGGTAATACATGTTTTAAATTATCACATAACTTGTATAGAATAAACGACTTAATATGTACCATTTTGATTAAAAACATTAGATACTGATTATAGTGGTTTTAAAAGCGGGAGTGGATATGCATGTCATAATAAAGTGATGCACACCACAAATATTCAGATATGGGTCGTACTATGTACATTATAAATGTCATTTTGTGATATCGACGGAAATTTTGATGGTTTACATATCATCTCCTTTTAAAAGCAATAATCAAATCATCACATAGCATTGAGATTTAGGGTGTGTTTGTTTCATTAAGATGTTTAGGATCTGAATCTGACTACCGCATCTTACTGGTAAGAGGTGGCTAGAAAGTCTAAATCTGAACGAAATAATGTTGTTTGTTTTTGTATAATTGTCCGAATGATTTTAAGTGCTCGTTTTTGCAATTTGTTTATTAAACCAACGCAATACGATAATAAGTAACTTATGTAAATATGAAACAAGACTTTTTATCATGAATATAACATACTACCTCCGTCCCATAATAATTGTCCACTTTGACTTTTTCAGTATTTTTATTCAAGACCATAAATATTTTTATTTGTATAATATAATACTTGATGAAAAATATATGAATAGATTGGGTTTTAAATGTATTTTTATTTGGTATAATTTTCATCAAGTATTATATAACACAAATAAAAATATAAATAGTCAAAGTTAAACAAGAAATACTCATAAATAGTAAAAGTGGACAATTATTATGGGACGGAGGTAGTAGTTAATAAACAATCAAATATATTGTATAAAGTTTGCAAAACGAGTAAGAAAAGGATAAGACAAGCCCCCACCTCTTACTAAGTAAGATGTTATATGTCTAACTCAAGTATTACTCAAAAGAAAAAAAACAAACAACCAAAACGTCTGCCCACCTCTTACTGGTAAAAGTAAGAGGGCTAGTAAGACTTATTTTATAAAAACAAACAGACCCTTAGTTAGTAGTTTGATTAGTGTTGGTGTTATATAGCTTTCAAGGTAAAGCACACACTAATTATTAAGCAAACCACATAAATGGGAAAGTAGGGGTGAGCGAAAAAACCGAAAAGACCGAATAAACCGAAGATCGAAACGAACCGAACCGAAAATAACCGAACCGAATTAATAACTGAACCGAATTTGTTAAAACCGAACCGAACCGAGCTACTAATTCGGTTCTCGGGTTGGATATGGGTTTGACAGTTTGAACCGAAAACCGAATTCATATAAATATATATATATATTTTTATATATTTATATATATATTTATATATTTTTATGTATATTTATATATAAATAAATACTATTAAAAGGTTATCATAATATAATAAAACACTTTTTATGTTTGAAATATATTTTTTGCTAAATATCTACGTAATTATTAATTTTTTTTAAAAAAAAAATAGTGAAATTCAAACCGAAATTAGAATTCAACCGAACCGGACCGAAAACCGAATTTGAATTTGGTTCAGTTCGGTTCTCGAGTTAATCTAAATTTTTTTTTAACCAAATTAACCGAACCGAAATAACTGAACAACCCGATGACCGAACCGATCAACACCATATGGGAAAGGGAAATTTCAATGGGCTAAGATAGATGATTTAAACAGTACTCTAATATAAATATTCTTGACCAAATTTTGTTGATAAACGTTAAATTGTTTATTGTAATATGTTAAAGTGATACTGTACTTGTTTGATAAGGGTAAGTTTAAGTCACATTATTTAAAACATTGTTGTTTTATGGAAGCTAATGTTTGATTTTGACATATATTTTTTTTCTATCATTTGCTAACTTGAAAATTTCATAAAACGCTATGCACGCCAAAAAAGAAAAACCTTATAAGAACACAAACTATCTTATTTTACTGTCACGTAAAGAAGAATTTTGCTAGATCCACTCACAAGTTTAAAAAAAAATTTCACTTGCTGACGTATCAGTTAGTGGTTGGTGTGACAATTTCTCTCTCCTGTCTGTCACATCAATCACTCGCGACATCGCCGCCGGTGAATTTTTTCATAGACTTTAAGTTTAGTGGATGTAGATACCAATCGTGAAAGAATGTTGACTTTATATTGCACTAAAGTGGTTGTCTACTCTAGTCGTTATACACAATCAAACATTTTTTATCCAAAAAGAAAAAAAAAAGAGTAAATTATGATGTATCATGCATTTTAGTCCACATGAAGTCTTTGCTACTCGACACTCGCTAGATAATAAACTAAGTCAAGTACAATAAAAAAAAAAAAGAAAAAAAAAGTAAATTATGTGCAAAGTGAATAAATAATTGAGTTGGGTTAATCTTTTAGTCATCGACCTAAACATGTTAATTGGTAAGTTATGAAATGATTTAGCACGAAATGTCCCCGGCAAAGTTTTATTCATTAAATTATGACTTGTTGCCTGTTGGTACTCTTTCCCACTTGCCAGACCTTTTTTTAGTGAAACACAATGATACAAGGACAATCATATCATAAAAAGTTAATGACTGCCTTTTAAAAAAGGAAACAAAAAGAAGGTATAACTAATTAACTGTTGCATATATACAAAAGAAATGATCCTTAAAAAGTTACTAACTTAGTTTATTTTATGAGGTATGCTAGAATCACACAAGATTTACAAAAAAACATCCACATAATTATGTGGCTTGACACTTGGACCAATCACTAACTCTCTTCATTCATAACTCTCTTTTTTATAACAAATCATTTTATTACACATCATTGTGTGGAAGTTTTTTTGTAAATTTTGTGTGATTCTAGTATTTCTCTTATTTTATAGGTGACACGATTATTATGCGGCGGTTTTATCTTTGCTCTACGACTCAACCACACCATGAGTGATGCACCCGGACTAGTACAGTTCATGACTGGATTAGGTGAAATGGCACAAGGTGCATCAAAGCCATCGACATTACCTGTGTGGCAAAGGGAGTTGCTTTTTGCTAGGGACCCCCCTCGTGTTACATGCACTCATAATGAGTATGTCCAAGTGGAAGACACTAAGGGGACAATCATCCCACTAGATGATATGGCTCATAGATCATTTTTCATTGGCCTGCTGGAGGTTGCAGCTTTCGTAGGTTTGTCCCGCCACCTACGAAATGCTCCACATTTGAGGTGCTAACAGACTGCCTTTGGCGTTGTCGTACTATAGCACTCCAACCGGATCTCAAGAGAGATGCGTATCATATGCATTGTCAATGCATCGTGGCAAGTTTAACCCTCCCTGCTCATAGGATACTATGGAAATGGTTTTGCCTTTCCTGTCGCCATTTCCACTGCTAGAGACCTAGCAATCAAACCACTAAGCCATGCACTTGAGCTTGTGATGAAGGCAAAATCCGATGTCACTGAAGAGTGTTGGTCCCAATATGAGTAAAACAATATAACGAAATTGCAATATAATGAATAACTTGTCAATATGTCTAAATGTCGAAATTCTGTACATGTACATCTATATATAGGTTTCTAAAGGTGTCTCCAAGCAGACACAATGGTTCTAGAATAACCGCCATAACTATAATAACCGCTATTCGGTTATTAAGAATGTAATAAGCAACTTTGGTCCTTCATGTTTCTTGTCTTGATGAATGGAGCAGTAGATCGAGATTATATGCTCACATTCTCCTCCTTAATCTTGATCTTGCCGTCCTAAGTCTTGAACTCCGAGCATTTTTCGCATAGTCATGAACTTGAGTCTTGGTAATGCTTTAGTTAGAATGTCTGCTCTTTGAAGTTCTCCGCCACGTGTTCTACCTTGATATGACCATTCTCACGCATTCCGAATGAAATGATAGCGAATGTCTATATGCTTGCTTCTTTCGTGAAATGAAATGGGTTCTTTACGAGTTGTATAACTGATATATTGTCAACTCTAAGCGTTATCTTCTTTTCTTCTAATCAGTTAACCATCGAGTAATCGTTTCAACCATAAGGCTTGACATCTGTCTTGCTGTAGCCATAAATTCTCGATTCACATGATGAGAGCGCCATCGTTTGCTGCTTCGAGTACACCAGTGATAGGTGACTCTCCAAAGTAAAATACTATTCCAGAGTTCCTTTTCCTTGATTGTATTAACTCCATAACTACTATCGTCAGTATCCGTAATCTTGCGGCTTCCGTCTTTCTTGTATATTACTCCATGGTCTTTCGTTCCTTTAATGTATCGGATTACTTGTTTCACCGCCTTCAGGTGATGATCCTTTGGGTCTTGCATAAATCTGCTGAGTAGTCCGACTGAATAACTATGATCTGGTCTTGTATGCGTAGTATCCGAGACTTCCAATTAAGCTTCGGTAATAAGTTGCGTCAACCGGGTTTCCATCTTCCGCCACCAACTTAGCCGGTCCATCTGTGTTTCGTGTCATTACGTCCGTCATGCTTGTCTCTTTTAAGATCTTGTTAATGTATCCAGTTTGCTTGATTGTAATCTCTCCTCCTGTCAGTGTAACTTCTATCCCAAGGTAATATGCTAGCAACCCTAGGTCGCTCATTTCAAATTTATCTTTCATCTCGATTTGAACAAGTCTACTTCCTTCTTTGGAGTCTGATTATCAGATCATCCACATATACTCCGACGATAAGTGTAGAAGTCTTGCTTCTCTTTGTGTAGATTGCTTGTTCGAGATTACATTTCTTAAAGTTTAATGACTTTAATGTTTGGTCAAGCTTCACGTTCCAAGCTCTAGGTGCTTTATTCAGCCATACAAAGCTTTAGTTAGCTTGTAGACTTTTCCTAGGTTTCCTTGTTGAATGAAACCTTCGGGTTGTGTAACATAGACTTCTTCCTTCAATTCTCCATGTAAAACGCTGATTTTACATCTAAGTGGTGTACTTGCCATCCATTATATGCTGCTAGCGCTAATATCAATCGAACTGTCTCTATCCTAGCAACTGGTGCAAACAGTTCATCGAAGTCTATTCCTGTTCTTGTACATAACCTTTTGCTACTAATCTAGCTTTATACTTTATGATCCTTCCTTGTGCATCTCTTTTGGTTTTATAAACCCGTTTGAGTCCTATTGCCTTGATTTTCGCGCAAGTGGTAAGTGGTCCATGTGTTATTTTGTTGATTGAATCTAATTCAATTTCCATGGCCTCAATCCACTTCTCATCTTCTGATGCTTCCTTGTAATTACTGGTTCTTCTTCAGTAAGAATAAGCTCTGGCGCTTCTACTTCACGTGCAGTTTGGTAAATTTCCGTAATATCCTTTAAACCTTGTATAGGTCTATGATCAAATCTAGGATCCGAGCTCTCTAATGAACTTATAGTAGCTCTTTCTTCATCTGAGTTAGGGTTGAAAGTATATGATAGTGGTGTGATTGGTGAGGTGGATCGGTATAGGTTCTTGTTCTTGATACGTGTTGTGATTGTTTTCTATGTTGATCTGGTGTAGGATTATCATAGTCAACTCCATCGTTAAAGGTAGTCCAAACGTATCTTCAGTATTCGTATCATCTTCATTATTATTCCAATCCCACGGTTTCGTTTCCATGAACTTTACATCCCTACTAACATGTTTCTTCTTTCCTACTGGATCATATAGCCTACATGCTTTTGATCCTTCTTCAACTCCTAAGTAAATCATTGGAATGCTTCTATCATCTAGCTTCTTTAAGTGAGGTATGGTTACCTTAGCATAAGCCGCATCCGAATATTCTTAGGTATTCTAGGTTTGGTTTTCTATTGTAGAGGGCTTCATACGGTGTTTTATCTTCCGTGGCTTTCGTTGGTACCCTGTTGAGTATGTAAATGGCGTGCCCTCGCTTCGCCAAAAGTTAAGGGTAACTTCATCGCTTTCATCATACTCCTAGTCGTTGATAACACTGTTCTATTTCTCCTCTATACTACACCATTCTGCTGGGTGAGTATGGTGGTCAATTGTCTCTCAATTCTATTTTCCTTACAGTATTTGGTGAATTCATGTGATGTAAATTCACCTCCTCTATCGATTCTTAACATCTTGATTTTCAACTTCAACTTTGATTCGATCTGGTGTCTAAATTCCTTGAATGTGCTAAACGCTTGATCTTTCGAGTTTATAAAGTAAGCCCACATAAAAGTCATCGACTAATAAGAAGATGAGCTTCTTTCCAGATTGTGTTGTTGGACATATGGGACTACAAAGATCTCCATATATTAAGTCCAAATGGTTCTTTTGATCCGAATTTAGCTTGGTTTGGAAATGGTGTTCGATGTGTTTTCTAATAAACATGCATCACAGATTTGTCCTGCATGCTTTATTCTTGGTATTCCATCCACTAAACCTTTCCTTGTCATTTTATCTATAGCGTCAAAGTTCAGGTGACCTAATCTAGCATGCCATAACGATGCTTGGTCATCTATCTTGTATAAAAGACATATAGGTGCTACTATATGCAATCTAATATCAGAAGTCGATTCTTAGATCGTTCTACTTTCATCAACAACTTCTTGTTCTTATCATACAAAGTCAATAAATTTCCATCCATGATGATCTTGCAACCTATTTCTGTAAGTTGTCCTAGACTAAGTATGTTGCTCTTGAGGTTTGGAATGTAGTAAACACCAAATCATTTTCGTTGTAAGTTTCTACATCCTAATAGTATCGAACCTCTACCCTTTATCTCCACATACGATCCATCTCCAAACAACACGCCCAGGTGATGTTTTCGTCAATATCTTTAAAATGGCCTTTGGTGCCTGACATATGGTTGCTTGCACCGTTATCTAAATACCATATGCTAGCATCGTTAGCATATTTTCGGGTTGTACTTTTTCTTCATTTAACAAGATTTCTTCGGGTTTAGGTGTAGCCATTAGCAATGATGGTTCATCGTTTTCTAAGATAAGGTTTGACTGTTCTCGAGTTGTTGTGGACTTCTACAATCCTTCTTGTAGTGTCCGAGTTTTCCACAATTATAGCATGTGATTTTGCTCTTATCCCATCCTTGTTTTCCATTATTTGACTTATCTGAGTGGGATGAGTTTCCTCCATTCGAGTTGTTTCTATTTCCTTATTCCGCCAGCGGTTTTCACGTGAATAATTTGATCTACCTCTATATTTTGTAAATCGTTTCTTATTTCTAGAATGTTCGCCTTGGCGTCGAATAATAAGTTATTCCGCCATCTACTTGTCCTCCCTTTCGGAGTTTTATTCTCTCCTCGAATGCCTTAAGTTTTCCTGTGATCTCATCTAACGTAATGTCATCGAGATCATTCGTCTGTTCTATGGATGCTACTATTTGAATGAATCTATCTGGTGTGGAGTCTAATAGTTTTCGAACTAAAAGTGATTCATCCAACTTTTTTCCTAATTCTTTTGCCTTCGCGGGCGTAGCCGTTCAATTTGGCCAATAAATGCATCCACCGTTTCATCCTCCTTCATCTAAGAGTCTCAAATCCAATCATCAATGATTGTAATCGTGTTTGTTGCACCTTTTCTTCTCCAACGTGTTCTCTTTTCAACGAATCCCATAATTCTTTTCTTTGTTTTGCAACTTGCTACTTGTAAGATCACATCTTCGTTAATGCTTGATATAAGAAGCCTGGTTGTTGCCTTATCCTTCTTAACATCTAATTGTGTATCAACCTTAGGTTCTATTGTTTCCCATAATCCTTGCGCTTCTAGTATCACCTTAATTTGTATAGTCCAAACTGTGTAGTTTGTGATTTTCATTTTGGGCATTGATCATGGTCATAGGGGTTACGGGTTTTGGTGCACAGTTGTTATCTGCCACTTCGTCGCCACCGCATTTTGATGGTTCTTATGATCTTCACTTTCTACTTTGTATAGGGATTTCTAACTAGTGGTATTACTTAATACTACGAACGAGTAAATAGTTATCCGGGAATCCTAATATGAAACTATGGATTTCTAATAGTATAAACTACGTATCTATACTATAAATATGAAAGGAAATCCAAAAGTTTAAGATTTTTCGTGTGACTGTGTTTGTCACTGCTTTCCCTTCTTGTCTCGGACTTGAATATACCAACTATGTTTTTCTTTCCCTTGTATCACGTTGTCCTTTCTTTTGTTGACTTGCTTCCTTTATCTCCAAGTCTCGGATTTTGTGTCGACTTGCTTCTTTATCTCCAAGTTTCGAATAAAACACAAAATGTTTGTAAATTAGTCTCGGTAATTTCTTCCAAAAAGACCAAGCGAGTTGCTTGTCTTTGTTCTACTACTTGATGGTAGTATGTCAACAAGTGATATCCTTGTTGCCCTCGCTGCTTGTCGCATGTTCAAACAATACTCTTCTTCTTTATTCCACACCAGTATCTACAACAACCTACGAAATACCAACGGTATCCTTGCGAAGCAAATGATCGATGCTCCTGTTGTTGTCCCTCTTTGTATTGTAAACGTCTTTCCAAAACAAGTGATTGTCTTCTCGGTTCGGTATACCCTTCTTCTTTAATCCAAGCAACGCCCTCTTTTTCTTCACGCGTCTTTCTTTCTCCACTTTTGTCTCGACAAAGGGGTTTTTCATGTATGATTGAAACCCAACAAGTGTAACAAAGTTTCCTTTGTCTCGCTCTCGCTGCGTCGTAATCAAACCAACAGAAAATATCAAGTCACCACAGTTTGGTGGCTTGTCGAATGCAATTTCTACACAAGACGGCTAGTGCACTACTTTCCTTGTTATCAAGTTATCCAGGCAACGTATGGTTCAATGAATACGTTGCGTCTTCTTCTTTCTTCTTCTCCAAAACAAAGTCAGCTTCTTTTTTTTGGTTCCTTCTTTCTCGTTCAAAAGTAGTGATGGTACTTGTTGGTGACACATCTGGTTCGGGTTTTGGTTACGAAATCTTGTGTTTGAATGATGATTGTTGTATTGATGTAACGAGTGTATGAACAAGGCTCTTGATGCCAAATGTTGGTCCCAATATGAGTAAAACAATATAACGAAATTGCAATATAATGAATAACTTGTCAATATGTCTAATCAATAAATTCGCATTACATGTACATCTATATATAGGTTTCTAAAGGGTGTCTCCAACATTAACACAATGGTTCTCAAATAACTGCCATAACTATAATAACTGCTATTCGGTTATTAAGAATGTAATAAGCAACTTTGGTCCTTCATGTTTCTTGTCTTGATGAATGGAGCAGTAGATTGAGATTATATGCTCACAAAGAGTACATGAGATCTATAGCTGATTTAATGGTAACCAAAGGATGACCTCATTTCACGGTTGTTAGAAGCTACCTTGTCTAAGACGTGACTCGTGCTGGATTTGATGTAGTCGACAGTGGGGAAGGCAAATATGGAGGGCCCGCCAAAGGGAGTAGGGCGATCCACGGGTGTAGCAAGTTTCTACATACCTTTTACAAATCATAAAGGCGATCCGGTATTGTGCTACCCATATGTTTGCAAGTGGCGGCGATGGACAAATTTGTCACTGAGCTCAATAACATGCTGACACAAGACAACAAGTTACAACAAGTACTCCAAGAACACAATTTACAAGTGCTTTCACGACTATAAGTATTCTCTATGTTTTAATTCAATTTTATACGAAACTGATGCCCTTCCGAGACGTGTTATTAGTTCTATACACAGTTCTCGTGGGGGTCTTGATCCCGATTACCCATCACCTTGCACAAAACTGAGCACAGGGAGATGCATTATCAGGCTAAAAAAATCCATTTTGAATCTTAATGTCAACTTGGATTCCATTTTTACAATATAAGTAGGGTATTGCAACTCCATTGCTTTCTGAAATGACCAATGATAAGGGGATCAAAACTTAAAACATTTTCCCCTCGTTTGTACTCCCTGAACAATAAAAGATTGAAAAATAATGGATCACTGCAACAGTCACAATGGGTCTTTTACTAGGACTTGGCAATGGATATCGCCTATAAGAGATGGTGAAGAGAAACAGCAGTTGTGTTGTTTTCTCAATACTCTCCAATACTTCGATGCAACTTCATCTTCTGATTGTTGGGAATACACATTGGCCGCCTCAATAAAACTACTCTGTTTCGTCCTTCAAAAGGTATATCAAAGACGAACTCTGCTCTCAATTGCGGATCAAATACGTTGGAACAGATTAATCCCGATTGAACTTAACATTCACTTCTGGAGATTTGCTATTGATGGACTACCCTACCGGTGCAATTTAAATAGTTCATGCACTGATCTCGACTCAATGCGATGCCCTTGAATTTTCACAACATATTTTTGCGGAAAGTGGTTTTAGTAAATCGTTTTGGGAATGGGCCTCGTGTGGTCGATTTGGAGGTTTCCTAACCGGAGTTGTTTTGTTGAATATTAAGGTTCTCTCGTACTGGCATGTTAACAACCAAACTGAGTTCAAGGAATCGTTGTAACAAGATTAAATAAATACCTAATTAACATTGTGAGATTCCACAACAATATGACTATGTCAAGCCGAGCAACATCAAACCCCGTCTCGAACACCCGTAACTCGGGAACAAAGTACACAGGAATAAGTGTCAACATCATCATCATTCCGCTTCTTCGAATCTGTCAAACACATAAAAAACGAAACCCTACGTTCCTTGTCCTTTAAAGTACTTTCGGCATTCCGTGAGTTGCTTGAGTTTCTAAGCCTAAGCACCCAAGATTGATACAATCTTACACACATAATCGTTGAGTAGCAACAACCCACGATTACAACACGATGATAGTAACAAAAACAAGAACGGAAGCATATAGCCGCTATGGTTTTGAGTGAATATACAGTTTTTCATGTGTGTGTGTCACTCATTCATGCACTCACATACTGTATCTATAACCATGTAAATGTTAATCTCGACATTGCTTCAAACGACAAGGACCAAACTTGGTCGATATAAAGTCTACAACCGCCAAGCGGTTAATAGTATTTATAGGTAGTTATAGAAAGTTAGTTATATAACCGCCAAACGGTTAGAAACGGTTATGAAACCGAAACGACACAACGTTTGGATATGTCCATTCGTTTAGTATATATATGAACATACATGTAACGGTACAATTGTTAGATGAATCATTAGTTATTCAAGTTACGTTGTTTGCATTTCATTTCGACTAACACATTTGGGACCAACATTTGGCATCAAGAGCCTTGTTTTACACGCTCGTTACACCATCACAAACATCAGAACTTTGTTAACGAGACGTATCAAAACCAGAAATCTCAACGAGACCAGAAGGAAACCAAAACAGAAAAAGAAGACACTGAAACCTTGTTTCAGGAAGAAGTAGACGCGACATATATTTCATATACGTTGCCTGGATAACTAAGGGACGCAAGAGAAGTAGTATACGACTTACCTTGTGTCGAAATTGCAAACGGGAGGACACCAAAATAGTGTGGTGCCCTGTTGTCTGTTGTAGTACTCATACACGACAGAAAATACAAAGACTTTGTTGGTGTTTTATACACCACAACAAAGAAAAGGAAAGATTACCTTGTCGCAAACATTAACGTGACAAGAAGAAAAAGAGAAAGACGCCAAGAGGATACCTTGTATATATATACGAGATATACAAGAAGAAAGAAAAAAAGCGTTGCTTGGAGAATTAAGAAGGTATACCGAAAAGGAAAACAATCAAGGATTGTTTTGGAGAAGACGCTAGCAATACAAGGACAACAACGAAAAAAAACAACCTGATCAATTGTTTTTTTTGAAAAATACCGAGAGGTATTTTGTTGCGAAGATACGGTGTGAACAAAAGAAAAGGAAAATGTATTGTGGAACGCGGACAAGCAACGAGGACAACAAGGATTTTAAGCACATCGCTCTCCTTGTTTGGATACTACCATTGTAGTAGTAGAGAAGAAGACAAACAAATCAATTTGTTTGAATAAATACCGAAAGGTATTGTGGGATACTTGTGTTCATATAGACTTTGAAATTAAAAAAACAACAAATAATATCTTTGTTGTTTTACCGAGAAGAAAGCCGAGACCAACAAGGGATCTAGGGCACGTTTAAATTTTCAAGTCGACACAAAAGGAAGAAAAGACAACGTGGTGGAAGAGTGGTATATTGAAAAACAATTCGACAACATCAAAAGAAGGGCGTACGCGAATTGGTTTAGTGTACGTGGGAAAGAAAGAACGTGGTTGGTATAACACTCAAGTACCGACACACAAGTGGGAATACGGTTGTGTTTTACACAACAACGAGGTCACAAACTCAAACTTTGGATTTCTTTTATACTTTAGATAGTATAGATTGTTATTTTATATTATTAGGAAATCTTGAGAACTTTATATTGATCCCGTACTATTAGATTCCCGGATAACTATTTCTGTTCCCGTAGTATTAAGAATACCATACTAAGTTAGAATTCCCATACGAATTAGAAAGTGAAGATCATAAGCACTATCTAAATGCCCGGTGACAATGCGAATAACACTAACACTACACCAAAACCCGTAACCCCAATGGCACAGTATCAATGCCCTAAACTCAAAACCACAAACTACACAGTTTGGACTATACAAATTAAGGTGATACTAGAAGCACAAGGTTTATAAGAAGCAATAGAACCTAAGGATAACACGCAAGTAGATGATAAGAAGGATAAGGCAACGACGGCCTTCCTATATCAAGCATTGACCGAAGATGTGATCTTACAAGTAGCAAGCTGTAAAACGGCAAAAGAATTAAGGGATTCACTGAGAAAGAGACACGTTGGAGAAGAGAAAGTGCAACAAGCACGGTTACAATCACGATGATTGGATTTCGCACCTTCTCGGGATGAAGGAAGATGAACAAAGGATGGATGCATTTGGCCAAACTAAACGGCTACGCCACGAAGGCTAAAGAATTAGGAAAAGCGTTGGATGAATCACTTTTAGTACGAAAACTATTAGATTCCACACCAGATAGTTTCATTCAAATAGTAGCATCCATAGAACGTAGCACAAATGATCTCGATGACATTACGTTAGATGAGATCGCTGGAAGACTTAAGGCATTCGAGGAGAGAATAAAACTCCGAAGGGAAGGACAAGTAGAAAGTCAAGATAACTTATTATTCGCACAAGGCGAACACTCTTGAAATAAGAAACGATTTACCAAATATAGAGGTAGATCAAACTATTCACGAGGAAATTGGCAAAATAAGGGAAATAGAGATAACTCGAATGGAGAAAATTCAACTCACAATAAGAATAAAGGTGAGTGGGATAAAAAGAAGTTAAAATGTTTCAATTGCGAGGAAACCTGGACATTTCAAGAGAAACTGTAGAAATCCACCAACAACTCAGGAACAATCAAACCTTATCTTAGAAGACGATGAACCATCATTATTAATGGCTACACAAGAAACTGAGGAAATCTTGTTAAATGAAGAACAAGTACAACCCCGAAAATATGCTACAACAGATGCTAGCATATGGTATTTAGACAATGGTGCAAGTAACCATATGACAGGCACCAAAGGCCATTTTAAGGATATTGACGAAAACATCACTGGACGCGTTCGTTTTGGAGATGGATCGTATGTGGAGATAAAGGGTAGAGGCTCAATATTATTAGGATGTAGAAACCTACAATAGAAGATGATTTCGGACGTTTACTAGATTCCAAACCTCAAGAGCAACTTACTTAGTCTAGGACAACTTACAGAAATAGGTTGCAATATCATCATGGATGGAAACTTACTGACTTTGTATGATAAAAGCAAGAAGTTGTTGATGAAAGTAGAACGATCTAAGAATCGACTTTAGAGTATTAGATTACATATAGTAGCACCTATATGTCTCTTAGCAAACGTAGATGACCAAGCATGGTTATGGCATGCTAGATTAGGTCACCTAAACTTTGACGTTATCAACAAAATGACAAGAAAAGTTCTAGTGGATGGAATACCGAGAATAAATCATGCAGGACAAATCTGTGATGCATGTTTATTAGGGAAACACATTAGAACACCCTTTCCAAATCAAACTAATTCAGATCAAAGAACCCGTTGGACTTAGTATATGGAGATCTTTGTGGTCCCATAAGTCCAGCCACACACTCTGGAAAGAAGCTCATCTTCTTATTAGTAGATGACTACACACGTTTCATGTGGGCTTACTTTCTAACTTCGAAAGACCAAGCATTGACACATTAAAGGAATTTATACAATGATTGAATTAAAGTTAAAGTTGAAAATAAAAATGCTAAGAATCGATAAAGGAGAATTTACATCAAATGAATTCACCAAATACTGTAAGGAGAATGGAATAGAAAGACAATTGACATCACCATACTCACCGCATGAATGGTGTAGTAGAGAGGAGAAATAGGACAGTCTTATCAACTACTAGGAGTATGATGAAAGCGATGAAGTTACCCTTAAATTTTTGGGCTAGCAATCATACACCGCCATTTACATACTTAACGTGGTACCTACGAAAGCCCACGGAAGATAAAACACCATATGAAGCCCTACAACGTAAAACCAATCTGAATACCTAAGAATATTCTGGATGCACAACTTATGCTAAGATAACAATACCTCACTTGAAGAAGGCGGATGATAGAAGCATTCCAATGATTTACTTAGGAGTTGAAGAAGGATCAAAAGCAAGTAGGCTATATGATCCAGTAGGAAAGAAGAAACATGTTAGTAGGGATGTAAAGTTTATGGAAACGAAACCGTGGGATTGGAATAACAATGAAGAGGATACAAGTACACAAGACACGTTTTGGACTAGTTTCGGAATAGACGAGTTGACAATGATAATCCTACACCAGTCAACACTGAAAAAAATGATAACACGTATCATGAACAAGAACCTATACCAGATCCACCCTCACCAATCACACCACCATCATACACTTACAAACCAAAATCAGAAAATGAAGAAGGAGCTACTATTAGCTCATTAGAAAGCTCAGATCCTAGATTTGATCATAGACCAATACAAGGTTTAAAGAATATTACGGAAATCTACGAAACTGCACGTGAAGTAGAAGCACCAAGCTTATTTTTCACAGAAGAAGAACCCCGTAATTATAAGGAAGCATCAAAAGATGAGAAGTGGATTGAGGCCATGGAAATTGAATTAGATTCAATCAACAAAAATAACACATGGACCCTTAGCACATTGCCCAAAAATCAGAAGGCAATAGGACTCAAATGGGTTTATAAAACCAAGAGAGATGCACAAGGAAAGATCATTAAATATAAAGCAAGATTAGTAGCAAAAGGTTATGTACAAGAACAAGGAATAGACTTCGATGAGGTGTTTGCACCAGTTGCTAGGATAGAGACAGTCCGCTTAATATTAGCACTAGCAGCATATCATGGATGGCAAGTACACCACTTAGATGTAAAATCAGCATTTTTACATGAAGAATTGAAGGAAGAAGTCTATGTTACACAGCCTGAAGGTTTCATTCAACAAGGAAACATAGGAAAAGTCTACAAGCTAACTAAAGCTTTGTATGGCTTAAGACAAGCACCTAGAGCTTGGAACGTGAAGCTTGACCAAACCTTGAAGTCATTAGACTTTAAGAAATGTAATCTCAAACAAGCAGTTTACACAAAGAGAAACAAGACTTCTACACTTAGCATTGGAGTATATGTAGATGATTTGATAATCACGGGCACTCCAAAGAAGGAAATAGACTTGTTCAAATCCCAGATGGAAGAAAAATTCGAAATGAGCCACTTAGGGTTGCTAGCATATTACCTTGGGATAGAAGTTACACAGACAGGAGGAGAGATTACAATCAAGCAAACAAGGTACATTAACAAGATCTTAAAAGAAACAAGCATGACGGATAGTAATGACACAAAGACACCAATGGATCCCGGCACTAAGTTGGTCAAGGCGGAAGATGGAAACCCAGTTGACGCAACTTATTACCGAAGCCTAATTGGAAGTCTCAGATACTTACTACATACAAGACTAGATCTTAGTTACTCATTGGACTACTCAACAGATTTATGCAAGACCGGGATCATCACCAAGGCAAGCGTGAAACAAGTAATCCGATACATCAAAGGAACAAAAGAGCATGGCATAATATACAAGAAAGAAGGCGGCTACAAGATTACAGGATACAGTGACAATAGTTATGGAATCAATACAGATCAAGGAAAAGGAACTACTTGAATAGTATTTTACTTTAGAGAGTCACCTATTACCTGGTGTACTCAGAAGCAACCGACAATAGCACTCTCATCATGTGAATCAGAATTCATGTCACATCTGCGACAGCATGTCAAGCCTTATGGTTAAAACGTTTACTCAGTGAATTAACTGGATTGGAAGAAAAAAGGATAACGCTTAGAGTTGACAACATATCAGCAATAACACTCGTAAAGAACCAAGTTTTTCATGGAAGGAGCAAGCACATAGACATTCGCTATCATTTCATTCATGAATGCGTAGAGAATGGTCATATTAAAGTGGAACACGTTAGTGGAGAACTACAAAGAGCAGATATCTTAACAAAAGCTTTACCAAGACTCAAGTTCGTGACTATGCGACAAATGCTCGGAGTTCAAGACTTAGGACGAAGCAACGATCAAGATTAAGGAGGAGAATGTAAATGCTAATCTCGACATTGCTTCAAACGACAAGGACCAAACTTGGTCGGTATAAAGTCTACAACCGCCAAGCGGTCAATAGTAGTTATAGGTAGTTATAGAAAATTAGTTATATAACCGCCAAACTGTTAGAAACGGTTATGAAACCGAAACGACACAACGTTTGGCTATGTCCATTCGTTTAGTATATATATGAACATACATGTAACGGTACAATTGTTAGATGAATCATTAGTTATTCAAGTTACGTTGTTTGCATTTCATTTCGACTAACACATTTGGGACCAACAAACCATTCCCGCTCCCAAAATAAAAGGATATATGGTGGGAGGTTATTGGTTTAAAATATGAAACCAAATCTACCACTAACCCCGTAGGTCAACCACAATTCAGATACAATTATATTGCTACTCCAACTTAATTGCTACATAATAAATACAATCAATTGCAGCTTTAAGAGTTTGAATTTTGTTCTTCATAAATGGCCAAACTTGCCAGCATCAACATAAGCTAACAATCGCCATTATGTTGAAAAGTTTCCTGCTACTCTAATAGATTGTTGTCACGGTGGTATGATGAAGATTAAACCCCGTTTACTTTAAGTACACAAATAAAAATGATTCAATGGTGTCCGAAGATTAAACCACAAACCTTTGTATTTTTATGTGCATGCTTATATACACTTCCTATTATAACCAAAGTGTTCCCACTGAGCGCGAGTATTGCCATGTGCTTAATCGTGATTCATGATCCTCTAAGGTAGAAACCACAAAATTTATATTCATGGATACACCACCTCTAGGTCATATAGGCAAAGCTACTTCAACGTCTAGGTGGACAGAGCTTTTAAGAAACAAATTGGGAGAAACCTAGAATTATATGTGGATGGCTTGGTAATAAAGAGTCATACGGAATTAGAAATCTTGAGAGACATAAAGGAAACGTTTCAAACACTCTGAAAAATTAACAAGAAGCTAGATCCCAAGATGTGCACGTTTGTCGTGGAAGAAGGAATGTTTTTGGGCCATATTCTGGATATGTAGGGGATAAATGCATGTCCGGATAAGGTCAGCCATGATTAGACTCCCATCCGAAGAACAAAGAAAGAGGTGTGAAGTTTGAATGGAAAATTGGCAAGCTTAAAGCGTTTCTTATCGAACTCCGTGGAAAAATCATTTCCGTTTTCAAGACCTTGAAGAAGTGTATTAAAAAGAGCGACTTCCAGTGGACTCCAGAAGTGAAACATGCACTTGGACGGATGTAGCAACACATTGCTTCCAACCTTAACCACCCCTAAACCGAAGGAGGAATTGATAATGTACCTATCCGCGGTAAGAGAAGCAATAAGTGCAGTCTTGTTGGCCGTACGGGGAACACACCAAAAAAAAAATATACTTCATCAACTACGCCTTGAAAAGTTCAAAAATAAATTATAGCCCTATGGAGAAGTTGGTATTGGCATTGGTGTATGCAGCCCGAAGGCTTAGAAGATATATACTTTCAGCCTCATCTAATTGTGGTGATCACGGACCAACCAATCAAGCAAATCTTGGAAAGAATGGAGAACTCTGGAAGGTTGGTCAAGTGGGATATCGAGCTAGGGGAGCATGACATCAACTATTGACCTAGAACATCCATAAGAGGGTAAGTTTTGACAGACTTCATTGCTGAAATGCCGAAGGAAAACACCCAGGAGAATGAAGTGCCTCGAAAAGAAGAAGCTTACTATGAACCCTCGAATTCGTATACGAACGGGTCCTCATTCCAGGAAGGTTTCCAGAGCCGGCCTAATCTTGACAAGTTCGTAGGGGATGAAGTTCACATATGCTCCGCGTTTCGAATTTGGGACATCCATTAATGAGGTGGAATATGTAGCTTTGATAGCTGGACTACGGATAGCGGAGCATATGGGAGTAAAGAGTCTTTCCATAAACGTTGACTCCTGGTTGGTGGCAAATCAAATAAATGGCTTATACGTAGAAAATCCTAAGAAGCCAAAACAAGCAGGCGGATGCACTAAACAAAATAGCTTTCACTAGTTTTGCGTACTTAACTAAGCAAGTACTAGTCGAGGTGTTGAATGATAAGTCTGTTGATTAAAAGGAGATAAAGGATGGAACACTACCAAGGGATTGGAAGAAAGCCCGAAAGTTGAAAATCCAAGCAAGGAAATATGCTATCTTTGACAGAGTCCTGTTCCAAAAATCATTCCTAAAACCATGGCTAATGTGCGTTGGCTCTCTCTAAGAAAATTATGTGATCAGAGAGATTCAAGAAGAATCCTGCAACATGCATTCTGGACCTAAAGCTATTGCTGCAAAGGCAATAAGGTCTGGGTATTATAGGCCAACCATGTACAAAGATACGAGGGAAGTGATTTAGAAGTGCTAAGAATATCAAGTCCACCGGCCAGTGCATAAGAATCTGCAACAAAAACTGACCCCGATCACTTCTTTTTGGCCCTTCTACAAATGGGGCATTTATATATGTAGCCCATTCCCGAAAGCTCAAGGGAAAGTGAAATTCTTGATATTGGCCATATATTACTTTACAAAGAGATAGAGGCTAAATATGTAGCAACGATCATCGGAAACCAAGTCAAGAAGTTTGTAAGGAACAATATTGTCTACAGATTTGGACTTCCAGGGGAAATAGTATCAAACAACGGTAAACAGTTCACGGATAACCATTTCAAAGATTGGTGTGAAAAGCTTAACTTCAGACAACGCTTTGCATCTGTGAAACACCTACAGAAGAATGGGCTGGCAGAAAGAGCAAATAGGAGCCTGTGTGAAGGAATACAAACAAGGTTAGAATAGGGAAGTAATGAATGGTTAGAAGAAGTACCACATGTCTAATGGGCCCACCGGACAATGATTAAGTCTAGTAATGGAGATACTCCATTCTCTCTAACCTACGGAAAAAAAAGTTTTCATTTTAGTGGAGATTGGAATGCCATCCTTGAGGTGCACCACGGTAGACCTGGTGTCAAATGACGAAGCATTACTCCTAAACTTAGATCTCTTAGAGGAGAAAAGGGAGAAGGTAGAGATCGAGAAGCAAAAATCAAAACAAAGATGGAGAAGAGTTACAATGCTAAGGTTCACGACACCTTGTTTAAACCAAGAGATTTTGTTTATTGGAACAATGATGCAAGTTATGTTGGGAACACCATGAAGTTGGGTCCTAAATGGGAGGGCCCGTATGAAGTAGTAGAAGCACTAGGAAACGGAGCATACAAGTTAAGGAGTGCAAATAGAGATATTCTACCCCAGACATGGAACATCCGAAACTTGAAAAAGTGTTACTTGTAGCTTCTAAGATATGTAAGTGTTCCCATCTTTTGTTGTTGTCCTGGGTTATATCCGACAACGGGAACTTGTTTCTTGTTCTTTGTACTCAATTTACTTTATGTATTTTTAAGTATTAACGAATTAAATGTAAAGCCTGACCAACTTCACAAATTTTCCCAAAATTGTACTGTAGGATATTGGATATCATAACACGTGGTCGAATTTGTGGTTAGGCCGAATATCTAGAGAGAGAAAGATAGAGAGAAAGTGGGAGTTCCAGTGAGAGAAAGTTAAGTTGTATGATTAGCTTCAAATGAACCTCCAACCCTTTCCCATTGCTGGGAAAGGGTATATATACATGACATAAAACGTCCCTACTTGGGCTGTGGAGTGGGCTGACAGTGGGTAAAGACCCGACCCGACTCCACGGGTGATACACTAACTAAACTAATGCTACTAAGCCTACGAGCTAACTGATGCTAGGCGTAACTTGGGGTTACCGAGTCTTTTATATGGATATTTGTAATCCTAACAATCTCTTCTTAAGGGAGATTACCCCAAAAATTACAATTTGAATCTTAACATTCTATTACATGACTTTATATCCTAGCTCGTAGTCTTTGATTCTTCAATGTCTGGAAATTTTGTATTTTAGTAGTAATCTTTTGGATGAATGTTCCTTTTGCTAGAGTGATCTTTGAGCACTCTTCAAGATCATCAACCACCGTGAATCTCTACATCTTCCTTTGTTGTATCATTTCCATGTGATGTTGTGACTTTCGGACCTACATGCTCACACTTTTCTGGATCATGATATTTTGGATCAGAGTTGTGGAAGCGGTGTTGTATGCCTTTCAATTATCATGATTTCTTTGATTGTGAGTGTGAAGTGCAAGCATCTGGTTATGAATTGACATCTCATTGGCCATCAGCTGCAACCGTCGAGGATTCCTGCAAACAACAATTAGCAATAAACACACGAAAGTGTCTTTGTTCACTTTCATTGAATAGGGTTGCAAGAACCACGGTTCCCCGTTGATCAGTATAAATACTGCCTGTGATCAGGTAGGATTTCGAAGAATCTCCTTGATAGGGTTTCGCAGTTGTGCTAGCCGTTCTCAAATCGGAGCATCTCAAAGTAGACAACACGGAGTGAGTGAACCAGCGAATTGGAATTCACTTATTAATGAGAAATTGATTTGAAACACAGTCATGTATTGATGAATAAAGGATTTTTGCAATACGACTAGAGTTTTATGAGAAAAATCAAGTTTCAATCACAAATACTTTTGTTTGAAAAATTTATGCGCAGTCGATGAGCTCGAAAACAATTGTTGAACACATCTAAGGGTCTTTTCAAAAGCATCCATCAATTCATTTACTAGAACAAGGTTGATTCAAATGCGAATCGCCCCATCGTTGTTTTCCAGTTCTCACAATTTTGATCCATGAAGGATCTCACATGTCACCCACCAAGAGCTTGTTTGATGTTGGCTCTAGAAGGATTTCTATCTTCATTGTGAATACTTTACGTGTCACTCGGATGATCTGGCAATACCACAAGGATAATGCGTAGGACTCTTAATGTATATTTTCTAACTTTTCACGGTGTATGAAACAACAGGCATGTTGAAAGTGTGTCCTAATGAGATTTATGGATGATCTCTCGGCTCTAGACTTAATAGTGCACTTTTGTAGTTTATCCTGAGCGGAGACTGGGGAGACGGTCTCCAACTTCAATATCAACCATCTCTAAGAGATAAGTCGATAGATTACACCGGTTCTCCGTGAGAATAAAACAAGTCCTTTTAAGAGAACTTGAGTGGCTGGGAGGTTTAGTGTAGTGCATCACTGGGTCCATGAGATCTTGTCTTCAATACTGGCGTTACCTTGGTAACCACCAGTAGCGTATGAATTGAACACAGTTTCTGCCCTAAGATTGAATATTTGGAGGGCTATTTCTTTTCACCCTTTCTCATTATATTTCTTTTTCAATCTTTAACCCCTTCAACGCTTACCGAGACTTGTTCCAAAGACTAGCTCCATCTCAGGCGGCACTCTTCCCTTATTATCACTTTTCTCCTTTTTTAATCATACCTAGGACTTTTACACTAACTAGTGGATTGTCCTTGGGTAGATCCCTCCGGCTCTAGCGGGATCATGGGAACAAAAAACTAACCTTACCATCCTTATGACTCTAATGCAATATATAAAATAGTCGGTCTTTGGTATGCTCCACAATTTCCATGATAAACCATTTGAAAATCAATCAAGGTACTTATGATAAAATATCAAAGCCTTTGTACCTCGATATTTTTAAAGATTTTGAAATGCTCCCCCTCAATATGTGCATCGATATACAAAAGAGTTTAGCACATATGGGAGCCTACACTTTGAATTTGAAAGATCACATTTTTAGAGATTTAATATTTAAATCACACTCTCTCCCCCGATCAAAAATTTCAAACCTTTGAGATTTGTGATCCCAATTGATTTAAACAAGTTAGAAAATTTGGGAGAAAATGTGGTCTGGTTTAATATATACCGATAATGGTATATTACAATGTTCCCCCTTAATTAGTGAGGGAGGTTATTTTCCACATCCATAACACTACTAAACATTGCAAAGTTTTATATAACATATTACAACAACCACACTACACAAGACTTCTAAATGTTACAAAGATAATGTTATCATTCGGTTCACTGCAAAAGTCTGTAGTCACCTTCGCGAACTCTTCCACCAACGAAGCTTTACAAGTTGCGGAAGATCCTCCTTGTTTTCAGTCTCTTTTGAATGGCAAACATAAATGCTTTGCTCATATCCAAATCTTGCTTCGTCCAAAACCTAGTGTTCATCCCTGGATTCATCCTGTTGATCCTGAAATCTTTCACCCGGTAGTCCAGTGCTTCATCAATCTGACGGAGAGTTCCATTGCTGAACTTGTGTATCTCATTGAACCGCATAATCATACGAACCCCATACTTGTCTCTAAACGTGACCGCTCTTGGAGAATCGATAACTTTTCAGTCGTGTTTGAATTCAAATCCTTTTGCTTCCCAACGAGGCTAAGTGAGGTTGAGCTGAGTCTGGTAGCTCTCAATTCCAAGTTGAAAGTATCCTACTCGTTGTCTGATAACTAAGCCTCTGATCCATAATTTGACTGCAGCAGTGAGCATCTTCTTTTCATGTAGAGGTAGGTGGTTCAGATGACCTTGAAGATTCAATAGGTACAGGTCCTCAAAGTCACTGGGGTATAAGTGCTTGAAGTCATTTTCTACAATTACGTGTTCTTTAAGATCTGCTCTGCGAAGGACTATCTTCTTCAAGTACTCATATCCATATATAGGAAAGATCTCAACACTTATCACACTTAAGATACGCAAGTGTGTTCTCACAGCCCTACGATTAGCTTCAGCTGCGTGTCTTTCAATGTAGAATCTTTGTTTGTAAAACCACCAATGAGGGATACCATATGATGCAGCGATGTCATACTTACATTCTTCTTCAATCCACTTATGATCTGGCACCATTTGCTCTAATCCAACATCATGATAATATGTTGCTTTCATCTTTGTTATTGATAATTCAGGTCTGCTACCCTTGTTGCCGAAACGTAGATATTTCAGATCTTTGTTGAAGAAGAAGTCTGATTGGATAGTGACTTGACCTGGTGGACCACCCAGTGGGAGGGGTTTGCTGACTTCAAATATGAGAATCTCATCATTCACCTGATCTGTCAGAAGCTTGTGGTATTCCTCCATTTGATATTATAGATGAATCACATCAGGATAAAAGGCTTTAACTATCTCATATGCAACGGTTCTTTTCTACTTACGGTACCAGTGAATAAAGGTTCCCATGTCACCGGTGTGAGCAAGTAGTGAATTCTCCAGTGAGGACACATGGTTTGCAGCAATGGCATTTGCCCAGTTGTGATCAGGAATTTGCACGTCCAATGAAGAGATGGACCAGGTTGGTTTTAGAGTTTCTGATCTGTCTTTCTAACTTTCAGGCTTCCACCAGTCTTTCATCATTTCACATGTAGGGACAGACCAGGTAGAGTCTGATGTTTCAGCTCTGTTTTCCTCTACAAATGACTTCCACCAATCTCTCTTCAGGTTCACCTTTGGAATGTGAATGTTTGAAATGTCTTCATCATCATAATCAGATTCTTGGTCAAGAACAGATTCTTCATTCATGACAAAGTCTTCAGGAATTGATGAGACTGAAGGCTTGAATCTGGAGTCAGTGGTTGTCCAAGCTATATATTTAGTTGAAGCAGCAGTCTTAGACAAGCTTGGAGCAGCAGAGTGTCCTGGTTGATCGAATGATGAAGGAGGAGGAAGTGGTGGATGTGTCTTGGAAGGTTCAGATGTTCCAGATGATCCTGCAGCTCCAGATGATCTTGTAACTCTGGGTGGTGAAGGAGGAGGTGGCTATGGAGGAGACCTAGGTGGTGTCTTAGGTGAACCCTATCTCCTCTTTTTCTTTCTTCTGGTTTCAGCCATATCCTCCATAATTTGATCATAGTTGTCACGATCAATAGACTTCTCAAGAGCATCATATAGTAACTTGTGATCTTCATGCTCTTTATGATGGTATGTCTCAAACATGCGTTGTAGCAGACTTTCCTTCATCTCTGAGTTAAGAAGATCTCTGAAACGTGCACTCAGAGGTGCTTTCATAGCCCAATCCACAACCTCTACAACATATTCGTCAATTGCATTCTTCACCTTAACGTCAATTTTGAGAGCATCCAGTTTGGATAATCGTAGACCGTGGTGTTTGACAACATTTGGTAGATCATGTTTTTCCAGAGCTGCAACGCGCTTTAGAGCTTCTTCTAGACACAACTCTAAGCTTGTACTGGTAAATGGTGGTGGTGGAAGTGCGGTTGTAATTGTGATGATTGGAGTTGTGACTGTTGCTGGTGGTGGAGTTGCTGTAGTGGGTGTTACTGTCGGAGTAGGGATTACCATAGAAGGTACTGCAGATGTGTCTTGTTCAATGGTGACAGATACCATTGAGATGACCTCTTTCTCATCATTATACTTTTCAGTTTCACCATCAGCAGGCTTATCCTTGAGAAATTAATCTCCAAAGGTGATATCATGCTCAATGTTCTGGAAAGATGACAAGGTGCCCGTTGAGCTGTTAGGTTCCTCTAAGTGAGTCTGATCATGAGTACGCAGCTTAAGATTTTCCAGAACACCTGGGTATACTGTTGACACGAACTCATCACTCACGGTATCATGTGGAGGATCCGCAGCGAAATCACTATCATGCTATACGATCTCATTTTTAGCTTTTCCAGAGTCCGAACCTGCACCGATGTTTGCTTTTGTCTCTGTCTGAGCTTCTGGCTCATTCACCATTTCAGTATCATCCTTAGAATGCAACTTCTCTGAGTCAGTGTCACTTGAGTCGAGATGAAGCTCATCACATGGTGAGTGTTCCTCTGCAGCTTCAGAAGACTCAGTGCCCTTTGATGATTTAGTGGTTCATTTCTTGAGGATGTACTGTGTAGTAGTTTTCGTTGCTGGCGAGGAGATATCCAAAAGAGTTTCAGCGACTTGTTCAAATGTATTAATACCTTTCCCTTTACCTTCAACATCGAGCAGTGGTTGATGTCTCCCTGAATCTGGTTCTTGGATCATTACACTCTTAGCAGTATGCCCAGTGTCCCCTCGAATTCTTTCCTACTCATTTCCAGAGTCTTTTGTAGGATTTCATCGTCTTCATCTCGCAGAGTTGGCTTAATTCAAAATCCTTTAGATCCACCTTTCTTTCCCCCACTACCGCTTTTGGATTTCTTACTCTGACCAGGAGTGTCGTCGGCAGTGGATGACCCCTTACGCTTCTTGGGTAGTGTATCATATGTAGGTTTGGTGGTCTTAGATTTTGGTTTTCTTTGTGCGGTTGCCTTTGAAGGTGTGGGATCAGGAGGTTCACTTGTGATAGACTTATCCTCTTTATTCAAGTACTCCTGATAGTATGTAGCATTGAGTATATCACTTGTTAGGAGATCTTCAGGTATGGCCTTCCCAAAGATTTCTTGTTTGGTTCTTTTAGTCGTGAATTTGAGATTCCCAAGAACATGTTCTTCAGATGCCAAGTGAAGTGGAGAGTCCGGTCGTTGGTAGAACTTGAGCTTGCTTTGCATATGACATATTATCAATTTGGTGAACCTGATACTAGGAATCCTAAGATAGTTGACCTTCTTCTTTCCAGTCTTGTGTTGTGCCAAATTCTCCTTGTCTTCAATGAAAGAGTGAATGGGTTGAGTGAATTCTTCCCAAATCCTCTCAGCAAAGTCGATGTTAGCACGATTAACGACCCCCCCGAAGAATCTGCAGTACCTGAGCTCTTGGTCTCTCAAAACCTGAAGTCTTTCCTATGAGACACAAGTTGATGATTGTGGCGATTGAATCCATGGTTGATGCATTTCATTTGTGATCCCAGTAGACAGTGTCTTGACATCTTTAGGATAGCCCAGATTGTTGATAAAGTTAATAAGACCTTCTGGTGTTGGTAGGGGAGTGAACGGATTACTTTCAATGACTTAAGTGATCTAAAGTGCATCTTTGATTGTGTCTTGTGTAAGTTCGAACCATTTTTCATCAATCTGACAGTTGTATTTTGCAGTGATTCTGTCATATCAAACTGTATCCCAAAACTGCTGAATGTATATGGATGGTATAGTGGAGCAAGCGGTGAACGCACTAAAGAAATTTGTTTGTTTCAGTATGTCTACAACGATCTTGTAGATGGGATTGTGTTGAGACTTGTCCATATCCAAATAGCAGTTGCTTTTTCTAATAGGGACCCAGTTGTTGTAAGGAAGGATCTGATCATCTATGCAAGTGACACAACAATCTTGGTATTGTGATAGTCAATTGGGGTGGTCAACTATAGAGTCAACGGGCGTCCACTCATCCATGAGAAGACATAACCTCGTGATCAAGGCACATTGATCAAAGTGTAATTTGACAAAACTGTTAGGTCACCATATTATCACAACAATATGTATTTCTAGAGAGAGAAAGTTATAGAGAGAGAAAGTGGAAGGAACTAATGAATGATTAGTGAAAATGATAATTGCAATTAGAACCAACAACCCTCTCCCTTCTAGGGAGGGGGTATTTATAGTCTTTACATAAGTAGGGATGTTTCCCTTTGGTTCTAGAAGAAGCCTATCACGACTCATGGGCTTACTACATGAGCCGTGAGACTAAATACAAACATTTATAAACCATAATTATTAACGACCTATTACAAATGAAATGACCTACACTTGATAATAAAACATGTTCCTAACAATCTCCCCTAAGGGTTGGTCATCATTTGTTATCTTGTTTAGGTCGTTTGACGTCTTGAACTTCTTTGGCGTTCATAGCTTGTGACGTCTTTGATTCTTTGAATCTTTGTTATTTGTTCTTGTTGTTGTTCGGTTGAATCAGGTAGAAATCTGCCTTTTATCAACATCTTTGTTGTTAGTGATGAAAGTCATTTCCAGCATGCTCATACTTCCGATGAAGTTTGTGATTCATATATTTGAAGCTCTCATTCTTTAACTTTGATCTTTATCTCATAACTTTGCAGATTCTTTGTCTTTGATGTAGAATCTTTCTGAAATTTTCTTTGCCTTTTGAGAGAACTTCAAGTTGTGTTGATGTTGGTATGAGCATGTGAAGTGTCTGCACGATCTTTTCCACCCGTGAGCATCCATAAGAAGAAAACATAAAACATGGGTTAGAAATAATCCAGCATTTACAAGTTTGAACTCGAGTGTTAACAGACATAGTGTGAAAGCACATCTCTAATTCTCACAAAGGCCGTTCCTGAACTGGAGTCCCACAAGTGAGATAACTTCGATGTACCAGAAATACACCTACTGAGTTCGGTTGAGTCGCGAGGTATACCGAAGCATCACCCCACGACGTAGACGTTTGAGACACACTAAGCGTAACCCACAAGGAGTTAGAAGTGACTTCTTGCAGGGCTCGTTTGATGTTGACCTGGCAGGGAATTTCCATTCAATCATTGAGGATCACAATTGTGAATCCCTCATAAATGTTCTCAAGCAGATTGCTAAGATCTGCGTAGGATTCTGGAAAAGTGTCACTTGTGTTCTTATTGTTTGAACAACAAGTGATGAAATAATTAAGTGTTCCTAAGAGATCTTTTGATAAATCTCATGGCTCTAGACTCGATTAGTGCGCTTTGATTTTCCTAAGCGGAGACTAAGGAGAGGGTCTCCTTCTTCAATACCAACAATCTCTAAGAGAGAGTCGATAGATTACGTAAGGTTCCCATGTGAGAATGAAACAAGCTCTTTTAAGAGAACTTGAGGGGCTTAGAAGGTTTAGTGCATTGCGTCACTGGGTCCATGACGACTTTGTCTTCAATACAGGTGTCATCTTGTGACAACCAGTAGCATATGAATTGAACCCGGTCTCCGCCTCTAAGTTGAATAATTTGGAGGGCTATTTCTTTTCACCCTTTTCTTTAACTTTTCTTTTTAATTCTTCAACTCCTTCTTTCTCCGATTCTCATTTTCTCCTTTTTAAATCATACCTAAGGACTTCTAGATACTAACTATTTGTGATGTCCTTGGGTAGATCCCTCCTGCTCTGGCGGATCATAGGACGTTTATTCCTAAACTTAGTCACCTTATAACTCCATGACTATCCTATGTTGCCACAAAACCTTTTCTTGAAAAATCTCTCAATATGTTTATGATGAAAAAACATGTTTTGCTAACACCTTGAGAGTTTTTGGTTTTGAGAAATACTCCCCTCCACATGTATGAGTTTTGACTGAATCTGCACAGAGAGGGTAGAGCTCGCACTTTTGAATTGATCGACTCTTGATAGACAATTCCCAGCGACAGTTCACGTTGTATAGTTAAAGAGTTCCATTATCCGCTTTTAGGTGACAACTAGCTCTAATAACTACCTTGAAGATGTAAACTCTTCTTGAAAAGGAGGTTAGACCCGTCAAAGTTCATGTCAATCAAGAGTGTCTCGAATTGGTACATTCTACTAAGATAAGTCTTGAAAGACAAATCTTTTCGATTATTGACATTCAAAGATCGTCAATTCATTGGTGATATCTGAGTCGAGCACGTTATGAGATTCCATAACTTCCCGATCAACAATTTTAATCACATTTCTCCCCCTCAAAAATAGCATATGAATGTTGTTTTTGAAAAACATATTGATTAAAATATGATTTTTGAGGCATTGGAAATTCATTTGGAAAGAAATGGATTTCAAGAACATTTGATTTAGAACAAAGATTTTGCAAATACTCCCCCTCAACAAGTGATATTAACTTTTGAAGCTTTGAAAACATAAGGGAAGTATTACTGTTGAACAAAACTTTGAAAAATGAAAGTTTTGATAAGTTTTAATCAACGGTAGAAGCTTTAGCTCCTTTTATAGGATTGTGGCACTCATACACCTTAGGGTCCTTTCTTGACAAGAACGGGTTGTACACTCGTAATGTGTGCACAGCCATGGACAGATAATCAAACAAGCAAAATCACAATCAAGATAATACCCAATGATTACAGACGATCACTAATTTTGAGGACGTTGGAGAGTCGAATCGGAAAGTTTGGTCATCCCTGCCACATAGCTCTCAACGTTGCATCAGATCCCAATGAATCCAACATTCATCAATCATAGTGATAAATCAATGAACATCCTTGCGATCCTTTGAATTCCATCTCTTCGTCAGAATTATACCCAACTCAATGTCCTTCAATCGATATGGCAATCCATCTCGAACCATCTCGGGGTGGCGTCCATAGAACTTAGTGAGTTTCATCAAAAGCCATGAAGCAAGTATGATGATTTTCACATTAGTAGACAAACCCAAACTTTTGTTTATGAACGATTTTGTACTGAGCTTCTTGATTGATTCCGATGAAGTGTAGAATTTAGGTAAGATTCGACCCCGAGGAGGAGAACTTCAACACGCTCTTTGATTTGAAGCGTATGAAAACAAGGAGTGCAGTAATGTACTTGATCTAAATTTCAGTTGAGGTTCAGTTTGGGGCTCGGTATGTCGTGATCCTCACCACCAGTGTATGTAAAGTGATCAACGGTTTTCTCCATTGGTGGTGTGGATTCTGAATCCCTTGGTTGATCAGATGGTGGTGGTTGTGTAGCTTGTTGTGTATTGGTGATAACCCGCTTAACCATTTATCGAATAATTGGATGGAGTTGCCTTAACTGAATTTTGTTGTTGACATAGGTGTTTCTTATGATGATGGAGGTGATGATAGAGATGATTTTTTTTTTTGGGTTTGGTGGAAGTGTCAAGAGGTGTTCTGAGAAGACTGTTGAGGTTTGTTTATAGGATTGTCAACTATGTAGTTGTCTGATTCCTTCTTTAAATTTTCCTCCTCGAGCTCTAGCGACTTCTTTTGCCTCTTTTCGAATCATTTCCTCTTCAACCACCAAATTATCATCATCAGTGACTCTTTCATCCTTATCATGATCGTAATCTCCTTCGTCAGATATTTCCACATCTTCACCATGCTTTTCTACTTGCGGTTGTTTTAGTTGTTGTTGTGGTTGCTTCATTTCAACAGCTGTAGAGACAGTGACACCCGATCCTTACGGGTTGATTAACCGGATCGGATGGGGTAAGAGTTGATTGCAATGGATCTTTCATAAGTGGAGGACTACGCTTGACCCTCCGCCCCACTGGGTTGATTAACGGAAAAGGTTGAAGCATGGTATTCCATCCTTTTCTGCTTTAATGACTTACGAAATTGTATTTCCTCATCCATTGAATCTTACTCATCATCAGGATGACTTTGTGAGCATGAATTTGAATGGATGAAGCAGAAGGATGTCCACAGCAATTCAGCAAGATGATTATGAGCATATGAAGTTGTTGAAGATGACACGGAGAATGTTCATGCCAATTGTTTTGTCGTATCCAGCTGGGAATGTGTTTGCCATCAAGAGCTCTGTTGGGGCATTGATGATTGCTTGATTTGCAGCCATTTTGTGATCTGAAAGACATTAGACAAAAAGAGAGACGTATGGAAACACGATGTGTTTGATTTAGTCTGATTTATTATCTAATTCCTTGTTTGATGGTAACATGTTTATGCTAGTTACAAGTCCAAAGTCACATTTAACCAATTGATGAAGTTGATGTGATAAGTTACGTGAACGTGTTGAGATTTCAAAGTCCAATTTTTCACTTAACACACAACATATTAACTTTTGAAAGCTTATGCGTAACTTAACAAGTAACATATACGTAACGGGCAAAAATGTAGTGAACAGTGGATTATGTGTAACAGGGATCCTTATGCGTAAGAAAGGAGCTTATGCGTAGGGGTATGCTAAAGCGTAAGACCAAGCTTATGCGAAAGAGCTCATCCATTGAATCTTACTCAAGTTTCTTACGCGTAAGACAAGTTCAAAGGCTTTAGGCATACGCGTAGAAATAAGCTAGATGTTACGCGTAAAGTTTGCTCGTAAGAGTAAAGCTTATGCGTAGCAAGTGTTGTTTACGAATATCTTTCCAAGATACACGTACTCCACTGTAGACATCTTATGCGTAACATTATAAACATAAGCATGAAAACTTGATTGCAGTTAATTCCAAACATCTCTTAGATCACAAAATATGCATAAGAACATATCAGATAACGAAAAAGACTTAGGCGTAAAATTACTTAAACCCTAAACCCTTAATCTAAGCGCAGAGATATAGCTACACAAATCAAACAAGAATGTTTCTAGAGTGTCCTAGATGTCATATGGGTGCTATGGAACAAGATATAACACATTTCCACGACGAATCGAGAAGATTCATGGGATATGAACCCTAATAACCTAAAACTTAAATTCTTACAGTTTAGATGTTTCTGGGCTAATTTAAAGGTTCAAAGCATGCATATATACTTATTCTAACACTTTCTTGACCACCTAATAACATATCACAGAATAGAGAAAAAAAAACCTTAGATGGCGCAAGAACCCTAGAATTCAAATTAATGAAATTTAAGATTCTGGATGGTTTTGGACGATTGAAACAAGTTTAATAGAAACTAAGAAAGGTTTTAATATAACTCATTTCAATCCAACCATTTTAATGCATAAAACACCCGCCGTTCGAGTGAACAGTTTTCCAAAATCAGTTTAAAGAGTTTTAACCGTTGGATTTGAAAGATTTGTGAAATCCTTGATTAGAATCTTGATCAAAACAATTTAGAACTTTCAGATTATGAACAACTTGAACGGATTTTGAAGATTTGATTTGGGCCGTTTGATCTTGGTATTTTAGGAGTAAATGATTTTTAATTTACCAAGTTGACACATTCAGTCCCTTAACCTCAAATAGGTTCCAACCAAGATCCTTTAACTTCCGTTTAGGTTAGACAAAACACTTGTAAGGCAAGAAACTTAGCGATACTCCCCCTTGACTTTTGAAATAATGAATTTTGAAAAACATTTGAGTCCGAGGAGAGTATTTGACAAGAGACGTATCCACCATTTTAGAAGAAACAACATATTTTTGGAAACATGCAAGTACAAGGTTTTATGAAACCGAAAAATATTTACTTTCTCCCCCTCAACACTTGTTCAGGAAAAAAAAATGAAAGATTTGATAGAACAAAGTGTTGACTGAAGATTTGTACTTGCGATGTTTGAAAGAATATAGATAGAAGAATATATATATATATATATATATATATTTTTTTTTAGATTTTCTGATTTTATAATTTTGTATTTTGTTTTTGAAAATATTTACAAAAGGAGGTTTTGGTGTTTGTGGTTTTAAGATCTGTTTTAGGAGGTCATCCAATTCCTCTTGAGTCAAACACCTCATACCAATCCGGTGGACCAACTCATTAAACCTAGCGGGAGGCAAGGCTTTGGTGAGAAGGTTTGCCAATTGGTATTCTACTCCAGTATAATACAACTGTACCTGTTCCACGTGGTCCTTGATGAAATGATAACGAAGATCGATGTGCTTTGATTTAGTCTTTGAACCGAGTTGACGAGATCGCAATGGCACTCCGATTGTCGCGATTACATCGGATTCTGTCAAATACGTAACCATAGTCTTTGAGTTGTGTTCTCATCCAGATGACTTGAGCACAACACGCGGACATGGCTACATATTCCGCTTCGGTTGATGACAGCGATGTACAATCCTGCTTCTTTGATTGCCAAGACACCAGTTTATCACCAAGAAATTGTAGTGCTCATGAAGTACTTTTCCTTGAGTCTAAGCATCCTACGTGGTTAGCGTCTGAAAAAGCGATTAGTTCAAAACAAGAATCCTTCGGATACAGATTCCCAAGTTAATGGTTCCCTTGATGTATCTGGAGGATTCTTTTAGCCTCGAGAGGTGGGTTTCATTGGACGCCGACCTTGTGATAACGGAGCATAGATACGGCAAAGACAATATCAGGTCTGCTAGCTGTTAGATACATGAGAGACCCAAAAATACTATGGTATTTGGTAGGGTCTACTAATTTCCCATGTAAATCAGCATCTAGCTTCTTGGTATGTGCCATTGGTGTGGCATAAGTGTCACTGGTTTTCATTCCAAATTTGTTTAACAATTCAAGGGCATATTTGGAGTGACTCAAGAAAATACCACGGGGTGATTGATGAACTTGCAGTCCTAGAAAGAACGTAAGTTCACCCATCATGGACATTTCAAAATTTTTCTTCATTAGTTTTGCAAAAGCGATTGAAAACTTTTTATGTGTAGACCCACAAATGATGTCATCCACGTAAATTTGAACAATTAAGATATGTGCCAATTGGTATTCTGAAGGATGGTCTTTTGTCCATCTATGTGTGGAGGGTTGATGTTGGTATACATTGTGCAGATTCTGAGGATTCAAATGGTTTGTTGAAGATTCTGCGACATCTGGTGCAGCAGTCTCATTAGCAAACGGGTTGAAGAACGCATTTGGATGAAAATCTGCAGGTGGGGGTACTTCATTCAGAATATCATCAGCTGGTTCATCATTGTTGGAAGCGGTTTGTTCTACATATGATGCTTTAACTGTATTATGATGCCTCGCACATGATCATTTTATCATATGTAGGTAACTTCACACAAAATAACCCAGTGAAAGTTGAAACGATAACACTGAAGTAAGATGTTTGAACCACGTATCGTCTCATTTCTTCCCCGATTGTAGAAACTTCGTGAAGGGAAAGAGTTTTTACTTAAGAGGGCAAAGAAAGCACATGACATATACTCTCTCTTCCCCCCCGATGTTTTCGATGAATCGAAACATACACCACGTATGTTGATGATGAAATCGGAGACGGCAATAACCATATACGTTCAATTAATCAAAGAGGTATGAAGTACCATAAATATCTTGTGAGAATCAATTCTTTGATAAAACTTCGAACTTGTTCATTAAATATCTTATGTTGATCATCAGTTGTGTCATTGTTGTTGGAAACAATTTGATCTATGTTATCGAGATTCGATTGAAGGTGCATCTCGAGCAATGGTTGTTGTTGTAGATTCAGGGTGTATCTAGAATTAGAATATGATCAGGTTGTGTAGCGGAAACATTAGATACATCTCGAGCACGACTTTCTAAAGAATCTCTAAACAGTGGAGCAAACAAAATTTCCAATTCTTGACGATTGAGTACAATGGTGATGCAGCTGATGGATCATTATGTTTAAGATAGTGAGAGACGGGTCCTAAGCTGTTGTACTTAGAAGCCATAGGCGGAAGTCTTGGTCCGAACCTGAATTATTCGAAGCCATTTTTGTTGTACCAGTATAGAAAGTATGAGGGGCAAGATAGAAAACATGGATCCCCAAGTGTAACTGGGTTCCGGATGTTAGAAGCATAAAGATGTAGTGTCAATTATCTTCTTGACACCTGAACAGACTATTTTGATGATTTCCTTTCTTGCCTCTGGGATGGATGTAGAGGGTTTCACACTTGTTATGGTGCAACTACTTAGTATCTTGCCTGTAGGAATCCACCTAAGACCAACAGTGTTGAAAACTCTACCCGTTGGAATCCATCTAAGGTTAGATCTAGGAGATGTTGAAACTTCTTTTGGGAAGAGTCTGGCACTAGTAGTCTGCGTCCTATATTGATCCACCTATTAGGTTTCTGAAATTTTACGTTTAGATCAACGGGTTTATTTCTAACCGTTTGTTGATTAAACTTAGGTTTTGGTTTGCTACTACAAGCGGTGTTATGCAACACACTAGAAGGCATCACACTAGGTCGTGAACCTAAGATTCCATCTTTTGAGTAGTGCCTTTTCCTAGCCTTTTCTAGATCATAGTTCTTATGCCGCGTCATGTGAATCATATGAATTTTTAATGTTAATGCTCGGTTTAGACACTGTTCTCGAACTAATCCTAGAAGAGCCAGGTGCAGCTACTTGTTGAGGTTTAATAGAGACAGAAGCATTTCCCTTAGGCCAAGAATGTGGAGTGACTGGATTTGACAAATGATTATTCTCAACAACTTGGGAGGCAAACCGTGGTTTTGAAGGTTTTGATCGTTCATATTTAAAAGCAGTTGGTTGTTTAACTACTGATTGGTTTTCGATTGGTTGTAGTGGACGATTTCCCCAAGATTGTTGGTTTTGTAAATTTAGTATCCACACTCTTGCCAGTTAATCTTCTCAATTTGTTTTGTAAAGCAACATGCGCAAGCCCCTTTGCTTGAATTTGAGCCTTTAAATGCTCATTTTCTTTTACTAATGTATCCACACGATTACGTTGCATTTTAAGTTCAAGAGATTTGCAATGTGCCTCTAGTTTTGAAAAATCTTTTTGAAATTGAGCAATGGTCTTTTTGAGACAAATGTTTTTAGATTCAAGAATTTGATTTGACGATTGAGCTTGTATTGTTTGCAACTAAGGGCTCAGACATGAGACAGTTGTTCGACATTGTGCAACACACTGGTCAACCTCTCCTTCATTTCTGAATTCAGGTTGCTCAGTTTGTTTCACATTTGTAGGCAGAATATGAACAACATGTGATTGTACCTCAACCATATGTTCTTTGTCAAAGATAGGCTCTGTGTCATAGGTGGGAACGATATCTTCCTCAACCATTTGTTCTTCATCAAAGTTGGGATCGGTGTCATAGTTGGGTATGATATCTTCCCAGATCTGGCGATGTCATCCTGCTTTTCCAATGCTACAACCTCATTGTCCGTTATTCTCGACATTTGTAGTATTCTCATCATTCTTGACAAGCCTTTGAGCATTCCTTCCTTGTACATCAACTCTTTCACCTTGCACTACTACTTGATTTCGGGGATCGATGAAGTCGACTCTTTGAATTCTTAAATTGTGAGAACATCTTAGTCAGTAACATCATTTCTTTGTTTAATTTCACAAATGGATCTTCAGAATCATCAGTAGCAAGGTTTGGTGAAGAAGGTTTTAAGCAGTAGATGGAAGGTGAGGAGATTTGTGAAAGCATTAGAGACATTGATGTAGTGAATTTTAATTTTCCCTCCAAAAATGATTATGAAAAATTTTCTCCCCCAAAATTTGAAATTCACTATAAAATGCAATTCTAAAGTTGTAAGAAAATTTTGAGATTTGAAAATTTTGACGCAAAATTTGACCCGAAAAATTCGAATTTGGGCCTAAAATTTTGAAATTTTGACCAAAAATTTCACAGTTGAACCAAAATTTGAATTTCGCGTAAAAATTGAACATTTAGTCTCCCATAAAAATTAAATTTTACTCGAATTCGATTTTTTTTTTACATTTGTGTTGATGATGTGTTATGGATCTTTAAAGGATAGATGTTGTTTAGGTTTATGTAGATTAGTAGCAGAAATCCAAACTTGCAGAAGAAACTGCAGAAGAAACTCAGAAGAAACTCGCAAGAACCAAACTCGCAGAGAAAAAACTCGCAAGAACCAAACTCATGAGGAAGAAACTCGCCAAATCAGCAAAACTCGCAGAAATTCGGACAGAAACTCGCCAACTCTGCAAACTCGCAGAAATGCAAGACAGAAACTCGCCAACTCTGCAAACTCGCAGAAATTCAGACAGAAACTCGCCAAAACTTATGAGAAACTCGCAGAAATTCAAAGAAACTCGCTAATCTTCATGGCTAACTCGCCAAACTCGCCAAAACTCATGAGAAACTCGCAGAAACTCAAAGAAACTCGCTAATCTTCATGGCTAACTCGCCAAACTCGCCAAAACTCATGAGAAACTCGCAGAAACTCAAAGAAACTCGCTAATCTTCATGGCTAACTCGCCAAACTCGCCAAAACTCATGAGAAACTCGCAGAAACACGTATTCAGTCCAAAAAGTTCATAAATTTCAATCTAAAACACGTTTTTAAGTCCGGATTTCTATTAAATCTAATCAATATTAACCTAAATTATCCCTTGGCTCTTGATACCACTTGTTAGGTCACCATCTTATCACAACAATATGTATTTCTAGAGAGAGAAAGTTATAGAGAGAGAAAGTGGAAGGAACTAATGAATGATTAGTGAAAATGATAATTGCAATTAGAACCAACAACCCTCTCCCTTCTAGGGAGGGGGTATTTATAGTCTTTACATAAGTAGGGGAGTTTCCCCTTGGTTCTAGAAGAACCTTCTATCACAGCTCATGGGCTTACTACATGAGCTGTGAGACTAAATACAAACATTTATAAACCATAATTATTAACGACCTATTACAAATGAAATGACCTACACTTGATAATAAAACATGTTCCTAACAATCTCCCCCTAAGGGTTGGTCATCATTTGTTGTCTTGGTTAGGTCGTTTGACGTCTTGAACTTCTTTGGCGTTCATAGCTTGTGACGTCTTTGATTCTTTGAATCTTTGTTCTTTGTTCTTGTTGTTGTGATCGGTTGTGAATCGCCTTTATCAACATCTTTGTTGTTAGTGATGAAGGTCATTTCCATGCTCATACTTCATGAAGTTTGTGATTCATATATTTGAAGTTCTCATTCTTTAACTTTGATCTTTATCTCATAACTTTGCAGATTCTTTGACTTTGATGTAGAATCTTTCAGAAATTTTCTTTGCCTTTTGAGAGAACTTCAATTTGTGTTGATGTTGGTATGAGCATGTGAAGTGTCTGCACGATCTTTTCCACCCGTGAGCATCCATAAGAAGAGAACATAAAACATGGGTTAGAAATAATCCAGCGCTTACAAGTTTGAACTTGAGTGTGCACAAAGCATAGTGTGAAAGCACATCTCTAATTCTCACAAAGGTCGTTTCTGGCGGAGTCCCACAAGTGAGATAACACGATGTACCAAAATACACCTACAGTTCAGATGAGTCGCCATTGAGGTACACCGGCATCACTCCCACGATTGTAGACCGCTTGAGACACACTGGCGTAACCCACAAGGAGTTACCGAGTGACTCCAGTCGGGCTGTTGATGTTGACCCCCTGGCAGGGATTTCCATTCAATCATTGAGGATCACAATTGTGAATCCCCTCATAAATGTTCTGGCAGATTGCTAAGATATGCGTAGGACTCTGGAAAAGTGTCACTTGTGTTCTTATTGTTTGAACAACAAGTGATGAAATAATTAAGTGTTCCTAAGAGATCTTTAGATAAATCTCATGGCTCTAGACTCGATTAGTGTGCTTTGATTTTCCTAAGCGGAGACTAGGGAGAGGGTCTCCTTCTTCAATACCAACAATCTCTAAGAGAGTCGATAGATTACGTAAGGTTCCCTGTGAGAATGAAACAAGCTCTTTTAAGAGAACTTGAGTGGCTTAGAAGGTTTAGTGCATTACGTCACTGGGTCCATAACGACTTTGTCTTCAATGGGGTGTCATCTTGTGACAACCAAGTAGCATATGAATTGAACCCTGCCCTAAGTTGAATAATTTGGAGGGCTATTTATTTTCACCCTTTTCTTTAACTTTACTTTATAATTCTTCAACTCCTTCTTTCTCCGATTCTCATTTTCTTCTTTTTAAATCATACCTAAGGACTTCTAGATACTAACTATTTGTGATGTCCTTGGGTAGATCCCTCCAGCTCTGGCGGATCATAGGACGTTTATTCCTAAACTTAGTCACCTTAAAACTCCATGACTATCCTATGTTGCCACAAAACCTTTTCTTGAAAAATCTCTCAATATGTTTATGATGAAAAACATGTTTTGCTAACACCTTGAGAGTTTTTGGTTTTTCAGAAATACTCCCCTCCACATGTGCTTATGAGTTTTGACTGAAATCTGCACAGAGAGGGAAGAGCTCGCACTTTTGAATTGATCGAATCTTGATAGATAATTCCCCGAGACACTGTTACGTTGTATAGTTAAAGAGTTCCATTATCGGCTTTTAGGTGACAACTAGCTCTAATAACTACCTTGAAGATGTAAACTCTCCTTGAAAAGGAGGTTAGACCCGTCAAAGTTCATGTCAATCAAGAGTGTCTCGGATTGGTACATTCTACTAAGATAAGTCTTGAAAGACAAATCTTTTCGACTTACGACATTCAAAGATCGTCAATTCATTGGTGATATCTGAGTCGAGCACGTTATGAGATTCCATAACTTCCTGATCAACAATTTTAATCACATTTCTCCCCCAAAAACTCAGTAAGGTCAAATCGCAATGTTCAAATCTCAAGATTCAAATCACAAAAAGGCAAAACGCAAAGCCCAAAACGCAATCGGTCAAAACGAAACATCTCAAAACGCAATTCTTAAAACGCAATGAAGGTCAAACCACAAAAAGCAAATCGCAAAAGGCAAAACGCATGACCAAAAGTTAAAACGCAACATTTTGGAAAATTTTGGCAGAGTAGGTCCTACGAAGTAATAATAAAATAATCTTCAATAGCAAAACACAGCAATTGTGATTTGACTCAAAATGCAGTGAATATTTGACCAGTCAAAACGCAACAAGGAACAAGATAATCAAAACGCAATCAGGGAATTTTAACCAAAACACAATCTGGATCAGTCAGTCAAAACGCAACCAGCATCATTACTCAAAACTCAGGTACGCACAATAAAGCCAAAACGCAGTTTAGATCATTCTAAGAAGATCGCAACCAACACACGTTATACAAAACGCAATCAAGAACATTAAGTCAAACCGCAATCAAGAATGCTTAACCAAAACACAACTAAGAATAGGCTAACCAAATTGGAGCCAAGAAATGTTCTAGACACAGACTAAATCTAATCTATACAAGGGCATAACAAGGCAACAGTTACACACCTAATGCATCCTAACAACCTCCTAAATATCACAACAACAACCCTTGGCTACAATAATCACCACGTGGCCAAAAAATGCACGACAAAACAATAGGACAGATCAAAATGATAGGAGAAAGCTAATAGACGAGCAATAAAGCACAACAACGAATATTGAATCTAAACCCAGCATTTAAACACAAAACGAATCACAAACCTAGGATTTGATGATGAGTCAACTTGAGATCCTAATCAACACAATCAATAATGAGTTTTAGGTCCATGAAGTTTAAACAGGTGTTTCTAAAACTGATTAGGAACATAAAGCACATATCATACATAGGTAAGAGACACACGAGATGCCAAAGTGATCAAATCGCAGTGAGGAATGTGAGAGAAAAGACAAAGTGAAAGTTTAACTAGGTTGTGAAAGTTTGACCATGTCAAAACGCAGGACTATTTGTACCAAAAAGAGTCAACTTTCAAGTCTTGGCAAAATTGGCCCCTCACTTTTTATTTTCTTTTAAAGTTTCTTGTATTGGCGGATTTGGTCTCTCTCTCTTTTCATATTCTATACACTTAGATATACAAGGGATACTGGTGAGCTAATCAAGTTCCAATTTAGGCACGAATGGTCCTCTAATACAAGAAAGTCTAGGAAACAATTATTTGATAGCAAATAAGTCCCTATAGTAACACATAACATACACGTGTGACCATTAAGAAGTTAACACAAGATTAACACCCCCTTAAATACACAAATCTAAATTAGATTCATGAGTTGTAGATGCCCATTAGATGTCATAAATTTTGAAAGTAACTCTCCCCCTCAATCAATGACCCAATTAAAAGGAGTTGCAGTCATTGGTTGAGTATGAAAAATTTATGCAAGCTTGAGTCCAATTGATTTTACAACAACTTTCAACCACCATTTGTACTATAAATAATTTTCTGAAGAATCATAGACGGAAAATTATCTGTATGGGAACATTCATCTTTTTGGCGATAAGCTTTTCTCATTTTTTGAAAACCGGATTGCTTATCTGAAATGATAGCAACCCATATCGGAATTTTTTGAAAAACATTTTGAACTTCTGTTCGAACTTCATTTAAATACTCGTGTCATTATTGAATGATATTTCTAGGACCGTAAATGTTATCGATACCAGAAGACATGCCTCGACAAACTATTTTTGGTATTTTCAATTATTCTGATTTTTATGGATTTTTAAGGAATAAGATATGTACACTGGGGAAAACATTTTAGAGTATAATAGAAATGTATATATGAACAAAGAATACTTGAAGAGATACCACCACTATACTCTCATAGATAGATTGTTAAGGTACGAGTCATGAGCTGAAGTATTCAGGAGTCATTGGAGTACATCAATTACGATTTTCCCGACCTTTTGAATCTGGAGATATCCGTGCTTCAGGCACCCAGACTTTGAGTCTTTTCTTGTTGGGAGCGATGATGTACCTGCAATTGAGTAAGGACTACCTGCACTAACATTACAAGCTTGTTTGCGTTTATCTGGGTTAGTGACATCAGCATCCAAACCCTTGGGGGCTTCAGTGTCAACCTTGGTGTTGCACACAGTGACTAACTTACTAGTAGGGATCCAACTAAGTCCAGCACTCTTAAAAATTCTTCCCGTCGGTATCCACCTAAGGCAAGTTCTAGGAGTGATTGGTTCCTTATGCATAGTGGAAGACTTACTGTTGTTACTAGTCTTAGAAGGTTGGGTCTTAGCACGAGCATTTCACTTTCTGATACTTAGGTCTAGGTTGTGAGGTGACTGGTTTTGACAAAACTTGATTCACATCAACTTGGGAGGCAAACCATGATTTTTAAGACTTTGGTCGTTCAGATCTAAACGCATTTGATTGTCTAACAACTGATTGGTTTCTATTTGTTAGTAAAGATGGTTTCCCCAAGATTGATGGTTTTTCAAACTTAGTGTTCACACTATTCCCTATAATTTTTCTTAGCTTGTTCTTTAATGATGTAATCGTGAAGCCCTTATCCTGAAGTTGAGCTTTGACTTCATCATTTTTGTCCATCAAAGAGGTTGTTTGTTCTATATTCTTAGTCCTTGTTTCTTTGATTGAGTCACACAGGTCATTATGATGCTTTTTTAAAGTCTCATTTTCTTTAAGTAATTTAGCCACATAAAGTTCCAATTCGATGTTTCTTGTTTTAATATCATCGATGTCATGTTTAGTCTCGACTACATAACTTTTCATATGCATATCTACAATCCGTTTTTTCAAAACGTTGATCGTAGAGTTTTTGGCTTGTAGCTGAGCTTTTAAAGTGTTTATTTCTAAAAATTCACGAAATTTAGGAAATTCCGGATTCTTACATGGTTTGTTAGTTTGAAAACTTTCTTCTTTATGTTGTATTGCAATTTCAAGTGAAATGCAATGTTTTTCAAGTTGTGAGAATTTGTTTGAAAGTTCATTAAAAACCTCTTTATCAACCATATCATTTGTTTTGAAATACTTAGCCTCAGACTCAGCCTCAAGCGAAGAACATTTCTCTCGATCATGTTCAGCATCCGATCAATTTCTCCTCCCTTATGATCCATATTTGTTGAATCAGGAGTGATATTGCTATTAACCTTTTCCAACACATATGTGTCATAACTGGATTCAACTTGATCAATATGTTGATGGTCATTAGTAGGGACATTATGTTGAACAGTTAAATGTACCTCAGCACATGACACATTGTCATTTACTAGTGTAATATCTGCATCCATATCATATGCGATAAGAGGCACTGAACTGCTGCTTGTATCATGCTTTTCTGATTTTGTCCCACTGTATTTAATGACATCTGATCCAGCATTCGATGCTTTACTCGAATCAACATTAATATCTTTTGATTGCACCCTGTTAGTGCAAATATTACGATATTTAATCTATACATTCTCATTTGTTTTGTTGATGACAAACATGTAACTTGTAATAATACATAACGTAAAATGTATAAGTTACTTGTAATTATATTTTGTATCAACATACTCTCAACACCTCTCGATGACTCAAGTCCTTGTATGCTACAACACAGGTTCGTACATGTTTGTTATGTTGCGTTATGATCAAACCCCTAACAAACCATTAAACATGTTTAGTTAAACACTTTATAAAATACATAAACATAAGTAAATGTGTTGGGTAAAACCCATGACCCATACCCAATGACTAGATACATTGTACCTTGGTGGGCACTCAAAACCATGACCCATAGCCCATGGTTTTAACCCATAAACTATGGGTAAAGAGGAGCGTGCATGGATCCCTCAAATTTCCCATGGATCCCTTGGAATTACAAGGGCCGGATCCCTCTAGGAGGGATCCTTGGGGCAGAGCATGGTTTTGGCCTTTTTGCCTTTAAATAGCAAGCCACTTCTTACCATTTCTTCACACCTTCACACATAGTTTCTCTCCACCATTTCTAGGATATTTAGATCATTAGGAAACATGTAAACCACCCTCATCTCATATGATCATAATGCTTTTAACTTTCATTTGTTGTAAGCATACTCCCGAAGTGATCCTCCAAAGCAAGCTTAGAGATCTTGCATCTTCACCTACTGAAGTGATCACCCATCACAAGCATACAAGCACATGAAGATCTTCTACAACAAGCTTAGGAAACTTGTCATCTTCATTCATAGAAGACTAACTACATCATGCTTTGTGTTCTTGATGTTTATTTTAGGACTTCATATCCATTAGACACATTGTCTTGGATATTGTCTAGTATCATATTCTTGTATCTATGACTAGACTAGATGGTTTATGTGTTTGTACCATAAAACGCAAGGTTTATTATGTTGGGCCACAAAACATAACGGGTATCATGGATGCGTCGTACATCTATGACTAGACTAGATGGTTTTTGTGTTTGTGCCATAAAACACAAGGTTTGTTATGTTGGGCCACAAAACATAACGGGTGCCTAAAAGTCAAGTCACAAGGCATTTGTAAAGGGTGCCTAGAGATTGAGTCAAAGGCATTAGTGAAAGGTGCCTTAGGTGTACATTCGATATGGTGTGATTCGATGTACAAGATAGATTAGTATTGGGTCACAAGGATATTGTCATCCTTGTTGATATTGTCATAAGGAGTAGATCTCCTTTGGGGTTAGTTGTTGGTGTAGTGTTGGGTAGTAGTTCCTCCTTTGTAATGGAACTCGGTATCTAGCATAGTACCGGATAAAGGGTAGGCGACGTTGTGATAGGTTTGGTTCTACCTCGTGGAAGAACTTGGTGTTTAGCTTAGTACCGGAAAAAGTGTAAGCGACGTTGTAAAGGCTTCTTCGCCATAAGGAGTTGGTGTCGTGTAGTGTTTACGAACTCTCGAGTAGGTGTCTCGGGGAGTGGAGCAGGGCAAGGAAGGTGTCCTTGTAGCCGAACCACTATAAATCCTCGTGTTGGTTTGTCTATCCTTTTACTTATCGCTTTACTTTTATTCTTGCATTACATTGTTTATTTTCTATGTGGTTGATGTCTATGTTTGTGATACATACTTGGTCTTTCATATAGTCATAAACTATATTTAACACTTTACATATTATGACACGCTTGATCAAGAAAAAGCAACCGGACTAATAATGGTGAAACTTGATTTATAATGAACCATTAATCTTGCAGAATCTTATGTGATGTTAAGGGGTTGGCCTTATATGCCGTAATGCGCTAAATGCATCCTCGCGTGGAGATTAGCAAATGCAATGGTTTATACTATAATTGATACAAAAGTTTTAAGTTTGAAACGTAAACGTATTCACCCCCCTCTACGTTTTCACACACCCGAATCTCATTCATCTCGATGTCATACTTGAGTTTGTGCTGTGCTTTCTCCTCAGTGTGCTTCTTAACATTACCCATGTGTTGGAGTAATGTTTTTTTGAACATGCTAACTTCCATTCCAGTGTAATTAGCAAAGCACATTTCTGTCATTTGATAGTCATAATCCCAAGTTTATTGGGTGTTGATGAACGATTGAAGTTGTGTGCTGATCACTTGAAGTGCAACCATGGATCCAATTTCTTGAAATTCTTCTTTGTTAAGTTGCTGTTCAAGTTGCTCTAAGTTCAAGAACAATGTTCCTGTGAATGTCTGTACATCTTGAATGACGAGTGACACAAACGCTCATTCAAATCCTCCCTCGAATCCAGGTCCTTTTAAAAGTACCTTGAGATGTGAATGAAGTAGTCGAAAATGTTGCATGCAACTATCCTTTGCATTATCATGCAAAAGCTGTATTTGGTGCAACTCTCTCTTTCTCTTATGAGTTTATGCATAAAGATTTTAGATTATCATTATCCAACTCAAACATGTTAATCCGTTCTACATAGTTAGGAATCTTATGCTCATCATTCTCGTCGTACAATTTGAGTACCTCAGATACGATTGAATCTGAAGTGGTAGACATGATGTTGACGTGTACGGGATTTAACAAAGTCAATAAGAGACTGTGATACAGTGATAAACTGAATGTGTTATGATAACAGTTGGATCGATACAATGATTAGTGAGTGTATGTTAAAGGTGATGTTTGTCTGTTAGATTAGGTGAAACATTGTTTAATTGTGATTTGGTTTGGTTGAAATGAGTTTACATAGTACCATAGATAAATCTCAATGGATAAGATTAGACAAATCGCAGTAAAGAGGCTTAAGCAAATCGCAGTCACAGCTTGAGTCAAATCGCAGTCAAGAAATGAATTGGGCAGAGTGTCTCCTAGACAAAATGCAAAGTTTGTCTTCAAAATAGGAAAATCGTAACAGGCCAAAATGCAACAACCCAAAACGCAAAATTCAAAACGCATAAGAAAACCGCAACTATCAAATCGCAGTGAAACAAAACGCAAGGCTCAAAACGCAGGCCTCAAATTGCAAGTTCAAACCGCAGTGCTCAAGTCGCAGTGTCTCAAAACGCAGACCTCAAAACGCAGGCTTCAAATTGCAGGAGCAAACCGTAAGGCTCAAATCGCAGTAACCTCAAAACGCAGAAGCGAACCACAGTGGTTTAATCGCAGACCTCAAAACGCAGAAGTCAAACCGCAGGCACCTTTGGTCAAAATGCAACTGCTAAAGGACAAAAATGTCACTCTCAAACCGCAGAACTAAACCGCAATAGACAAAAGTGTCACTATCAAACCGCAAACCTCAAATCGTAGTCAAGAAACCTTACCCGTGGGTCAAAATGCAGTGAAGAAATAATGACCTCTTTCATCTAAAAATGCCTAAAAATCATCCTTTTGAACGTTTTTGCTTGGTTTCTTTTGCACAACTTGATCCTAGAAGGTTATAACTACTAGAAAAATACTAACTTTAATACCACAAACGTGAGAATCAAAGGGAGCCCAAAATAAGACCATAAACCTTCAAAAACCAAAATTTTGATCTAAACTAACCAAGAAAATGCACATACAATCTAGCTAATCAAACCATGGGCTCTGTTAGGATTCTTGATTTGATGAGACAAAGTGAATATAAGAATGAAACAAAGGGACTAAAATTGACAATAATGAAATCTACAAAAAGATGGAGGGACTTGCTTGAAAAAGAAGATTTACTTATTAGTCTTTCATAGTATTTTGTAAACCCTAAATCTCTTTTATATAAAGAGATCAAGGGTGAGTTTTATCATTAAGTCTTTCACAATGTAGTCGATTAGTAAACGTGTGTGTGTAGGCGTGTGTTTATAAACGCCTAATTTAGAGTTAGTTAACCCCCAAGATCAAAGGTGTCTTTGATCCTTGTTATAGGTAGATAACACATTTTATTTTGAGCAAATAAAATTGGAGGTGATGTGGAAAAACCTTGTGTCAATAACATAGTTGTTTATATATTCCGCTGTGCATTCGTGTTTGTCTATGTTATAGTTAAACCCTAGATGCTCAAAATGGTCCATGGAGTCTATCAAACTCCACAATTGGTATCAGATCCAAGGGGTATCGTTACCTTGGGATTCGCAAGGTTTTTTGATGAAGAAGAAGAAATTTCGAAGTTGGTTTTTCAATTTTCGGGTCTTTCTGCAGGTCAGTTTTTAAACAGCGATAACTTTTTCGTTAACCATTAGATCGGGCTATATCAAGATAACTTTTCACCAGAGGGATCTTCAATTGGAGCGCTCAATTGAAAGTTATTAAGTGTCAAAAACTGCTGCAGAGGGCGGTATTTTGTTTCGAATTTTTAGGGTTTTTAGGGTTTCGAATTTTAAAAGTTTTCTTTTGCTACTGATTGGAAATAATTGTTATGGAGGACAATGGTGTATTAATTGCTGTTATGAAACCCTAGACTCATCATATTTAATACTCAATTCATGTGAATCCATATTCCATGCGATTACTTTATAGTAATACTCCAAGATTCGTTTGGTATTATTATATTGTGTCATGAAACCTATCACAATTACTTTGTTATTTTGATGAATCACGTCCAACTGATTGGTACTTTAAGTATTATTGATCGACTATTTTGTCATTTTCTGCATATGATATCTTTTGGACTGTTAAGTTAATTAACTTATGGTATTATTGATCGACTATTTTGTCATTTTCTGCATATGATATCTTTTGGACTGTTAAGTTAATTAACTTATGGGAAATCATCATGGGTTTTTGAGTGGTAAACAAAAGGTTAAGTGTGATGGTTGTTGAGAGTATATATATGGTACTGCATAATGGGATAAAACGGAAGATACATGGCTGCTATGATTCGATTCATGGTTATTAATGCGGCTTGTTCTTACTAAAGATACCATTTGATCATTTCTACTGCCTTTGGATACTACTTGAATGGTACTGCTAGTTGCTTTCTGAAACTGCTGCTACGTTCTCAGTTACTGCTGCAACGATGGCTAATCTACTGCCTGAACTTGGTTGTTAACTACGGCTATCGTTGTGATTCTACTGCTACCTTTTCATGTTACCTACTGCTCGTTCACCTACTGCCTGTTCTGCGTGCTTTCTGCTGCTAATAGCTTTAAACTGCTGCTACCTTCGGTTGCTACTGTTAATTAAGTTGTAACTACTTTTGACTGACATGTTACTACTGCTCGTTCACACTTAGTACTGCTAGTTATTGAGTTAATAATGCTCGTTGTATTTGGTTAGTACTGCTGGCTATCTGATTTGTGCTGCTAGAAGTTCTTAGTGCTGCTACTATATGCGACGTGATATATTTTCTGGTGTCATCACTTTAACAAGCAGTTGTGATATTCTTGCTTTGATGAGTGATGATTTGAAGGGAGATATTAAAGCAGCTAGTTGTTGCACGTTTTATGCTACTCATATGAAACTTAATACTGCTATTTGAGAATAAACATATCTGAGTACTAACATACATGGGAGCAGACTTGGAATACAGTTTGTAAGTTGACTTGTGGTATGAAGTTGTAACGAATTGGAGAATCTCATATGGTTTATGGTTAATTGATATTGAAGGTTTGTATGACTAATGGTTATGGACTTTATTTTTGAAGATTTTCTTTGTGTTCGCTAACTTCAGGTCACTTTCTTTAATGAATGTAAATGTTTTTGGTTCTCGGTTAATAAGGGTTATTGGTTCACACGATTTTGGACTTTATTTGTTCTTAAACGTCAAAAGGCTCGTATTTTTGAATTTTATTGATTAATTGATTATGAAGGAGATTGTTTATCACTTATTTGAAGATGAAGTGGAACTACTTAGATGCGTGGTTTATCATACCTTTTAGCAGGAGGTAACTTGTTCTTGCGTTCATGTGTGACAATGAATTGACGAATAGTAGATGAAGTTTTTCGTCAAGAGATTGTGGTCTCGCTATACATCAGTAGTATACGTTCAGAGTCACGTGGCTAGTACAAGATATAAGATACAAGTTTGGGTTATTCTACTTCTACATCAAGTTTTTTATATTTAGTTTTCTTCACAAGTGATCATTACAAGGAGCTTACAGATTTGAAGAATCATGAAGATGGTTAACACATTGATTTAGAGGAAGCATATTATGATGTGTTTAATTATTTGATATTCATGCACTACTCAAGGGGAAGTTTTTGATTTTTACTGCTGCTTGTCATTATTAATACTGCTTGTTTAAGTTTCTATTGGTTTGGATTCATTATTCGTCTTGTGCTTCATGGAGGGTAATCTAAAACATTAGAAGGCTGGATTAGTTGTGTGGTATTGGTTCGTGGTGGTCAAGATCATTATTTGCATATGTTATATATTTATTGATAAAAAGGGGAAGAGATGTTGGAGTGGCATGCCATGGATTAAGGGGAAGACAAGATTTGTTTCATTCAGGGAGATTTTTACATCTCAACTTCTCTACTTCGTCTAGGGAAGTTCATACACGACTTTGTTTGTTTTGTCATCATCGAATAGGGGAAGATTATTGGGATTCTTGATTTGATGATACAAAGTGAATATAAGAACGAAACAAAGGAACTAAAAGTGACAAGAATGAAATCTACAAAAAGATGGAGGGACTTGCTTGAAAAAGAAGATTTACTTATTAGTCCTTTTAGTATTTTGTAAACCATAAATCTCTATTATATAAAGAGATCAAGGGTACAGGTTTTATCATTAAGTCTTTCACAATATTGTCGATTAGTAAAGATGTGTGTGTAGGCGTGTGTTTATAAATGCCTAAGTTAGAGTTAGTTAACCCCCAAGATCAAAGGTGTCTTTGATCCTTGTTATAGGTAGATAACACATTTTATTATGATCAAATAAAATTAGAGGTGATGTGGAAAAACCTTGTGTCAATAACATAGTTGTTTATATATTACGTTGTGCATTCGTGTTTGTTTATGTTATTGTTAAACCCTAGATGCTCAAAAAGGTCCATGGAGTCTATCAGGCTCTGATACCAATTGTAGGATATTGGATATCATAACACGTGGTCGGATTTGTGGTTAGGTCGAATATCTAGAGAGAGAAAGAGAGAGAAAGTGGTAGTTCTAGTAAGAGAAGGTGAAGTTGTATGATAAGCTTCAAAGGAACATCCAACCCTTTCCCATGGCTGGGAAAAGGTATATATACACGACATAAAAGGCCCCTACTTGGGCTGTGGAGCGGGCTGACAGTGGGTAAAGACCCGACCTGACTCCACGGGTGATACGCTAACTAAACTAATGCTACTAAGCCTACGAGCTAACTAATGCTAGGCATAACTTGGGGTGACCGAGTCTTTCATATAGATTTTTGTAATCCTAACATGTATAACTATATCTTATTTTTTGCATATGCTAATAAGGGGATGAGAACCACCTAATAAGTGACTCTATGTTACAAATAACATAAGTGCATAAGAGGAATTGCAAGCCCAACACCAGGAGGAGTAACCTACAAATTAACTCAAGAACATAAGTGACATTGCAAGTCCGGTGCTCAAATAAGACTATCTCTGGAAACACAAGTAAATAAGCAAAAAGATATAAAATGTTGTTACTTTTATTAACCACGGTTACTTAAAGTTATTGAAAGCAAATAAATATTTTGTCAGGCATATCAAGTCTGACCACCAACGGTCCAAATAAAGTAAACACAAAGTAAACAAAGTACAAAGAAGAACAATCATTGTCATTCAAAACACCCTCAGATATATGTATTCGGCAACCAAGTAGATAAAACAATTATCTTGTCTTAAGTTACAATACCCCGGCCTAAGGTGCCGTGGGGAAGCATATGGGATGAAAAATTACAAGTATGAATAAGCAACTGTCGTAGAAAAATCAGATGGATTGTCCATCGGAAAATCTACGATGGAGGAGTCAAACATCTGGTTGTCCTCCAAGTCCATGTAATCCATCTAGGAACTATCATCCCAGGTGGGTCCTGTAACGAGAGCTGAGGGGTCCGGCTAAGAAGTGGATTTCATCAAAGGCTCAATCATAAGAGGTTCTGCATGAACAACAACGGTGAACAGACTGAGAGCTGCGGTGGGAGAAGTAAACTCCTTCTTGTGGGCCTTAGATTTGGCATCCTTGTAAGCAGCAATGGCTAGAGGATCGAAAGTGATGGAATTAAGGACATAATCAGGAAAAGAAAGTTCCTTGGCACTAGGCTGGAAAAAAGCAATGACAGGAACATCAGAAGGACGTTCCCCCTCAAGCACCAGCTGCGACATAAAAAACTGAACATTTGCGTCCCGGTAAGCCTCCAAAGAATCCAACAAAAAGAAAGAAATGTTAATGAGGTCAGTAACCGCATCCGTGTAGTTTTTCTTTGCGTCTAGATTGTAGGCAACAATGTCCTGGATCTTAGCCCCACTTTTATCGTGCTCAACCCCAACTTCCAAACCTTTATGGAGTCCCTCCTCGATGGTAAGGGAAATGCATCTCCCAAGTATCATGTTGAATTTTGGGGACTCCTTAAACTTGTTGAAGGCCTTATAGAAACCATGGCCAATGACCCAATGTTTACCTTCAACTGCCTGCAAACAGATATGAAATAGCTCTGTGTCAAACTTATGATTCAAATCCGCATGCCGCTCATCAAGCTCAGGAACCTTCTCATCCAAAACCTTCTAATCCACATCCTGGTACTCACGGAACTCCTTAACCAATACAACTTCACATTTATGCTGGGACTTTAGATCATCACGAAGTCCGTCCAGATTAGTCACTTGGCTTGCCATCTCAGCATTTTTGGCACCAAGATTAGCCAAATCTAAGTTCTTCGCACTGACTGCGGTCTCCATATCAGATACACGGTTGAGGAGCTTAGCAATCTTCAGTGACTCACCCTCAAGCTTCTCAATACAGGCTTTAAGCCCGGTAATCTCCTCTTACCTTCGCTTCACCCTCCAATCCACCTTGTGATTCTGCTCTAGCTCATATTCCAACCTAAGCCTCACCTTGGAGTTCATGCATGCTTGTTGAGCGGATAAAATGTTATACTGATGAAGGAACTCTTGGCTCGGCATGTTCTTGATAAAGGAAAGATAACCTAGAGTGGAAAGATTGTCCAAAAATTGCGATGTACCCATGCATCATCCATCTTGAACTCATTCATTAGAAGCATTAGTAGACTTCGCTTCCACGGTATCCACAGACAAAGGCTGGTAGAAGTCGTTGTGGGATGAAGAACCAGAAGGGAGGGGAGCATCTGAGTCTATTTGCTCTATTGCATAACTCGCAGAAGCCTTATGTAAAGACTCTGGATTGCTATCCACAGGCTAGGCCTCAGTAGACTCAGAAGATGTAACAGTGGTCTTCTTAAGAATGTCAGCGGTGGAACGAAGATCAGAAAAACCAGCCGGACCAGAATTAGACTCGTCTTGGAGCTCCAAATGGTGAGAATAATCACTAGATGGAGTCTCTGTAGAAGTGGGACCATGCGAGGAAGCAACCTTGGAGAGAGAAAGCGGTTTCCACTTCTTGCCCGCCCTAGCTGTATCATTTTTTTCTTTAGTAGCAGTGGAAGGGGGAGTAATTTTATTCTTCTTCGAAGCAGGCTCCAGAACACTAATAGTCACCCTTTTCTTCCTCAACAGCTTTACCAGACTTAGTATTTTCAAGCTCTTGAACCACCTATGCTGAATAAGAGAAATGACGTTCTCATTTGGTGGAACAGTTCAATCTTTCGTCTCCTTCCGGAGGGTCACTTCTCCCTCATTTAATTCCCTTTCCCCGATATTCACTATGAAGGGGTCCGGTTGGCTGATAAAGTCGAACAAAATCATTTCTACAGAACAAAAAAAACCCCAGTTAGCAAATATATAAACAAAAAAAGGAACAACATAAGAATTAACAGGACACAAAAATATCTAAGGCTCCTACCCTCATCATTATAGCCATGAACATTGGACGACACACATCATCATCCCAAATGTGTCTCAGGCCTATCACGCATAAAAATTGCTCAAGATATTTCTTAAATCCGGCCCAGTTTTATCAAGAAAGAACACGAAATCCAGGTCAATGTCCGCATCTGTGGGAGGAAAGTCACGATCTACGGTTTCCCCTTATACCAGGGGATGTAAATCGGAAAATTTGTGGACTTTACCTAAAAAGGTGATCCCTCCACTTCTTTAAAGAGTCTAGGGGTGTGGTATAACAACAAGGGACAACCAACGATTTAGGGCCCTTTCTCATTTCCAAGTTAAACCACCCATTAAAGCCGTGCATAGTAAAATTTAAAGAACAAAGGCACCGTGGGCATGCCGCCTTGATCGCGACACAAAATCTCAAAATGGCTAACTTTGGCCGATGCCAACACCGACAGTTAGGACAAGTAAATTTGGAAGTATTCTAAGACGCTAAGAAGGAACCCAGATAGAGGAATCCTATGATTGGAAAATTCTGTAAAGCACGTGTATACACCAATCTTCCTTAGGGAGCATTCCCAATGGTATCGTTGGGCCTAGGTAATTTCGGTTTTAGATTAGCCAGAATACCATAAGTCCTAAAAAAGTTCTAACTCCGCCTCGGTCAGGACAGATGTCATAGTATGAATAGTATTCTTAGCCAGTAGGATTAAGCAAAAGTGTGGAAAGTCAAACCTGAAACTAGAACGTGACACTAAGAAAAAGTTGTTCAGGAAGATGGCCGAACTCTTTAAGCAATATCATATATGAATAGTGCTTGTGAAAAGTGAAAAGTGAAGATGAAGGAAACGTATGGGTATTTATACCCACAAAAACAAAAAAGCCCTAAAAAATATTGAAAGGTTGAAAGATTGTGCCACATCCCATAATGCTTAATGAATGGCTCTGATCAAAATAGATGAACGGTCACGATGGTAGTAGATAATGAACAGTCGGCCGCCTAAACATCATGTTAGTCAGAAAATACGTGGCTAGAAATGGTTCGCGAATACCAATAGAAATTTGTATAGCACTAAGTGGAAGATAGTGAAAGTCCAGTCACGGACAGGAAACGCGGATCGACAAACCACAGAACACGGACGACTAAGTCTAGCATGATTACCTTATATTGTAATCATACTAGACTAGGGGGATATGACTACATCTAGTATCCTCGGACTTAAAAGTCTGGACACATTACGCTTAAGGGTGTATACTATCATACTCTAAAACGCACAAAAGTTCAGACTCACAAGAGACACTTCCGCTGCACCTAAACAGGTGCAGGGAACCCTTAGCCCGCGGAAAAAGGAAATGAGCATATGAACCGTAATAAGCTAAGAAATTCAGACTAGCCTAAGGATTTGGAACAAAATCCATCTTGAAGGGAGTAAGGAATACTGTCTGGGATCGTGTAACAAACATATGCATGCCTAGATATGGAAATCCTGCAACTTGTCGACCAAGGGTGACACTCCCAAGGCATAAAGTAGAAAATGGGCATCACTTCAAGGTAACTACTCTATTAACCAATGGTCCATAGAGTGTACCGTAGTCCATGATCCCCAGATAACAACAAAGGTATCTGCCTATAAATAGGAGTGTATTAAACACTCCTATCAATACAATTCTTTCACTAGAATTCACATACATACTTTCTATCTCTATTAATTACTCTCATACCCGAGGTTTACCATGAGAACCCTCTCTCGCCGTGAGCTAACAGTGTTTTCTTTCATAGCAGCTCTCTATAGATATATTCACTTAGTCCAAAATTCATTAGAATTTCGCCGAACCTTGTTCCAAGGTAAGTTCATAGTCTTTTCGAAACATGCTCCAAATTTTGTACTAACACTTTCTCTTCATAGCACTAGTAAAAAACATGATGACATTCTCATTCCCCAAATAGAAGGAGATGGTCAGAGATTATTAATTTAATATTAAACCAAATCTGCCACTAAGGTCAACAACGAATTCACATAGAATTGCTACTCCAACTTATTTGCTATATAATAAATACAATTATTTACACCTTCAAGACTTTGTACTTTGTACTTCATAAGTAACTAAACTTGCCAACATTAACATGTCCCAATTTTTTTGACTCAAAGCCTCAGAGGAAAGACACAACTGGAAACGACACTATTATCCATTCATACACTTGGATTTCTAATATGATTAGGAAACTTAATCTGGTTTGGTTGGATTGGATTATTAATTTGTAATCCTCTTGTATTAATTTGTAATCATCTTGTTCTCTTTCTAGCTCTTTGCTAGTTTTAATACAAAGATGTCATTGAAAAAAATCTAAGCAGTATTTTAAGTAACCTTTGAGTATTGTGGACAAGAAAACTTAGGATGAATTTGTTGATTCATTTTGAAAACTGTTTGTGGCCCAAGATATGTTTCGCCTAGTGATAGACTTGTCAAATGATAAATATATTAGAGTATTAAGTATGAGAGGTTTGGTTTAACAAAGATAAAAAGTAATAAAGATCAAATGAAACAATTCTAGTCATCTATTTTTTTAATTAAGATGTAAAAATCCAATTACATTTAAAAATATTACATATTTCATAAATCGTTGATCATTAGGTTATACTAATTACACTATCATGTCGAGTATAAAATCGTCTTTTAATAGAGGGGCACTTCTATATACTTTTGATGAAATTTTTTTTCGAATTTTTTTTGTGAGTGTCGAAATTTACATACGAAAAAACCACATGTAATTTGTATCATTAAAAATCACACATGATTTGTAATTTTAAAAATCACACATTATTTGTGAAATCATGTGTGATTTGTAATTTGAACTTTAAAACTCATATCATAAATCACATGTGATTTCATATTGTATAATATTTAATACCCATAAAAAGCGAAAAAAAGTTTCTCTACAGTATATCGAATTGTCCGTCTACAGAAAGATAATATAATCGTCGTCATAATGGTGTATTTTTTGTCGCTTAACGATTTACCATTTGCAAGATATATTGTTTCTAAAAAGAATGTGAAAATATTTTTATTTTATTTTATTTTTTATTTTGATGAAAAAATCAATGTCTAGAATTAGTTTATTTGATCTTTACTTTTTTGTTGATATTTATTGAACTCATCCATATATGAGAATAAATGTATGGTTTTTTGAGGCCTAAAAAATGGTTGGCATATGATTTGGTTCTGAAATCAGACCTAACTAACATGTTCTCCCATTGTTTGGGTGCTCAACTGAATTAAAGGGAACGAACTTGATTAGGGTGTAACTAAAACATGTAAAAGGTTTCGGCTACAAATATAAGGTGGCATATAGATTTGAGCATATCAACTACAAGTATAATTAGTTTCTAAATCATGTTGGTAATAATACATTGATATGATTCGAGATTTACAATCGAGACTGGCATAAGAGGTACGCTGGACCCAAGACTCGACATTAACAGGAGCATAAATTTTTAATGGGTTATGAGTAAGCTAACGAAACGTATATAAACTTGTAGCACAAAGCCACAAAGGTTTATACCATGCACATCTCAGAAATAATAGAAATTTCTACATTATAGAGAAGAATATATTTGGTGCATAGTATAACTTCCACCACTGCATGAAATATATACATGCTTGATAGTGGCATTGTTCCTATTTTTTAACATGCTTACAAAACACCACCACTCATTGTTACCTCAACATCATATGATATCTCTTTTCCCTGACTCACCCATCACTCAACCATCCATAACCTTCACTCGACATTTACTTATACTTGTCACACCCCCAAAATATCGCAGCGGAACGATAGTGTCTTGATGTCATAGCACAAAGCATGGATACAGAAAACAACCTCTAAAATGAGACGTTTTGAAAAGTTTACCATTCGATTAAATAAAGTTAAAGTTTACAAAACATGAGATCCCAAAGTTTGATAATACATAAAGGTTACAAAACATGTCGAATGGTAATAGATAAAACACAAGACTCCAATGTATGCCATGTGACCCAAAAGCTCCATGTAATGCTATCACCTTACGACTGAGATAAACATGCTAAAAGTGTCAACACAAAGGTTGGTGAGTTCATAAGTTTGTTGAAAATGATTTGAAAAGTATTTAAAGAATGTTGATGCAGCAAAGGCATTGTAAATCCATTCAGTTCGAGTTCCCCATACAAAACTCGCAACCTATGTGTTCACAACCCATTGCCTAAAATAGAATTGTCAATCTTGTTTGTAAGTAGGACATATGTGCCTACGATATATACAAGTACTTAATGCAAAGAATCACGACCAAGCTGAACCTCTTGACAAGTCTACATTGTTTGTTGTGTCTCATTGAATAACAGATTATATTCACCCGGTCAAGTCATCGAGGGACACAAAGGGTGGGCGTGACCGATAGTACTATCAATACCTCTCCGGGCTCCCGAGTTAACGAACTAAAGTATGTATGTTGAAGCATAATTGAAAACAAGTTTAGCACATTAAGGCACATATCGCAATAAACCACACATAATGTCCAAAGAGTATAAGAAGTATAGTGTAACACAATTGTTTAAATGGTTTGAGTATTATAAGAGTAAAAACAAGTATTTAAGCATGGATCTCCCCAAAGAGTTTGTAAGAATTTAAACGAGTAAAAGCGGGGTATGAACTCACCTAGTATGATTGATATGCTAACAAAATGAAGTGCACGAAAATGAGGCTCGGAAACTATCCGCGACCTAAAATGAATGTCATGACTTGAGTTATGATATGTTGTCGTGAATGCGTGATACAATGTCGTGCATGCAAATCAATATGTAATCTATACCACTTGTACGTTTTTGAAAATAGAATTTATCGTCGAAATGTATGTTTATGACATCTCGTCATGTTTATAAAATACTTTACAAGTATTTACGTTGAAACAACCTCTTACGATAGTCGTTTAGTGATTTATTATGAAATTTTAACTTTTCGTCGTAAAATAATGTCATTTGACAATTTCATGAAAGTGAATATACGGCCTCTAAAAGCTAGTCGTAAAATGGTGCACGTCGAGTGTCAGGAAACAAACTCAAGGGTTTTGGGAAGCTTGTATCATTATCTCAAAGTTTTAGCATTTAAGTTTTCATCCTAGAGGTCTCGATCATGGAGAAAATATAGGTAAAGTATGGTACTTGTATCCAAAATATTGTTTAAGGGTGGTTGTCGGCAAAGTTTAAGTGACCAGTATTTTATTAGTTACAACCTCGCTTGCTAACGGTTGGACATTTTGGAAAATATGCTAGGCGAACTTACTTTTACTAGAAGACATCACGTTATAAAAGTATTACATCCTTGTTAAAAACGACCCTCAACATGGTCACTTGTTGCCGTAAGGTTTGTCTAATGGAAATATATTAGTTTTTCTTATATAATAAAGTTACGGAAACTTTGTGTAAACGTGTATAATTTAATCGTTACAAGTCCGTTTTCTACATTTTCTACATCATTAGATTCGTATTAAAGTACACTAATATATTTTTGATAAGTCGACACATTTATTAACGCTTAAGCCTCATTTTTGACTCGTAAAAAGTGATAGTAACATGCTGAAATTTCTGGAATTATTAGTTTTCGTCGTCAAACTTCAAAAATTCATATCTTCTTCGTTATAGCTCCGTTTTAATCCGTTCAAGCGGCCACGTTTTCGTTTTAAAGTGTATTTTCTAAATATCTAGGCCAAAAAATTTTATCTACTGTCGAGATTTCCAGATTTAAAAAATAAGGACAGACCCTTTAGAAAACTTGTCGGAATGAGTTTTTCACGCGCAAAACCTATTCTAACCAAATCAAAACAACTCCGAAGCTATTCTAATCCTACCATACACCTTCTTAGGGTGTCATGGGTTCCTAGACATCACCAAAAGTGATATATTCCAAGGAGTAATTATAGGATGACATAAATATATATATATATATATATATATATAACTCTTAAAAACAATGAAAAAGTGGTATAAACATCCATAAGACTTGCATGTTTTTCTCAAATATGATGAAATGATCATAAAATAAATATGAAAGATGAAAATGAATATGAGATGCTTACTAGTTAACTTGATGAGGTTAGTGAACAAAGGTTTAATCCTAAACACCGAAGGTTTTTATTTCACAACCTTAATCAAGAGTGTGTCTAGAGTGTAATAAACTTGTCTTGAAATTTTTTGGATGAACTTCTCTTTGATCCTTATGGTGGCCGGTTGTAGGGAGAAGAGAGGAAGAGGGATTTTTTTGATCTTTCACTTTGCAAATTATTGTTGTATGTGTTTGTATTAGGAGTATTATACATTATAAGTGAAAGATATTTTGCAAGTTAAAGTGAGTCATCCCCCTTGTGTCGACAAGGGGGTTTTTGGATTAGCAATACATTTTTTTTTATTTAGTATTTAAGTAGAGTAAAATGTGTAGTTGTTTAAGCATAAGTAATAACTTGTGTAAATATTTGAGCTTGTAGGGTAGTGTTAATTAAAAATAAATTTTAACGGGTCAAGATAAAATATATTGAGGTCATAAAAATTATAAAAATACTTTTCTTGCAAAATTTGAGTGAAATAATAATTATCGTGTTGTTTTTACGAAAACCGTCGTAATTATATAAATATAACAATTTATATACAAAATAAATTTAAAACACCGGGTAAACTAATAATATTATTTTTATAATCTTAATATGAGTATAAAAATATATCGGGATAATTTTTGGAAGTATCGGATCAATTGTTCAAAATAATTAATTACGCGATAGCGTTTATTTAATAAGAAATTATGCGTTTAAGGTGAAATGCAAAACCATGCATGAACTAATATGATGAATATTGAGTTTGAGAAATGACCGGAAATTGAGAATTGTGACAATACTTGATATTTATTCGAATATTAACACACACTCCCAACTCTCACAAACACACCTCTCGTACTTTATTTTTAAATTTGTTAAGTACGTCACAATGGTATCGAAGATTTAGTGAGTTATTTTTTGAATAAGTTATGATGGTAACTTAATAGAGTGTAGTGGTGGTGACTTCGAGTCACGTGGATCTCATGCGTGTCTTATCATCCATTGTAAAATCTAATGGAGAAAAAGAACAAAGTGAACAATCAAAGATCGTCAACACAGTGATATCTTCAAATTACATTCATCATTACAAGTGTTTTGTTAAATGTCATATAATGTAATTATTTACACAAGTTGTTAGTTAAACAGTCAATGTAAGTCAAAGTAGTGCACAAATTAGTTAGTCAAGTTAGTTTTAATTTCCCCTCTTTGTATATAAACTACTGTACTCTTTCATTTTCATCATTTCCCTTTCTCTATTTTTATCAAAATGGTATCAGAGCACTAGCTCCTCAACAAATTCTAATAACAACTTTTCCCAATGAAATAACATACTACGATCAAAATAACAACTTTTCCTAATCATAACAAACTTTAATCTCCTTTCAAATCAAAAAAACAAATCTGATCATCTTTTCTGATCAAACTTCAACAAATCCAATTAGTATTCTTGAACAACATTAACAATTCTGATAATCTTCTCCGGTTAACCGTACACCCTTTTGACAATATCATCCAATAATAAACCAAATTTAATCAAATTAGGAATACTGCCAATCAAAATCCATCTGCATCATCCTCCTCCAAAACTAAAACTGATGAGGATGTCAATTCACCAAATCATCCACCGTTCTTATATCAACAAGATCATCCATGGTTGATCCTAATATCAAAGAAACTTACTGGTTCAAACCATTATAACTCATGGAAGATGTCGATGTTGATTGCCTTGAATGAAAGAAAAAAATGAAGGTTATTACTGTTGAGTTTGAAAAACTAGGGGTTAACACAAGAATCATGGCACTATGGGAAAAAACAAATGATATGATCATTTCGTGGATACTCAACATAATCACATAATAGATAAGTAACCTGTTAAGCTTTGTTAACTCTGGATCTTATTTGTGGAATGAATTGCAAGAACACTATTCATAGTTAGATGGCCATAGGATCTACCAACTTACAAAAGAACTAGTTCAACTAAAACAAAACAACATTACTATTGAAATTTGTAACTTATAGGATTTCACAAACACATCAAACCATAATCATATGGGGCGTATACAAGTTTTAGAGAGAGAAAGTTTTAGAGAGAGAAAGGGAAGAGAGTTGGGAACTATGTGAAACAAAAGAAAAATGGTATTGAAGCTCCAACCCTCTACCTTGGGAGGTAGAGGGTATTTATAGTTTTTATACAAGACTCGTCACCTACGGGCTGTGGATCAGGCATACAGTGGGTAAAGAACCGTCCGTCCTCCACGGTGTTACTTAACTAAATACTAACTAATATTAAATGATTACGACTATAAGTTTTCTAACGATTACATATACTTGAGGTGACCGACCCTTTAACGACTGGATTTTCTAAATCCTAACAATCTCCCCCTAAGGGAGGTCACCTCAAATTACACATAAAACAAACAGATATTATGTTAAGATTCTTCTTGGATTCTTGTTTAAGTTCATTGCTCTGTAGCCCGTAGTCTTTGATTCTTCATGTTTTGCATGTTTGAATAATTCAAGTGGAGGTCTTTAACTGATCCACGTGATAATGAGTTTTGAGCCGACTTTTGAGATCATCGGCATGCATAAATCTCGACTCTTCCTTTGTAGTGTTGACATTATGTGATGTTGTGAAAGTAGACCGACATGCTCACATTCTGGATCATGATTTCTTCTCATCAGAGTAGCGGAAGCTTTAGTTGATTCATGATATTTGCAATAGCGGCGTAGCAAAAGCATGGAGAAAATATCGAGTCGTTGATGCACTTATCATGATATCGAAGTGAATGTGTTGTGTGAGCATGCGGCTATGGATTGACCTCTCAATTTTGATCACGCAAGCGTCGGGTGTACCGCACACAACGATTAGCAATAAAGCGCCGCGAAAAGTGTTTTTGGTCACTTTCGTCGAATTGAGGTACACGACCCATGGTTCCCGTTGATCGGTACAAGTATGCTGTGATCGGTATAATTCCAAAGAATCTCCTTAATGGTTTTCGTGCTCTAGCTGTTCTCAAACCGGAACGTCTCAAAGAAGACAACACGAAGTGAGTGAACCAGCGAATTGAGGTTCACTGATTGATGAAAAGTGATTTGAAAAACAATCGTGTACTACTTGAAATAAAGTGTTTTGCAGTACAACGAAGGTTTTAAGGAAAATCAATTATCAATCATAAACACCTTTTATTTTTGAAATATTAATACACAGTCGATGTGCTAGAGAAAAGAGTTTTAAGCACAACGACCGGTTTTTCAAAGGTATCCGTCAATCCATTACCTGAACCAAGATTGATTCATAATTTTGAATCGCCCCATTGTTTCTGTTCCGTTGTCACATGGTTGATCTATTGGATAGATCTCACATGCCACCTACCAAGAGCTTGTTTGATGTTGGCTCTAGAAGGCTTTCCATCTTCATTGTGAGTATGTTGGCATATCACTCAGATGTTCTGGAAATACCACAAGGATAATGCGTAGGACTCATGAGATATATTCTCACTTTCCACATTGTGTGAAAGCGGTGAGTCTTCATTGATTGTGTCCTAATGAGATTTTTAGATGATCTCTGGCTCTAGACTCAATAGTGCACATTTGGTTCCTATGCCGGAGACTAGGGAGAGGTCTCCTTCTTCAATATCAACCATCTCTAAGAGAAAGTCGATAGATAATGTAGGTTCCCGTGAGAATGAAACAAGTCCTTTTAAGAGGAACTTGAGTAGTTTGGGAAGATGTAGTGCGGTCGTCACTTTGGGTCCATGACGTCTTGTCTTCAATACCGGTGTTACCTAGGTAACGACCCGGTAACATATGAATTGAACCCCTTCAGTGCTTACCGAGACTTCATTAATAGAACCTTCTTGGGTTTATTCCAGTTTTAGCTCTATCTCAGTCCGCACTCTTCCCATTTCTCATTTTTCTCCTTTTTTCATCATGCCTAAGGACTCTACACTATCTAGTGGATTGTCCCTGAGTAGATCCGTCCGGCTCTGGCGGGATCGTGGGAACGAATACCTAACCTAACCATCCTTATATCACCATACATAAAGTAAATTTGGTCGGTCTTTTTGGTATTGTTCATCTGCCATTGGAACCAATTGAAAACCATTTGAAAATCAACCCAGGTACTTGTGATATATTATCAAAGCATTTTGTACCTGAATTGTTTTTGATATTTTAGAAACAGGCTCCCTGATCGTCCCGAATCGTCAAGCTTTCTCACACAAGCCGGCCACTTGTGAATGGCCGACCGTAAGAAGCTTAAAACAGCTCAAAAACAAATACAATGAAGATCGAGAATACGATGTATTCCGGTCGTTAAGTCCCACCTGGAGGATGAATTGGTGTTTAAACAACTTCAGATGATAGAATGATCACTAAGGATAGTGATCAGTAAGGATTTTGATGGATAATTACCTAAAGAAAAGATTGATAAATTACAAATGACTTAAATGCAAATTAAAGAAAATTAAAAGTTAAAATATATTAAATAGACGCTATCACTATTTTTACAATGATGATTATGTGATTTATAAAATAAAATGACTTAAATAAACTATTTAAACTAAAACGTAAACTCAAATTACCTAAAAACTAGATTTAAAATGAAAGCGTCACGTTAAATCTAAAATTACGCGCAAGCAAAACGTAAATTTTATGAAATAAAAGGCCTACTAATGTAAAAACAATTTTCTTACCTACTATATGACAAAAGAAAATTTTAGAAAAAAGATTTATATTTTTTTGACTTTTATATTTTTTATTATGAATTAAATAAGATTAAACACTAATTAATTAATTAAAAATACTAAAACATTTAGGAAAAATCTGAAACTTTTTTATAAAATACTTTATACTAATACAAAAATAAGAAAAATAAAAAACATGAAAATTTGGATTGGATAAGCGATAATAAGCCAAGCTGCTAAAATAAGCTAATAAGGCAAAGGTTGGTTTAAGTATATAGATTGTGCGAATCATGACAAGAAAGACCAAGGGCTAGTCTATCCGGTACACACTCTAACACTCTCGTGAAGGTGGGAGGTCTCGAGGTTCGAGCACTTGCCTCCCCACCTTTTGCAAAACATTTTTTCAATTTTTATTTTACAAACTAATTAAGTACATTAAGATAAGCAATTTTTACAACTGGAACTTTTTATAAAAATGACAAATAAGCTCTGATTTGGCTTAAGATTTCTTAACAGTTGCTTAATTTGGAAATAAGCACAAAGTTTAAACCAATTGGCTTATAAGCTAGTAAATAAGCACTAGGGAAATGGAAATAAGCTAATAAACTATTAATAAGCTAATATTACAACCGAGTAAGCTATTTTCTTGAGAAATAAGCACTTAAACAATCAAAATAAGCACTAGTCTCCACTTGTTTACAGATGAACTTGGTAGTTTACTAGGCATCTTTTAGCTTAATTTTAAGCACTAATATAATCTAGGAAATGAAAAAGGACACTGAAACTAATAAGCTAAGCAATGAGCTTTCCAAAAGCTAGAAGTACCTGATTGGCTTTCACAAATGAGCTTGTGAGAAGCTTTTGAAAAATTGGAAACACTGAATAATGATTAACTTTAAACAAAATGGACAAAACTAAAAAGCTATTGCAGGCTAGGTAAATAAGCTAATTATGGAAATTAAGCACTTGGTACCTTGAGTTAGCTAGGTGAGCTTCTCAAAAAGCCAAGATACACAATTTGAAGCTAACTAATAAGCTCTATGAGAGCTTATGAAGTTGGGTACCAAATCTGTGCACATGGCACTTTCTCAGTTAAGGTACTCAAAAGAAGCTATAAAATAAGCACCAAATAAGCTGATAAAAAGTAAACTAGTATTTTTATAATTTATTTAAGCAGTTAAAGTTTACTATCCCAAAAGCATTAAAGTTAAATCCTACTATTGAATCCTACACAAAATTATACATTTTATTCAAAAACTGCATATAAGAAATTTTGACTTTTTTTAATTGTGAACAAGATTGACTTTTATGAACTTCTGATGATCCTAGATGATCTATTATGATGTATTAAGCTAATTTGAGACTGAAGTAAGCTAGATAAACAACTTTTAAAACTGAAAAGGTGATTATGCAATCACAATTCTTAACAGTTAAAGAAATAAGCTAAATTACAAATGATTTTGACTTTTTACTAAATAAGTACTAGTTTTTATGCTTGAACTGAGTTCTTAGACACTATTGTAACATGAAGCAAGCACAAACAACAACATAAACAAGCTATACCACAGTTAACTTGGCAAATCCAAACTCCCCTTAAAGAAGCAGTTTTGAAGCTTTTCAAAGGTTTCCACTGATTAAGACCATGCAAATGATTAAAAACTTTATAATAACTACTTTTAAATAGGATTAAGCTAACATTAACTTGAGTTTTAAGCACTTTAACTAGAATATGCAAATCTTAAGAAAATAGCTTACAAATTGGAATTAAATGTAGACTGAGAACAAAGGCACGAGATCACACCCTATGGCTTCCCAAGAAGCTCTAAACCCACAAGCAATCCATATCTTACCTGCTTCACTTCCATCTTTATTTCCATTGTTTTTTAATTTTAACTAATTTTTTGTATTTTTGGTGATTTTTTTCTCTTTTGACTTCTAAACTAACTTTTAAGGTTTCTAATAGCTTTTATAAGTTATCTAGGAGCTTATGTTAGCTTAAGAGTCCAAAACAACAACTAAAAACAACATTCGAATCATCATGAAATTTTGCATAAACTTGAAATTTTGCATAAACTTGAAATGGAACTTAAAACTGAAATTGCTTATTGAAAAAGGATTAATATACACTGAAATTGATAACAAAAGTATTTGGAAGCTTAAAATTATACTAGAATATGAAAACTACATAAAACGACATAAAACTAAACTAAACTACTCTACTTGCCTTCCTCCTCTGCTTCATTTTCTTTCTTTATAGCCTCTTTAGGCTCCCCACATGCTTCTGAGCTTATCCCACCACCATTGGATCTCTGAAACAAATCCTAGCCATCAATTTTACTTTTGGCCAAAAGTCTTAAGGCGGGTTTATTGCATTAATTGGGTTTGGTTGTATGTAGAGGGTGGAGGTTGTTAACCATTTGGGGATAAGGTAGGTGAGGTGGAAAGGTGGGGAGAGGTGGAAACCATGGTTTGGTTTTGGTTTGCAGTGGGGGTGAGAAGGGATAAAGCAGTGTAGGCGGTTTTATCTGTTTAAAAATTGGGCGGGTTTGGGTAATAGATTGGATTTGGGCTGAGTTGGGTTTAGATAATATATAGGGTTAGGTTTGGTTAAAATAAGCACAAGGACCAAAAGTGTAAATCGCCAAACTTCAAGGTGATCTTGACAAGTTTCCAAAGCTCTCACAAGGACTAAACCTGTAAACCTTGAATAGTACAAGGACCAATATTGATTATTTTCCATTTTTAAATTCACCAAGGACTATATTTGACATTTTTCAAAGTTAAGGGACTAAACTTGCCATTTTGTAAATTTTAAACTTTGAAGGGTTTATTTTGACAACTTTTGAATCTCATGGACCTTAATTTACATTTTACAAGTTTTTGAATTACCAGGGACTAGATTTGACAACTTTTGTATTTTGGGGGACTAAAAGCGCCAATTATGCAAACTTGATACGTTTTTCATCTGATTTTGATATTTTTGCATTTAAAACATATAAAACACTGATTTGTGATATTTTCATCATTTGATGCATTTCGAGTGTTTTCGGATGTTTTTGCAGATCTAGATAATACAAAAATGATGAGTATTTAGACACTCATCAATCCCCACACTAAGATATTGCTAGTCCCTAGCAATGATTTGAGAAAATTTAATGGATTTTATCTCTTTACCAAAAGCCATTACTTCTGGAGTAGCCAATTGTTTTAGTTCAAGTAAGAACCTTGGCACAACGATAACCAAATGATTTTGAGCAAATCATAAGCTGTGAACGTATTTGATTTGTCTTTACAAGAAGCCGTACCCTTCTGGACTAGCCAACTCTTAGATAAATTATCAGAATTATCTTTGGTGAGCTTATTACCAATTATGGATTTTCCACTGCCTTTACCACAAGCCATAAACTTGCGGGCTAGCCAACTCTTCACTTTTTAGGATATGGTGAGCTGAAAACCATACAATTTTGGGCAAATTGCAAGCCATATAAACGGATTTGAGAAATCTTTACCAAGAGCCGTTTGCTCATGGATTAGCCAATCCTTTTGTGGGTTAGACATGGTGGACTGATTACCATTTGTTCGTGTTTAGTACATAGTACTTCCACTAAATAAAAAATTTTAAAATTTGGCCATTTTGGGGAAAAAGGGACTAAAAGGGTACATTTATGATCAAATTCGCGAGAATTTCCCCCCCACACTTAGAAATGAATATTGTCCTCAATATTCAAAGTACCTGTTATCGAAACTTAGAACGTAAAAGATAACATTACTAGCCAAGTGTAGAAACACAACAATTATTCTCTTTTTAATATTTACAATTTTCATTCATCATTTTTTTAACATGTGGGGCATCTCCCACACTAGGGTGTAGTACACTGGGTGAAAACCCATGTTGTTCTTGCTAATGTTTTTGATTCCCGAGTCGCTAGCTTGACTCGAACCCGAATTAATTTGTTCATGGGGAAGTAAGTGGAAGAAACAATCTCCATCGGACTTTCATTCAAGATGTTTGTATAAACATTAAAGTACGTGAAAGTTCCACACCGATGAGATATACATAGAACCGGCTCATAGATGATCAATGAAAATGCGGGGTCAAAAATAATGTCTTCATTTCCGAAGGAGTGAAGAACAGGAGAAGCCACGGGATAGGTGAAGAAGAGAAAGAAAGTCATGATAATAATCTTGACTAACTCATCATCATCCGAAGGGGAATTCATGATAGCATGAATTTCATCTTTTAAGCTCAATTGGTCTAGACATATCCCGGGTGTGTCTAGATCAAAGTAGAAGTTATCATACTCTGGTAGAGATATGATATGAGTGAGTTCACGGAGAACTCCTCAAGGAGAATGATTCATATTCGGATTGATTTGGTGAGTTCACTGGGAACTCCTCAAAAGTGAATGATTCATAATCGGGAGAGAATTATGAGAATGAGAAGTGGTAATACCACTAATCTTCTCTCCCATATGATCAAAATGGAACGTTTGCAATTTCGGAATAGAATCATCGAACAAAAGTTTACTATCCTCAAAGGGGATAGGATATGAAGTAGGCTTTTCATTAAAAGCCTCGATTCTAGAAATGAGAAGATTAACATTCAATAATGTAAGACGAAGAGCTTCGTCTTGGATTATTTCTTCCTTATTCTCTTCTCCTAAGTGACTAGCTCGAAGGTAATTCCCCACATAACTTATGTCTCCACAAGATAAAGAATAGTCCTCATCAGAATCCGAGAACATCTCAATATGATCATTTTGGAAGACAAGAGGAGGAGGGATATCACACACATGATTAAGAATTCCCTGTGACTCTCTCAGGATTGGGACAAGGTCCTCAACACTAGACTTTATGAATTGTCGATTCCTTTTCGGAACAGTGTCAAGATGCTCGTCCCCATGTTCAGAGAGAGTGAGTGTGAATCTCGGGTGTGATAACAGACGAGGGAGTTGAGAAGGACTAGCAGTTATGGATTCTACAAGTTCCATTATTTCTACTGCTAGTGATTCATTCATATTCTTTTCTCCCTGTATTTCCACGGATGGAATCTCAACTGATGAACTTGATGAATAAAATTGTAGAATATCAAGGGTATCTTCATCATCATCGTCATCAGGAATGAAATGGAATTGAGAGCTAGATTTGAATGCTTTTTGTAGTTTAATTGATTCCCTAACTGTGTTTTCAATGGCAATCAGGAATCTAATTTAGCGACCCGTTCCTCGCTAACAATTCTTCCATGGATTTCTCATGTGACATAGCCGACTCCTCCTTAAGTTCTTTTACTAACTCAAGACTCTTCAATTAGAAGGTCGTCAGTAGTTTCATGAGGAGTCGCTTGAATCATTTGGTATTGTGGAGGTTGGTCTTGAAACGAATAGTCGTAATTGTTACAAGGAATTGGATTCCTTGTTTGACAATCCGAGCTAGAATGTGGACCTCACAATACTCAAGAAAAGCGATGTGGTGAGTTATATGTGTTGTAGTCATAATTGTTATCGGGAACTGCTCATAGACAAAGCGTGTTTCCCGATTGACAATCGAAGAGTGTGAACCATCACAGTACTCAACAAGATATAGCTGCGAAGTCTCAATAAATGGTGTGGTAGTTGATGGAATAAATCGGTTGTGTTATGGTAGGAATAGGGATCTTGGTTATAGAGCAGGACCCGTTTCTGATTCCACCATGCTACACCTGGGGCAATTGCCACCATTATAAGGACCACCACACCATTGACAACCAAGAGGGTGAGGATAAGACATAGAAAGAATCAAATGGTTCTAGAGGGTAAGAAATGAAGAATCAAAAGGGTAAGAGGGTAAAGAGGAATATTTTTGGTATTTTTGAAAAACATGTTATAAAAACAAAGAATGAAAATATTTTTGGTGTTGTTAACACTTTAGGAAAAGTGTTAATGAACTTTTTGATTTTGATTAACTTTACAAAAAACTGTTTACAAAAAGTGGTATATGTGCAAGAATGGATCTGGAAATGCTTAAAACACGCTTACAGCCTCCCCGGCAGCGGCGCCAAAATTTGATCGTCCCGAATCGTCAAGCTTTCTCACACAAGCCGGCCACTTGTGAATGGCCGACCGTAAGAAGCTTAAAACAGCTCAAAAACAAATACAATGAAGATCAGAGAATACAGTGTATTCCCGGGTCGTTAAGTCCCACGGAGGATGAATTGGTGTTTAAACAACTTCAGATGATAGAATGATCACTTAAGGATAGTGATCATGGGATTTGATGGATAATTACCTAAAGAAAAGATTGATAAATTACTGACTTAAATGCAAATTAAAGAAAATTAAAAGTTAAAATATATTAAATAAACGCTATCACTATTTTTACAATGATGATTATGTGATTTATAAAATAAAATGACTTAAATAAACTATTTAAACTAAAACGTAAACTCAAATTACCTAAAAACTAGATTTAAAATGAAAGCGTCACGTTAAATCCAAAAATTACGAGTCATAAGCAAAAGCGAAATTTTATGAAATAAAAGGCCTACTAATGTAAAAACAATTTTCTTACCTACTATATGACAAAAGAAAATTTTAGAAAAAAGATTTATATTTTTTTGACTTTTATATTTTTTATTATGAATTAAATAAGATTAAACACTAATTAATTAATTAAAAATACTAAAACATTTAGGAAAAATCTGAAACTTTTTTATAAAATACTTTATACTAATACAAAAATAAGAAAAATAAAAAACATGAAAAAGCTGGATTGGATAAGCTGATAATAAGCCAACTGCTAAAATAAGCTAATAAGGCAAAGGTTGGTTTAAGTATATAGATTGTGCGAATCATGACAAGAAAGACCCAAGGGCATGATCTATCCAGGTACACACTCTAACACTCTCGTGAAGGTGGGAGGTCTCGGGTTCGAGCACCTCCCCACCTTTTTGCAAAACATTTTTTTTTTCAATTTTTATTTTACAAACTAATTAAGTACATTAAGATAAGCAATTTTTACAACTGGAACTTTTTATAAAAATGACAAATAAGCTCTGATTTGGCTTAAGATTTCTTAACAGTTGCTTAATTTGGAAATAAGCACAAAGTTTAAACCAATTGGCTTATAAGCTAGTAAATAAGCACTAGGGAAATGGAAATAAGCTAATAAACTATTAATAAGCTAATATTACAACTGAGTAAGCTATTTTCTTGAGAAATAAGCACTTAAACAATCAAAATAAGCACTAGTCTCCACTTGTTTACAGTGAACTTGGTAGTTTACTAGGCATCTTTTAGCTTAATTTTAAGCACTAATATAATCTAGGAAATGAAAAAGGACACTGAAACTAATAAGCTAAGCAACTGAGCTTTCCAAAAAGCTAGAGTACTGATTGGCTTTCACAAATGAGCTTGTGAGGAGCTTTTGAAAAATTGGAAAACACTGAATAACTGATTAACTTTAAACAAAATGGACAAAACTAAAAAGCTATTGCAGGCTAGGTAAATAAGCTAATTATGGAAATTAAGCACTTGGTACCTTGAGTTAGCTAGGTGAGCTTCTCAAAAAGCCAAGATACACAATTTGAAGCTAACTAATAAGCTCTATGAGAGCTTATGAAGTTGGTACCAAATCATGCACAGGGCACTTTCTCAGTTAAGGTACTCAAAAGAAGCTATAAAATAAGCACCAAATAAGCTGATAAAAAGTAAACTAGTATTTTTATAATTTATTTAAGCAGTTAAAGTTTACTATCCCAAAAGCATTAAAGTTAAATCCTACTATTGAATCCTACACAAAATTATACATTTTATTCAAAACCGCATATAAGAAATTTTGACTTTTTTAATTGTGAACAAGATTGACTTTTATGAACTTCTGATGATCCTAGATGATCTATTATGATGTATTAAGCTAATTTGAGACTGAAGTAAGCTAGATAAACAACTTTTAAAACTGAAAAGGTGATTATGCAATCACAATTCTTAACAGTTAAAGAAATAAGCTAAATTACAAATGATTTTGACTTTTTACTAAATAAGTACTAGTTTTTATGCTTGAACTGAGTTCTTAGACACTACTGTAACATGAAGCAAGCACAAACAACAACATAAACAAGCTATACCACGCTTAACTTGGCAAATCCAAACTCCCCTTAAAGAAGCAGTTTTGAAGCTTTTCAAAGGTTTCCACTGATTAAGACCATGCAAATGAATTAAAACTTTATACTAACTACTTTTAAATAGGATTAAGCTAACATTAACAGGTTTTAAGCACTTTAACTAGAATATGCAAATCTTAAGAAAATAGCTTACAAATTGGAATTAAATGTAGATGAGAACAAAGGCCGAGATCACACCCTATGGCTTCCCAAGAAGCTCTAAACCCACAAGCAATCCATATCTTACCCTTGACTTCCATCTTCATTTCCATTGTTTTTTAATTTTTAACTAATTTTTTTGTATTTTTGGTGATTTTTTTCTCTTTTGACTTCTAAACTAACTTTTAAGGTTTCTAATAGCTTTTATAAGTTATCTAGGAGCTTATGTTAGCTTAAGAGTCCAAAACAACAACTAAAACAACATTCAATCATCATGAAATTTTGCATAAACTTGAAATTTTGCATAAACTTGAAATGGAACTTAAAACTGAAATTGCTTATTGAAAAAGGATTAATATACTTGAAATTGATAACAAAAGTATTTGGAAGCTTAAAATTATACTAGAATATGAATACTACATAAAACGACATAAAACTAAACTAATTTACTCTACTTGCCTTCCTCCTGCCTTCATTTTCTTTCTTTATAGCCTCTTTAGGCTCCCACATGCTTCGAGCTTATCCCACCACCATTGGATCTCAAACAAATCCTAGCCATCAATTTTACTTTTGGCCAAAAAGTCTTAGGCGGGTTTATTGCATTAATTGGGTTTGGTTGTATGTAGGTGGAGGGGTTGTTAACCAGGGGGATAAGGTAGGTGAGGTGGAAAAGTGGGGAGAGGTGGAAACCATGGTCGGTTTTGGTTTTGCAGTGGGGGTGAGAGGGATAAGCAGTGTAGGCGGTTTTATCTCGTTTTAAAAATTGGGCGGGTTTGGGTAATAGATTGGATTTGGGCCTGAGTTGGGTTTAGATAATATATAGGGTCCCAGTTTGGTTAAAATAAGCACAAGGACCAAAAGTGTAAATCTGCCAAACTTCAAGGACTGATCTTGACAAGTTTCCAAAGCTCTCACAAGGACTAAACCTGTAAACCTTGAATAGTACAAGGACCAATATTGATTATTTTCCATTTTTGTAAATCCAAGGACTAAAATTGACATTTTCCAAACTTGAGGGACTAAAGTTGTCATTTTGTAAATTTTAAACTTTGAAGGGTTTATTTTGACAACTTTTGAATCTCATGGACCTTAATTTACATTTTACAAGTTTTTGAATTACCAGGGACTAGATTTGACAACTTTGTAATTTGGGGACTAAAGCGCCAATTATGCAAACTTGATACGTTTTTCATCTGATTTTGATATTTTTGCATTTAAAACATATAAAACACTGATTTGTGATGTTTTCATCATTTGATGCATTTCTGAGTGTTTTCAGATGTTTTTGCAGTCTAGATAATACAAAAATGATGAGTATTTAGACACTCATCACTCCCCCTCAACATGTGCAACGTATGTTTGAAATCATTTTGGCACATGGAGGCAAGAGGAAGAATTCACTTCTTAGTTCAATATTTTCTAAAAATATCGACATCACCTTCCCGATCAAAATTAGTGTTTCAAATACAGTTAAAGATATTTTTGGGAAAGGATGTGGTTTTCAAAAATTTTCTCCCCCTCAATATGTGCATCGAGATTCGAAAGTGTTTGGCACATATTAGGGAAAACCTGCACTTAGAGACAAATCAATCACGATTCAATCCTCATTGGTTTGATATAGATGCTCCCCCTTAACATGTGCATGGAAAATTGAAATCGTTTGGCACATGTAGGGAGGAGAGCCTGTTAATCACTTATAAAACCATTTATCGAATTATCAGTTTCAATCCAATTTAAATGACAAATTATCCCCCGATCACACTTTTCAAATCCTTTGAGATTTGTGATCTCTATTGATTTAAATTTTGAAAACTTTTGAGGAGAATAGTGACTTGCTTTTGAAAAACATTTTAACTGATAAGGATCACATATGAGACTTTAAACTCCAATGATTAGACATGCTTGAGTATCTTTTGAAAAACATGACATTAGCCTTGGTCTGAACGGCAAATAACCTTTTGATTTAATTGAAATCATTCTCCCCCTCAATCAATGACATAAGTTGTTGATTGAGAGATAGAGATTTTGATAAATGACAAGTCCTGATGATTTTCAAAAAAATTGAGTCCGAGTTATTTTACAAAGCTATATAGTTTTCATTAGATAACAAATATTTTTCAGAAGAATCATTAGAAGGAAAAATATTTGGAAAGAAACATTTGTCTTTTTGACGACAAACATTTTTTTTTAGAATCAGAGCATGAGATTTGAAAATTTAAGATTAAGCATGGCTCTGTTCTTTCTTTTTAAAATGGGTTACTGTCTGAAATGACAATAAACCACCATTTTTCTCCATCCCACCCTTTAAAAAAAAAAAAAAAAAAACAATTTATGAACATTCGAAGAACATCTAAAAACCCGTGACATTCTTTGAATGTCAACACAAAGTCCGTAGATGTTATCGAATTAAGAAAAACATGAAAAAAAGATATTTTTTTTGAGGGTTTTATAATTTTGTATTTTGCTTTTTGAAAAAATATATACAAGAGATAGATGTAGAAAAACATTTACTCCTCGTCTTCCTCTTGAAGACGTTTGAGTGTTTCCGGTTGTAGACTCTTTAAACCAAGTCGTGGAAGGATAAACTCAAAACGTTCTCTAGGAAGAGCTTTGGTGAAGATGTCTGCTAAGTGGTATTCAGTCCTCACAAAGTAGAGTTCTACCACAACTTTTTCCACCTGTTCCCGAATGAAATGATGTCGAATGTCGATGTGCTTTGCTCTTGAATGTTGAACGTTGTTGCACGAGAGAGCAATGGCACTTTTGTTATCATAATACAGAGGGATTTTGTTGAATACAAAGCCATAGTCAGATAATTGGGATCTCATCCATAGGATTTGAGCACAAAAAGATGACATGGTTATGTATTCAGCCTCAGAGAGGATATCGAAGTACTCATTTGTTTCTTTGAAGACCACGGCTCACAAGCTTATCACCTAAAACAGAGCACCTCCGACGTGCATTTCGACGTGTATCTTGACATCCTGCATGGTCGCAAGATCTTATGAAGGTTAGTGACATACCGGTGTCCTTCCGGTACCAAAGTCCCATGTTGATGGTTCCTTGGAGATACCAAAAGACCCGTTTAACCGCTTCAAGGTGCTGTTTGGTAGGCTTAGCTCGGTATCTAGCACATATGCATACAAATGAACAAAATATCGTGTCTATCGGTGAGGTACATCGGGATCCAATCATACTTCGATATTTCGTTTGATCTACCATGATCCCCGAGTGGTCCTCATCCGTTTGATGTACGCTCCACCATGGGAGTGTCAACGGTGTCACAAGTGTCAAATCTAAATTTCTTTAAAATTTCATTAGCATATTTAGATTGATTGATAAAAATGCCTCTGGGAGTTTGTGAAATTTGTTATCCCAAGAAAAATGAAATTTGTCCCATCATTAACATTTGAAATTTGGAGCCCATCTCGTTAGAAAAACGGTCACATTATCATGGGGTTAGTCAAGGCAAAAATAATATCATCAATATAGATTTGAAGCGTGAATTAAATGTTTTCCGACTTTCTTGTGAACAAATGTCGGATCAATCGCTCCTTTCGAATCCAGAGATAGAAGAAACTTTGATAGCGTATCATACCATGCCCTTGGAGCTTGCTTCAAACCGTAAAGAGCCTTCTTCAAGCGATAGACATGAGTAGGATGCTCTGGATTCACAAAACCTTTAGGTTGGCTGACGTATACGACTTCTTTAAGATCTCCGTTAAGAAAAGCCGTCTTTACATCCATCTGATAGATAACCATGTTCTCACTCGCAACATTAGCCAGGAAGATTCTGATTGCCTCGATACATGCAACTGGAGCAAATGATTCTTCAAAGTCAATACCCTCCTCTTGACGGTATCCTTTTGCAACCAATTGAGCCTTGTTCTTTAATACATCACCATGCTCATCAAGTTTTACTTTGAAGATCCACTTTAGAGCAATGATCATAGCACAGTCAGGAGCAGGTACTAATTCCCTTACATCTAGTCGATCACACTCATGAATTTCTTCTTGCATGGCATTGAACCAAATTGTCTTCATTCATGGCGGTTTTAACGTCTTTGGTTCGACCTTGATAGTACGGAGTTGAAGAAGCACCATAAGGCATCAGTTGCAAGTTGTTTACGAGTGGATACTGGACGAGAGGGATTTCTAATGATGTTGTCCAATGGATGATCATATGTCCATTTTCTAAGGTGTTCGTGTGGTTGTTCTTGAGGAACTAAAGTAGTAGAGTCGTTTTCCCTAGATGATGATGGTTCAGGAGCAAATATGTTCTCAAAGGGAGCATCTTCGGGAGTAGCAAAGGGGTTATCTCCATCATAGGTGCCAGAAACAATTCCATGATGTACACTTGATGATTAAGGAATTGAAGATGATACAGAATGATCAGCAGCAGGCGCTTCTTGACTCAATGACATAGAAACTGAAGGGTTATCTACGTTGACAGGGATTGGAGCAGCCTCTGTTGATGGATTTGACAGATCATTAGCAATTGGCTCATAGTGTTCATCAAATATTGGATCAAACAATTTCTTCAAATCATCTTTTGAAGGTGGTACATATGAAGTTCTGGTGAGGATTTTGTACAAGAGTAGAACTGATGGGACTACTTGATGAAGGTTGTGATGCGGGTCCGTGAATGGATTGTCCTGGAGCCGTTTGACCGGTCAGCTCATCGAACGTAACGTGAATTGTTTCCATGATATTTCGGGTTCTTTTGTTGTAGATTCGGTATCCTTTTCTGTTTGATGCATATCCTACAAATACTCCAATGTCCGCTTTAGCTTTCAGTTTACCTAAATCTTGACCCTCATTAGTTGGATAACATAATGCACCAAATACACGAAGGAATGATATATCAGGTTTTCGATTGTGGACAAGTTCATATGGAGTTTTTCCATGAGATGTGTGAATTATGGATCGATTTTGAGTGTAGCATGCAGTGGCAATGGCTTCAACCCAGAGAAACGTTGGAACCTTTGAGTAAATCAGCATTGTTCTTGTGGCTTCCACAAGAGTTCGATTTCTTCTTTCAACTACACCGTTCTGTTGAGGAGTTCGTGGAACACTTCTTTGATGACTGATTCCAAGACTTTCATAAAACTCACTTAGTTCCATTTCTGCGTTCTGATGATTCGACAGTTTTGTTAAGTCGAACCTGCAACTGTTTGATAAGTTTAATGATGATATCTGGAGTTTTATCCTTTGTCCTTAAGAACTTAACCCAAGTAAATCGAGAGTAATCATCAACCACAACTAACACATATTTCTTCTCGTTAATGGTCTGCACTCTCATGGGTCCACATAAATCCATGTGAATGGTATGAAGAACTTCCATAACTGAGTTTGTAGGTTTGGGTTTGTGGGCATACTTCTTGCTTTTTCATACTTTAGTCTAGGTAAGCCTCTTACTAAGTCCTTTCTGGAAAGATCATTTATGGTGCCGAAGTTCAAGTGATTGAGACGACGATGCCATAACCATGACTTTGTTTTGAAGCCTTTGACAACAAGCAAATTGGAGAAGACTTCATCATATCTTCGATAGAGATGGTGTATGGATTTGAACCACGTGTTCCTCTTAAAAGTCTCGCACCATCAAGTTCTCTAACGAAACAAGTATGTTTTTTGAAGGCCACTTCTAGATCAGAATCACATAATTGACCGACAGAAAATAAGTTATGACCAAGACCTTCAACGTAATATACCCTGGAGATTACACTATCACCAACAACATAATCTCCATGACCCATAATTGCACCAAAATGATCGTTCCCAAATCTAACAGTCCTGATGAATTTACTCATGAAGTTCATGAGTCGTGACCGGTCTCTAGTCATATGCTTGGAACAGCCTGAGTCTAGGTACCACAGAACGATTTGAACGATCTGCAGTTGAACACAGACAAGAATGGATATCTGGATAATTGGGATCCCCATGCAAGAATGGGTTCCATTTGGTTAGTAACAATGATTGGAACACCCACATCGAAAGTAGAAACAATGGAATCATCAGGGATTGATGCAGTGCTAGTGTATGCATTAGACCTATTCAAAGCATGTTCACTTCTTAAAGGAATAGTTCTACCAGTAGGCATCCATTTCCTAATGGGCATTGATCTGGGTAATTTAGGGCACAATACATTTAGACTAAATTTGTGTCCAGTAGGTATCCACTGATAACCTACATTACTAAATTTTCTTCCTGTGGGTTTCCAATGTTTTCTAATCATCTTTCGCCTTTTCTTTCTAGCCTTCTTAGCTCGATTTTTGGCATTAACAGTTTTAACTGGGTATTTAACAGCATTAATCAAATCATTCACACCACATACATGATTAGTAACAGAAACCAAGCAATCATCATTACATGTTTTGCCAAAAGTAGCAGATTTTGAATTAATTACAGTACGCTTATAGCTAATACTAGAATCAACACGATTCATTTTATTCAACTCAAACTTAATGTTCCTAGGGTGGTCTTCTACTCTCTTCCATTGCACATTCTTAGCTTGCGAGGTCCTATCTTGCTTTGTATTGCCTGGAGGCTTTGACCCACTTGATTTTGTGTCACTGATTACTCTCAGAGGGAATTATGGGAACATTAGTTGGTTGGGCTACCTTTTGCATTCCTGAACTAGAAGTGCAGGGATCTAAACTACTTGAAGGCACTTTATAGTTCACTTTTTTAACACTGGGCATACAATGGGTTGCATACTTAGCACTAGGCATAGAACAAGGCATCACAACTTTATCTTTCTCACATAAGGATTTAGGACATGTTGTTCTTAAACATTCTAACGACTCGAGATCGCTTTGGCCTGAATGTAAGCAAACCTAATTTCACTATCAAGTGTCTTATTTATGAAATCCTCTTCTACAATCTCACGGAGACATTCTAGACTATCCTTAAGGTGAGCGAAATATTTATGAAACACAAGTTCATTATTTCTAAGATGAGGAGGAATGTATTTAACAGTCACAGTATATTTAGAGTCTCAGAGATGACTTTGATGCAACATTCTCATTAAAGACAAGTGGCATTTTCCCTTTTACCTGACTCCTCAGATTCTCAATTTCCTTGTGTATAGACGTTATTTTTTTGTTGTTCTTGTCACGAGTGACTTTCATTGAATCATATAACTCTTTAAAGTGTCGTTTAACTTTTTTATTTTCTTCTAGAAAACTTTCATTTTCCTTTTGTAAAACATTAACCAAGTTTTGAAGATGAAAAGTTTGAGAACACTGAGAATCTAAAGGAGGAGGCATTTGGGAGCCAGTCACATTGTTCTTTTCACCCTTTAATTGTGAAATTTAGGCTTTCAACTTTCTGATCGTGTTACAGTGAGCTTGAATCTGTTCGTCACATTTGTTTATTTCAAAAAGTGCATCAAACTCTGGAACATTTGAGGATGTCTTTATGTTTGAGGTTTTGACATTTTCTTTGAGATTTTGATATCTTAGTTGCAAATCAAAATGTTCAACTTCTAGCTTAGAAAGATGTTTTACCAAATTATCGTGATCATCCCGATCAATTTTCTCATTTAGTTCTGAATTTTTGTTTTCAAGCTCAATGACACGATCATGGGAAACTTTCAAAGCAACATTTAATTCATGAAATTGAGAAGCAGTAATAGAATGCTTAGTAACAGATAAAACACATCTTGAGCCACACAACTCAATACTAAGTTCTCATTTAAGATATGCAGATTCTTCCTTTCGATTTTATTATATTTGAGTTCCCGTTCATAATCATTGACCTCAACTATCATTGCATCAAATTCCTTTTCCATTTCTTTAATATCCGAGTCTATCCCTTTTTGAAGACTCTCAAATTGACCTTTTAATTGTTTAAAGAAAGGCATGACCTCTGTTAAATAGCATTCTTTAGTTTGCTCAAAACCCCTCTCCCCTTCATTATCCCAAGAGGTGTGATCCTTTTCTTACATGTCTTCTCAAAATCAACAAATAGTTGATAAACAACATACAGGCTGATTAAGGTCTTGCTCTTAGTGGGAATAGATCTAGGAACTAAATGCATTGGTGTATTCGGAGGATACACAATTGCTGGATGCATTTTCCTAAGGGGAGTGTTTGTTTTAACAAGTGCATTAGCTTTTTGCATATCTATGTCTTTTTTCTAAAAAACTTGTTCTGGGGTTAATAGAGTTTGAGGCTTAAACCTGTTCAGGGAAATCTAATTTTCTTTAGTGTAATCATGGGGTTTGAACGTTATGTTTTGCTTTTTACACTTAGGATCTTTTAGCTTCATATTCATTTTCTCCCTAGTGACTTCATCTAATTGCCTATCTTCTTCAGTGCACTCAGCGTAGCTAGGGTTCTGCCTAGGCTTAAGTATTTCATTACCATCATATATTACCTTCTGAGCTTCTCTAGCCACTTTACCATATTCAGGATTGGGTTCCTTTACGAGGGGAATGCTATGCTTATCACTGAAAACTCTATGCTTAGTGATCATGTGAGCAGTCTGAATGGTGTTCCCTTGTATGCATAACTTATTTTCAAGCTTGTTTTTCAAAGTTTTTAGATTTGAAAAGTCATTCAAAAGTTTTGATTCCCTAGCATTAAATTCTTGTTTAAGCACTTTAACATTATCTTGGAGTTCTTGTTTTTGCTTAACAGTTTTAGAAATCTTTTATTGTAAGGAGTTTAACTCTTGTTTTAACACTTCTTCTCTAAAATTACTTTTTCTAATAATTGTACGCATTTGGTCATCCATTTCCTGCTCACGGGTAGTTAACTCAAACTTAGCACGTAGTTCATAAATAGCAACTTATTCTTTATAGGCATTCAGTTCAGAGATAATAGAATCATCAGGGGCACATGGAGTGTATTCATAAAAAACATAGTCATCATTGACTGCAGAGGATGCATCACTTGGTACAATCTCACTTTCACTTTGTATCACATATTGATCATATGGGACAATATTACTATTACCCACATTATCCATGTCTGATTCATTAGTTACATGTGATTGTACTTTGTTGTGTATCTCTTGCTCATCAACTTCATCGTATAGTTTTAATACCTCAGAGATGATTGATTCTTTGGAAGGACCAGCTTGCTTGTGGTGATGAAACCTTTGGAGAGACCATTGGTGAAATGCTAGCCATGAAGATTGTCTGGGCAGTAGGTTCATCATCGACATCAAAGTCAAATGCATCACAGTCAGCAACTTGAAAGGCATTTTGATGATTGTGACCTATTTCCTGTATTGGCTGCTCATCCACATCAGCATCATAGGTTTTGGGATTTCCATCTGCAAGAAACAACAATTCTTCTTCATCCAAAACCGCTCCACTGTCTCCGAGCTTGCACCAGCAAAGATCTTGTCCCCTCAAGTACTCTGCATTGTGAGGGCGTTTTGGAGATGTGCAGTTCCTTGCAATGTGTCCATCACCACCACAGTTGTAGCACTTGATTGGCTTTACTTGTCCTTGATTTACATTCCTTCCACGATTCTGATTAGCCACATACCCTCCACTTGCTCCAGTATTTCCATAACCTACTCCAATCATCCCTTGTTCATACCGTCTTCCTTGCACATTCTGCACCACTACCTTACCATCTCTGATAGTAGCTTGATTGTGTGGATTGGATGCTATTCTGAGGTTATTGTTGGTGTGTGGAGTGGAATTGATTTTGACTAACCATGAGAGCAGTTGATTGATGAAGTTTTCCCGTGAGTGTGTTTGAGTCTGAGGCTTATATGCCGGATCGTGAATGAGCTTGTAGTTACCATTACTCGTGGGTATGACTTGAGAAGCTTTGGTGGTAATTCCTACATTGGTGTAAAAGGTCGTTGAATCATTTGACGAACTTGCTTCTCCCTGTTTAGATTTGAACTGTTCAAGAATCATTCATTCAAACCTAGCATGTCTCTCATTCAAGTGAATGCATACAATTTCTCATAGTTAGTGTTCCTCAAACCCTTAGTTAACTTGACTGAAGTGACAAATTTATGCCATTCGGGATTCATGTTGTTCACAAACTTTGAGTTTAGCTTGAATATTTGGCATAGTCATTTTGATATTCCTCATGTCATTCACAAGCTTGTGGAACCTCACGTAATATTCGACACTTTCCCCGGTTTCATCTTAAAGTGCTCAAAGTCATCATGCAGTTGTGATTCTCTGTCTTCTTTAGTTAATTTAGAACCGTAGAGAAGCATCTTGACATTGTCCCAAACTGCCTTGGCTTCAGTGTTGTGATTGATTAACTTGTAGATGTCTTTGGAAGACCCCAAGTATAATGTTTGAAGCCCCGATATCGGCATCATATCTCTTTTCTCCTTATCACCGAGCTCATCATACGCCTTTGGTCCGTCCAATCATAAGATCACTATACCATCCCAGCTTTCAAGTATGTCGCTTGTAGTCTCAATCGATAAGGTCCTTCATCAATTGATTTGAGAATGTTAACCCCATTTTCCTTTCCCAAACAATACAACCTAATTCGTTGAACCCATGAGTCATAATCAGCTTGCTAGCATAGGTGGACGAGTATCGATCCAAATTGCTTGAACGCTCCTCACCTACAGAGAAACAATAGTAGGTAATCTGAGAACGCTACACGCGTCGTTCAGGGTCAAAGGAACTTCCTTTTCTTCGAGCAAGTTTTATAACACCCTAGGCAGTGAACCTAATCGTTGTAGTGTAGTATTAGGGTAAGCCACGGGTATTGATATCGTTCTCTAGGGGAATAGGAATGCTAGTGAGAAGTTACTACACTAAGGTTGGGGTTGAGGAAGATTATTTTTTTATCTTTTTTTATGTTTTTTAGGAAATGGAAAAGTACGAATCTCGGGGTTTGGATTTGGGGGGTTGGTATTGCTACCGATTACTCTACTTATCTAATTATCTAATCTAAGGTGTATGTAGTCTATGTCTAATTATTGTGTGCTCGTATGATAGTTTAAATATGTGTTTACTTAGGTTTTACTACTCCTTAATTAACTCCTATTGGTGGTTGAATTATCACGTCCTTATTCTTAATTGCGTTGTGTGTATAAAGTTGTAGGGTATGCGTTTGTCCCTAACTCTTTGAAGTTACCAAAGGGTCTCGTCTACAAAATACCACTAGGGATCATAAACTCTAACTCTAAGGCCTCTTTGGATAGTTTAGCTTACAACCACTCAAGGTGCTATAACCTAAGGTTCACAAAGATTAATCAAGCATTAAGTACACAACGAATGACCTATCGCATTACTAGATCATAAATCAACTAAGATAAGAGACAACCAATCAATATTCAATAATTAAGTTTCATCTTCCCTAAGCAAACACACAAGTAAATTAGCCGGACATGGAGAACATGCAAGCATACTCACAAATAATCAAAGACATAATTGTATTAATGAAGTAAAGCACTTATCTTGGTGTAAGATAGGGTTTGGAACCCTAAAATACTGTACAAGACAGCCTTGGTTCGGTTTAGGTTTTTACTCCAAAAGACTACACATTAATACTGAAAAATTCGATTCTATATATAAGATTACATATGCGACGGCGTCACCTTATGTTTTGTGACGCTGTCGGATCGCCGTCATTAGGGTTTCGTCTTGGCCATGTTAGACTTGCGATGGCGTCACCTTGTGCTTGTGACGCCGTCCTCCTTAGCTTCGACATCGTATGGATCAAATCTAGGCGTCGAGTTGCGACGGCCTACTCTTTTACAACTTGACGTCGTCACTTGAAAATAAGAGTTTTGGCTTCGTCTCCGTCACAAAATACCGACGCATCAAGCAAGCAAGAACGCCGTCACCTTGTGTTTTCAGCCTTGAGCGTCTCGATTCTTGACTTTGGCCATTTCTTTCAGATATCCGCCTTTTCGTCCAAATAAGTGCAATTACAAAGAATTTGCCTTCAAGAGACCTAAAAAGTGAAAAGGAACGATATTAAGTATTAACGGATACAAAAGTGAACAAATAAGGGCTTAAACGACCCCTCAAAAAGGTACATTTTAAAACCTTATCAAATATCCCTACACTTGGTATTTGCTTGTCCTCAAGCAAATGTGCTTTTAGCCAATTAATTTATAAGTTAGGGGTCATGAAGCATTGATTTAAAACAGTTCACAACACATATAAGCCCCGCAAAAGTCATAACAAGCACGGAAATTACATACTAGCACCTCACATGGGGTGTTTGGATACTCACATCTCTCTCGGTGTATATGAAATATAACAAGTTGGAAATGGAAGATAAACACTCATTAACCGGTCCTAGTACATAGATTACCATAGGCTTGAGAGTAGATCAAACCTCCATCGCTTTGGCGTAAGCACCTAAGAAAGACTATCAAAGAGGTCTTTAAAGGGTTGTAATGTTAGGCTTACGGTAGGGAAACAAAGGGTTTGGTGGGATAGGCTATTTAGTGGTGGCAAGTCAAAAATCTCTATGTTGCAAGTATACGAAGAATGGCGTTGCTAAGCAAAGACTCGACACTCTAAACTCTAGCTAACTGAAACAAACAAACATAAATTTAAATGATAGATGTAGGATGGTAGCCCGTATGTTTTTTTTTTTTTTTTTTTTTCACTCTATTTTTTTTATACACTTTTACTCTACCATCCTCTACGGTAACATCAAAATGATAGGGATTTATACGCACATCCCTACACTTGAGTTTTTATTACTCTAACACTAATTTGACCCGAATTGAAAAGATCAAAACACTTGGGGTATGTTATTACGCAAATTAGGGAAATTAACGTTCCCTTTCAATCATTTTATAAACTTTAACTTTTTTCCCATGAGTCCCAATCGTCCCAAAACTGTGTACAAAGGATATGACTCGACTTAGCAACTCATGCAAGCAACTAGATAATTGAACTAAGGGTTTAGGGTGATAACAATAATGCACTAAAAGTGAGTGCATAAAGGGTAGGCTAAGGCGATTTGGGTGTATATTTGGGGGTGGGGTGTAAACAATGCTCTTCATTGATATTCTGAAAAAAACCGAAACATCACGAGAACCGCGAAAAGGATAGGCTCTGAGGGGTTAACTAGGGGTATCGTGTACTAAAGATGAGTACAACGCAAAGGGTGTGGGGGAATTACTCAACCGATGTGGAAGAAGTAATTATATTACGGGTATCAAACAAGGGTTATCCTAATGCCTCTTATCATTTAGTTATTCCTAACTACACAAGTGTAGTCTTACTAGCGATCTCGGAATGCATCACAAAACAAGTTCTAGAATCTAATATACTACCGGTTCACACTCTAAGCATTGAAGATGAATGCTTTTAATTCCTACTAATCTAAGGGCGATCCTCACATTTTGGGTGGAATTTAGGTGGTAAAGGGTTTTTGTGCTAGTCATATAACTTCCTATCCATGAGACGCTTTATTAAGACTAATGGCCCACTCTTATATGTCATGAAAAATTAAAAATTTGGTGCCAAAATTACCCTAACCGACATTTTCTCATGGTTTATTACACAAATGCAATTGGACAAAGCAAATAATCAAGGATAAGCATAGTTTCAAAGTTCCCGTTTTGTTTTCCCTCCCTACACTTAAACTGAACATTGTCCCCAATGTTCCCCGAAAGTATCAAAGTTATGATAATGGAAGGTAATGAAAAACGAAAGAAACTAGTACTCCCCTGATTAGCTCAGTAGGATCCGTGTGTGAAGTAGTGGTTAAATCCTTTCCAAGAAGAATGTGTGCGTGAAAAGCTCCTTCCAATCTTTTGTTTCTTCTTCTTGATAAATGAAACCTGCACATTTGAAGAAAACAACGAAACCTTCGCATAAAATCGGTGGTAATAATATATATAAGACTCTACTAAACTAGGATATAATGCTTGTGGAATGGATGTTTACAGAATTTCTAGAAAATTAAGACTTGGAAAATTCCAAAAATTCATAAGTAGCTCGAAAACGAAAAAGTAATCTATTGTTTTACTCCTTCTCGACGCCGTCAGTTATCCCCGACAAAAACGGTCTGCGATTTTTGGAAAAATTCGGAAAATTCACATCTTTAGAATCTGGAAAAATTTCTGCAAAACATCCATTATGACTCGATAGAAGCATTTGACTCGAACAAACACACATATATATCTTTTAATGAATTGCTATTCTCATGTTTACGTTTCTTTTGAAAACGTGTGTAATCCTCCCTACACTTATCCTTTATGTAAAATACCTTTATATGCAATTAAGACGAGGTTAAAAACAAAATAAAGCATTTTTACAAATTCAAACATGAGAATAAACAATTAATAAAAGATATATGACACACAAATGAAAATGAAAAACAAATACACATGGGTTGCCTCCCAAGAAGCGCTTGTTTTTGTTCGAGTCACGAGCCTGACTCTACCCTTATTTAACAGATAAAGGGGAAGTTTTCCCTACACTTAAGTTTGAGTGCGGGTGATAGTAGCAATACACACCCTTAGGGTGGAAATTTGCTACGTGAGGAGAGGGTGATGGGTGATTTATATGCTCAAAGGAGTGTGCTTCATTCATTATAACATTACCTAAGATTATTGGTGTAGTGGGTGAATCAAATCTCTCCTAAAATGGATCATCTTCTATCAACTTCAAAAGATTCTTAGTTAAGGATCCATCTTGACCTAATAAACCCGGTTTAAACCCATAATGTTTCTTGTTATCAACCATGAATGGGTGATATAAGTGTGTAAGGCCATGGGTTACTCCTATATTAGCTTCCACTCTACATGGCCTAGAGTCTACCACCTTTATCAAGCAACTACCGGATTATTTATTTTGATGGGTGGATTGGGGCCTAATTCAATTCCAAGATTCACATCTAAAGACGGAAAATTGGGTAAGGTTTTGGTTGAGGCTCCGGTTCATCAAAATTAGGAACTTCCCTAGGACTAAGAGAAAGGTCATGACAACAAGCATCTAAACCTACATTCTCTAGTGGCGTTTGGTCCAAAGGTTCTCTATCAATCGAGGTTCCTATAGTCTCTTCTACTTCTTCCGGGTAAGTTATAGGTGATGTGTGTTCCTCAAGTGATGGTAGGGCTTGTGGGCTTGGAGTTTCCACCTTTTTCTCCATTATATCTAGATCTCCTAAATGTTTGAAATCTATCCCACACATGCAACTAGGTATTTTAGCTTCAACCATCTCACAATCTTGTTTGGGTTTAGGTTTCATGTTCTTAAAAACTAGGTCTTTTTGATCATGATGCCTAAGGTTAGATAAATCCTTCTTATCCATTTCCTCAAGTTGTAACAACTGAAGGTTTATGCATAGGAGGCTTTTGTGAAAAATTCTAAAGATGGTGTCACTAAAAGGAGTTGATCTTGACAACGATCGTTGAATAGAAGCCACACAAACACAAAATATATCAAATCCATCCAATCTTACACCCTTCTTCTTTTGGATATCTTTAAGATCACTCACAAATTTATCAGAACAATGAAAATGAACCCGACTTGCGAAATTCAATTGTTCCTCATCTGTTAATGATTCAAATGCAACTTCACTTGCCATAGCGACAAATGAAAAGGGTTTTATGAACACAAACACAAAGAAGGGGGATAGACTATGAGAAATCTAAAAAAAATGAGAAAAATTTACTAGATAGGAATCAAGCAAAGAAACCTAAACGGGGTGGACTACTAACTAGCTATTCTATTCCCCGACAGCGGCGCCAAAAACTTGATAACGCTACACGCATCGTTCGGGGTCAAAGGAACTTCCTTTTCTTCGAGCAAGTTTTAAAACACCCTAGGCAGTGAACCTAATCGTTGTAGTGTAGTATTATGGTAATCCACGGGTATTGATATCGTTCTCTAGGGGAATAGGAATGCTAGTGAGAAGTTACTATGCTAAGGTTGGGGTTGAGGAAGATTATTTTTTATCTTTTTTATGTTTTTTAGGAAATGGAAAAGTACAAATCTCGGGGTTTGTATTTGGGGGGTTGGTATTGCTACCGATTACTCTACTTATCTAATTATCTAATCTAAGGTGTATGTAGTCTATGTCTAATTATTGTGTGCTCGTATGATAGTTTAAAGATGTGTTTAGTTAGGTTTTACTACTCCTTAATTATCTCCTATTGGTGGTTGAATTGTCACGTCCTTATTCTTAATTGCGTTGTGTGTATAAGTTGTAGGGTATGCGTTTATCCCTAACTCTTTGAAGTTACCAAAGGGTCTCGTCTACAAAATACCACTAGGGATCATAAACTCTAACTCTAAGGCCTCTTTGGATAGTTTAGCTTACAACCGCTCAAGGTGCTATAACCTAAGGTTCACAAAGATTAATCAAGCATTAAGTACACAACGAATGACCTATCGCATTACTAGATCATAAATCAACTAAGATAAGAGACAACCAATCTGTAGAAAACTAGAAGGGGGGGTTGAATAGTTTACCAATTAAAAACTTTGTTTTGAAACTTATTGTAAAGATCAATTGATATTGATCTTAGATATGTTAATGAAATATGCAAGCAATATGTAAGGAGTAAATAAGGAAAGAAATGATCAAACCACAACAAGTTGTTTATAGTGGTTCGGTCTACAAGGACTCTTTTTCCTTGCCCTACTCCACTCTCTGAGTCTCACACTCGAGAGTTTAACTTCACTAGTCAACAAGCTCCTTTCACCGCGGAGAAAACCTTTACACCGCTTACACTATTTCCCGACACTAAGCTAGATGTCGAGTTCTTCCAGGGTACAATTTAGCCACACAAGCGTATTTTGAGGACTAAAATACTAACCACTACACTTTTCAATATTATGATGGTTTAATACAACAATGAAGTATGAATCAACACAAGATCATACAACACTAAACAAACAAGACTTCCAACTTCTCGTTTGAAGCTTGAATGTGACTTGATCTTCTTTGCTACAAAAGAGATCACTAATATGATATGAAACCGAGTTAGAAAGGTTAGAGAGAAGATATGTATGAGAGTATGTTAGAAAGGGTGAAAAACTACTTGGCTTGGCATTGCTATTTATAGCCAAAGTGGACAAGAGCGTCCAGCGGACCAAGGAACCCTTAAAAGGGTTCCGCCCGTATACCACTAATTTGGCCGTCCGGGATCAAGATATCAAATCTTTGCTAAAGTCAACTCTATCTAAGTGAGATTGTGCAAGATATGAAGAGTACAAATTCACACAAAATATCTAATGAAATCTTCCAATGATTTCCATGATGCATTACATGATGTCATATGTTGTATTTCTATTTTTAGAAATATGCAAGTACATAAGTAGTGTTTGGTTTTAAGAACCTAACACATTTTAAAATCTACTATCATACATAATGATTAGAGTCATATCAAGATGTTACTAATCATAAATGTAAATGCTTGAATGATGAATATATTGTTTGAAAAAGCTTGTTTTAATATCTATTAAACTTGACAAGCTTTAAGCTTTTATACAAATTAAATTTACGTTTGTCGTTAACAAAACTTGGGTAAAGATCAAAAATATAAATAACGTTTAATGACGATATTTGTATTAACAATCTCCTCCTTTTTGTTGAGGACAAAATATAAATTTTATTTTTATAAAAGATACAAAGTTTGTGCAAGAGTTATAAAAATATTAGTTTTAGAACTTGAAAGGAGAATGATAATGCAAGTGTATGATGTTTGACTATTATGAAAGTCAAAGTATTCACTAGTTGATGTATGATGTTGACTTTTTCGAAAATCAAAGAGTATGCAGATTGACTTTTTAAGAAAAGTCAAAATATAATCAAGTTCAATATTTTCTCCCCCTTTTTGTCTCAACAAAAAGAAGAGGCGATCTGAGGAATGTAATGAGCCCCGTGCAATTATCTCCCCCGATCAAAGCTCCCCCCTAAATTGGGTGCATAATGGGAAGATACATGGATTGTGAAAGTAAAAGCTACAAAAAATGTTAGTAATAATGATCATTCACAAGCATTTCCAAACACTATGTAAAAGGACCAAGACTATAATAAAAACATCATTCATTAGTTAAAATGTTCATGAATAAAGATCATGAAATGGGAACACAATGATGTGTTTTAGTACAAGAAGAAAAGAAAAGAAATAATCCTAAGAAGAGAAAACTAGAAATGCTAAACTATGACCATCCTAATATGATGGTGGATGAGAAAAGCGTTGAGACGCTGAGGATATGATTGAGGATGAACCTCATTTCTTCTGAAAATCAAGGACCATAACCCGGTCCTATCAACGGTTTGGGGCGTTTGCTCACAAGTTGAGCAACCATGCCTAGGGGGTAGTATGTTTGGGGAGGCTGTGGTGGTGGAATGGTAGATGTGTTGGTGTTGGTGGAAATGTTTGGGGTGGTCATGATGGAACCAAGCAAAGCACTTTGTATTTGCATTGTCTCACTCAAGTGAGAGTCCACCATGCCTTTGAATTGGTGGAGGTTGTGGAGTTCGGTTTGAATCTCTTCTCTAGTGGGATTGGCATCCCACATCCACTCCTCAATGTCCTCAAGATGAGGTGACATTGATGTGGGAGTGAATGATCCCCATACAAAGGACCATGAATGTCTTTGTGAATGGGGTGGAAGAGAAGAGGTTTAGGCCCTAATGGGGCGTTTGGGTCAAGAGATGACCGAGGTGACTTATGAGCCATCCGCTCAATTGAGCCAAAGGATGGCAATGGTGGTGGATGATTTGGCCTAGGAGGCAAGTCATCCAAGTCCTCCAAGAAAAGATTCAGGGAGGTTGGTGGAGTGGAAAACAACTCCATGGGAATGAGAGTTGGAGACCTTGGTGAAGGTGGTGAAGGTGTTTTGGATGTTTGGATGGGTGCGGGTGGAGGTGAAGTTGGTGTTTTTGTTGGTGGTGGAGTGGTGATCACAATATGTGATTGATTAGGTGTGGCTAAGGTAAGGTTTGTATCATCTCGGATGGGAGAGGAGATTGTGAGTGGAAAGACTCCTGGATGAGGAGCTAAGTTAACGAAGCAACAAGGCCTCACACTAATTCTAGCGTTCTTCTTGCAAGGTTTTGGAGATGATTTTGTCATTTTTGACTTTGGTTTGTCTTTGGTAGATGATAGTAAGAATGAAGAGGGTGTGAGGATGATCATGGTAAAACCTCTCAATTTATAGAAGTGATAAATCATGGAGAAATGTGTTTGATAAATCATAGAAGAGACGTGATGAGTGTGTAAATACTCATCATTTTTTGGTTAAATCTGAACTGCAAAACGTTTAAAAATGCTCAGAAATGAATCAAAATACTGAAAATATCTCAAAATTGCATTTTATATGTTTCAGATGCAAAATGTTTAAAATCAGATGAAAAATGAGCTTAGTTTGCATAATTGGCGGTTCAGTCCCCAAGTTTCCAAAATTGTCAAAAATAGTCCCCTGAGTCAAAATTTCAAAGAAAAATCACCACAGGTCCTTTTAAAATCATAAGTTGTCAAAATTAGTCCTTTGGTGAAAAATATCAAAAGTTTGAGAAAATTACAAATTTGGTCCTTCAAGTTTGAAATTTGGCGAAAATGGCCCTGAAATTGAAATTGTCAAGTTTGGTCCCTGTACTTTTGAAGCTTGTCATTTTTAGTCCCTTGGAACATCTTTGCATAATTGATGTGATTGGTCCACCGAAATTTCTAATTTACACTAATGGTCCCTATGATTATTAAACCTTTAATCCATTTGGCCTTGTCACAATGCAATTGGACCCCCTGTCATTACCCTTTTGGACCCCTCACAATTGATTTTGGACCCTCCAATATTATAAGCCAAGTCAAACCTCCTTTGACTGCCTCTTTTCCCTCTCCCTCACGGGTTACCCACCATCATCACACACCTGCCTGCAACCTCCCTCTCTCCATCATCATACCCCTAAACCTACCCTCCACCTCACACTCAAAGCCAAGGATGCATTTAATGCATTCTCCAACCTCTCACTCAACCCCAATTAGTAATTAGCTTTTGGCGCCAAAACTACTTAAACGGCTAAGATCCTCCTAAGCCATCCAATGGCCCATATTAGTGCTGGGAAATGTCCAGAGAGAGGAGAGAGGGAGTTTGGAGCATATATAAAGGAAGAGGAAGCAACAAGAAAGAGTACTTAGTTTATTTTTTTACAATGTATGTCGTTTTTTAGATTATCATGTCTTAAGTAGTTTTCACTTGTATTTTCAAGCTTATTTGTATCAAACAAAGGTATTCAAGTGTATTGCAACTTATTTCAACTATCAATTCAGCTTATGTTCATGTTTTAAAAATTTCAAGCTCACTGTTACATTTTGCATTTTCAAACTCTAAGGTCCAAGCTTCAATCAGCTTATTCATAAGCTCAAACAAGCTTGTACTAGCTTATTATAGCTTTCTGCAAGCTTGTCTTTAAGTTTTAAACAATATTGGAATCTGGTTAATGAAAGTCAACATGGAGCAAAAATGATGCAGCAATGGTATTGGGTGATGCAGACATGGATTTGGGTTGATCTTTAGTCATTTGGGTTGGTTTAGATTAGGTAGTGGTTCTTGGGTTCACTGTTTGCAAGCCATTGTGGCTATGGACATTTGTAAGTCAGTTTCAAATTATGTAGCATAATATGTTCTTGTGGTTTATAAGAATTCTAATCTGTTCATTAAGTAGTAATTAGGTTAAGTAAAGTTAGTTTGATCATAATTACATGCTGGTTCAGTGTTTGGATCAGTTTTGAGTTTCAAACAGTTAATACAAGGGTGTTTGGTTTATAGCTTAATCTGTACTAAAGGTGTGTTCATGAGTTAATTTCTGTTGGTTCATGTTTATTAAGCTTATTTGAGCACATATCAGTCAATAACTTGGGTCTGCAAACACTGAAAGTCAACATCACACTAAATCTGTCTCACTGTCTCAACTGTTGGAATTTTGGATTAGCAATCTCTTGATTTGTGTTTAGGATTGTTAGACATTGCTTGCAGTAAGTTCATTTCATCACATTATATCAATATCATCTTACAAATCAGTTGCAAATTTCACAAAAGTCAAAATGTCTCAACTGCTCTCAAAAGTCAAAACTTGAAAAGCCTGTTTTGGGTCCAACTGCAAGGATTTTTCATGGCTTCATTTTTTAGCCATATTTAGTGAAACCTGGCATTTTATAAAGGTCAACTGGTCTATTTCTTTATCACCATTTTTGTATAATTTTACAATTTTTATATAAGCTACAAACTGCTTCTCTTTTAGGTGTCAATTGCCCTGTTCACAGGGCTCATTATAAACTGAGATTTTCTCAGTTTTGTGCAGGTTTGCACAGGGCTCATTAGAGCTTCCCAAGGTCTAATTTTTGGTTTTCTAACTCTTAGCCAGGTCTAGGATAGGTTCCAATTGCCTGTTTTCAGTTTTAGCTTAATGTGTGGCTTGTGCTTATGCCCAAAGTAGATCATTGAAAACTGTTTTAGCTCATTTACTCAAAACATCAAATCTGTTAATCTGGAAATTCAGAGGCTATAGCTTGTTGTTTTTAGTTGCATTTGGGGTATTATAGCATATTAGAACTTTTGTTATCAGTTGGTGGCTTGTTTTGTTCATTTGGCTTATCAAAGTGCTCATTTATAAGCACTTCCTATAGCAGTTGCTTAGTCTTACACACAGCCATCTGTTTTTCCATTTTTCCTAGCTTCCTAATATTATTTTAGAGTTTTCCTGAAATTTTCAGATTTTTCTAAGTTTGTTTGCTATTTTTCTGCATTTAAATCAATTTTTAGGTCTTTTTAATTAGCTTTAAATACAAATAATTAAGAAAAGTTTCAAAAAAATAATTTTTCATTTTTCTTAAGTTAAGATAAATATAAAAAGCCAAAAAAATATTTTTCTAGATTTTTCTTAGTTAAAATTGTATTTTTAAGCCATTTAAGTAGCTTTTAATAGTTTTTAATTCATAGAAAATACAAAAATATTCAGAAAAATACAAGAATAGTTTTGAAAATTCTATTTTGATATTTTAGATTTTTCTAAGTCTTAATTTTATTTTTCTAGCTTTGTTTCCTAATTTCTTGTATTTTAGGCTATTATTAAATAGTTAAAATTAGTTTTTAATTAATAATAATTAGATAATTAGTTATAAAAATAATTTTCTCTTTCTAATAATTTTCTTTTATCATTAGGATTGTAAAATTTCTTTTCATATTTTAGGATTAATATTCGTAAAGTTTCACATTTTTATTTGTCGCGTCGTAGTTTTTAATTTCAGCTTTATAAAACATAAAATCAAAACATCATTTTGCAAATAGTGATAGCGTTTATTTAGTATTTTTATCTTTTAATCTCCTTTAATTTGCATTTAAGCCGTTGTAATTTGTTGGCTTTTTCTGTAGTTATAATCTTATCGATCCTTTTTCGCTCAAATTTCGATCACTTTACGCTTGATAATCCATTGCATAGCTCGGCCGGGACATAACGACCGGGAAACACTATACTCCCGCATCTTCATTGAGTTCGTTCCTGAGCCGTTTTAAGTTTGTTATTCTGATTCGCCATTCACAAGTGGCGATTTGAGTGATAAAACTGACCGCGGAATAGCTGGATCAAATTTTGGCGCCATTGCCGGAGTCTGTACGATCTATCTTCCGCTTCTAGCGATTAGTAGTTTGAATACTCACTCTTTGTTCATATCATCCATATCTATCTATATATATATATCCATATTTTCTTATAAAAAAAAAAATCCAAAACCCAAAACATCCAAAACGATAAAACACAAAAATATTTTTCTTTTGTTTCTATATATGTATCAAATATAAAAAAATACAAAAAGATTTGTCGTTTTCTTAATAATAATAACATAAAATCTTACCATCATAAACCAAGGCAGTGCACTACCTAACTGGGTGCGACATAATAAGTTCAGAACTAAAGATTTAAAACTTGCTCGGTGTCCTTGTGATTGGTGTACCTTTTTCAAAAAAGCCATTCATATTGTGATTATTAGTTGGATTCACTGTTGTTTTGCCTCGAGTTTGTTTTAATTGATTTTTTTGTTATATCTACTTATCATAACCGAGAAAACCATAAAGATTCTTACCTCTACATTTTTATAAAAGCGCTTCATAATTCCCATTTCTCTCCTTTCTGAGATTCCTTAGAGTTAACTCTAGTGTATGTAGCGCTCGCTCTTCTAGATCCTGTGGAGCCCATTTAGCGTGAGCTTGTCAAGATTCCAAGAAGGCGTGTCGTCGAACTTCTAACTCCATCGATCCGGATCAGAGGATCGCTTCACTCCTATACCGATTACCATGGCGGAGAGCATGCTATGTGTGAGCTTCTCCGAGCACCCATCGACGGGTATGGAGATGCTATTGTTGTACCGGCATACATTGTGGTGAAAATTTTGAACTCAAGACCGGGTTATCTTGAATCTTGTAACCTCAAATCAGTTCTACGGTTTTGAAGCGGATGATCCTCATGCTCATATTCGATGGTTTAACAAGATTGCATCTACCGTCAAGTATAAGAATGTCCTACTGATGTTGTTAAGCTTCTTCGATTTCCCATTTTCTCTTGAGGGCAAGCCGGATTTGGCTTGAAAAACAACCCTCGATCAATTGAGACATGGGAAGATCTGGTGAAGAAATTTGTGAATGAATTCTATCCCCCTTCCAAAACCACGAAGTCTTAAAATGAAATCATCAAATTCATCAAAAGTTTGATGAATCCTTCATGAATCGTGGGATCGTTTTAAGGAATTGCTTCGCATAAATGTCCTCACCACGGTTTTCCCGAGTTGATGCAACTCGATACTTTCTATAATGGAGTGAGTCAATCTGATCAAGATTCTCTCAATTCCTCCGCGAGAGGAAATTTCCTAAGCAAAGCAAAGAAGCGCGCTTGAGAATCGCCAGATCTTAGAAAACAAGTCTAAAGTCAGCGGCACGCTGAAGCTCCGGGTTTGTTTCCCAAGTCGTTGTTGGTGGCAGCTTCTTCTTCATCGCCTCGTGAGTCAATCTAGCACCGATGCTAAGATTGATAAACTCACTAAGCTATTCAAGCTTTGGTTCTCTCCAACCAAAGAAAGTCTCTTTTCACAAACTTCGCTCTGCTGAAGTTAAGAAAGTGGAAGTCTGTGTTACTTGTGGTGGCCCCCATGCTTATTACAACTGTATGGCCACCGACGGTAACCCTTTTGAAGTTAATGTTGTGGGCGGGTTTTCTAACCAAGGAGGCAACCAATATCGTGCTCCTATAGACCCGAACCACTGTCCTAACCACTACCGGACCTCCGGTTTCAATCAAAACCGTTATCGAATCAAAATAGACCAAACCAAGGTTTTCCAAACCAAGGTAATTTCAGTCAAACAACGGTTTCCAAATCGAGAATCAAAATTTCCAACACCAAGAAATTTCAATAGAAACCAGGCAGCCAGGAAATTTCAACCCGTGGTATTTTCATGGAAATAATCAAGGAAATTTTCAGAATCAAGGCCCTAATCCAAACAATAGAGGCCAGAATTTTCTGTGCAAAAATCAAGCCATTGTTCCAACCTGGACCATCATCTCGATGAGTTGTTGAAACAATTCATGAAATCCCAAGAGGAAATGAATGACGGTTGTTGGTCGTAGCCGATTTACGACATTAAGAAGTCTTTAAATGATCGACCCCGGGCTCGGTACTTTACCTAGCAACACGATCGCTAATCCAGAGGCGATGCAAAAGGCAATCACAACTTGAAGTGGTACTTACATATCTGGACGCTATTCCTACTACCTCTTCTTCTTCCTCCCGAAAGGTAGTGGAAAGTGAACTGAGGCGACAAAAGGACGGAACTTCCTACTAATAACGGAAGTACCATGTCCATCCTCGAGGTTGTCCGAAAACCAATACCAAACCCGGAGTTGTTTTGAACCTCCGGTTGGTGACTAAATCAAAACTTCTATTCCTTATCCCTCATGTTTACATGAGCAAAATCTCCGAAACTGAGAAAGCCATCAAATGGAAAAATTCTTTCAAATTTTCCAAGAACTTCATTTTGACATAAGCTTGCCGGATGCCATCATGTTGATGCCCAAGTTTGCATCTACTCTTAAGCACATGTTGAGCAACAAGGAAAAGCTGTTTGAAATGGCTAAGACTCCTTTGAATGAGAATTGCTCAAGCTGATCCTTTTAAAGAAGCTTCCCGAGAAGCTAGGAGATCTCGGAAAATTTCTTCTTCCTTGTGTTTTTCCTGGGATGATTGAATGCTTTGCCTTTGCCGATCTTGGTGCAAGCATCAATCGATGCCTTACTCAAGTATGGAAGAAACTTTCTCTTCTGAACTTATTCCTACCGCATGACTCTTGAGCTTAGCATCGTTCTATATCGCGGCCCTCTTGGCATTGCCGAGGATGTATTTGTTAAAGTAGGAAAGTTCCATTTTCCATTTGACTTTGTGGTTGTTGATTTCGATCTTGATCCTCGAGTTCCCCTCATTGTTGAAGTGGATTCCCGAGGGACGGGCGTGCTCTCATAGATGTATTTGAGCAAGAAATCACTCTACGTGTGGGTAATGAAGTACATTTTAACCTCGATCAAACTTCGAGATACTCCTCAAACTATGATACTGAATCAATTAATCGAGTTGATTTAATTGATATTGCTTCAGAGGAGTACTCTCAAGAGTTTCTGGGTTATCTTCATAATTCGTGAGTGGAATTCCAATTCCACCACATCTTCTCAACCTATCATTGCTCTTCCCTCTCTCAACTTCCGTTTGAGGAGGTGACTTCCTTCTGGAAGAGATCGATGAATTTCATCTTGATGAATCAATTCCTTCTGGAATTGATGGTGTTTATGATTCGGAAGGGGATATTCTCTATCTTGAGCAATTGCTAAATGAAGATCCATTACCCACTCCTCCGAAGAGATCACGATTGAGGAAATCAAATCAGCATACAAACTTCTACCGATGAATTTCCCAAGGTTGAACTTAAGGACCTACCTCCTCATCTCGAGTATGCATTCTTGGAGGGTGATGATAAATTACCCATCATAATTGCTAAAGACTTAAGCGAGGAGGAGAAACCGCTCATAAAAGGTCTTGAAGTCACAAGCAAGCAATTGCTTGGAAACTCCGATATTAAGGGTATCAACCACGAAGTTTTGTACTCATAAAATCTTAATGGAGGATGACTTCAAACCAGCAATCCAACATCAGAGAAGGGTGAATCCTAAGATTCATGAGGTTATCAAACAAGAGGTTCTCAAACTCCTTGATGCCGGTTTGATTTACCCGATCTCACGATAGTCCTGGGTTAGCCCATTCATTGCGTTCCAAAAGGGTGGCATTACTGTTGTCACGAATGAAGAAAAACGAGTTAATTCCAACTCGATTGGTTACGGGATGGCGTGTGTGTATTGACTATTGTAAGTTAAACGAAGCGCCCAGTAAAGACCATTTTCCTCACCCTTCATGGACCGGATGCTTCGAGAGAGATAGCAGGGAACAAATACTATTGTTTCCTTGATGGTTTCTCGTGTTACTTTCAGAATCCCCATTGATCCCTCACGGATCAAGAGAAAACCACATTCACGCCCATACGGGGCGTTTACTCTGACGTATGCCTTTTGGCCTATGTAATGCTCTGTCGCGTTCCAACGATGTATGATGGCAATTTTCCACGACATGATCGGGGAAACAATGGAGGTGTTTATGGATGACTTCTCGGTAATTGGGGACTCGTTTCATACATGTCTCTCCCATTTAGACAAAATGCTAAAACGGTGTGAAGACACCAACCTATGTCTAAATTGGGGAGAAAGAGCCACTTTATGGTCAAAGAAGGCATAGTCCTTGGCCATAAGATTTCCAAGAATGGGATTGAGGTAGATAGAGCCAAAGTTGATGTTATTGCTAAACTACCTCATCCTACTACCGTCAAAGGTATTAGCGCTTTTCTAGGTCATGCCGGGTTTTATCGTAGATTCATTCAAGATTTCTCTAAAATCGCTTTCGGCGATGACCCATCTTCTCGAAAAGATGCTCCTTTTATCTTCTCTTTGAGTGCATCAAAGCTTTTGAAACATGAAGAAAAGCTTACGGGAAGCACCCATTCTAGTTGCCCATCGGATTTACCCTTTGAGCTCATAAAGCGATGCAAGTGATTTTGCTATCGGTGCGCCTTCCAGGGCAACGAAAACCAAGCATTTTCCGGTAGATCCACTCTACGCAAGCAAAACTATGATGAAGCTCAAACCATTACACCACTACGTGAAAAAATTATTAGCGTGGTGTATGCGTTTGAAAAGTTTCGGCGCACCTTATCTTGACAAAATGCGTGGTGTATACCGGATCACTTTCGGCTCAAATATCTTTTCAAAACAAGATGCAAAGCCGAGGCGCTTCCGTTGGGTTCTCCTCCTACAAGAATTTGATATCATTATTCGTGATAAAAAGGAGAGAACCGAAACAGCCGATCATCTCATTCCCGATTGGAGAACCCTCACCAAGATGTTTTTGAGAAAAAGGAAATAAACGAAACATTTCCTCTCGAACACTTAATGGTTCTTTTCGTGGAGACTCTTCTACCCCATGGTTTGCCGACTTTGCAAATTACCATGCGGGTAACTTTGTGGTGAAAGGGATGTCGTCCCAACAGAAAAATAAATTCTTTAAAGATGTGAAACATTTCTTCTGGGCCTTCCGTACAGCTTACAAAACACCCATCGGGTGCACTCCATACAAGCTAGTGTACGGGAAGGCATGTCATCTACCGGTTGAGCTCGAGTTACAAGGCACATCGGCCTTGAAACATGCCAACTTTGATATTCAGATACCGGTGATCAATTTAAAGTTCAAATGAATGAATTAAATGAACCCGTGATCAAGCTTCACGAACTCTTGATCTACAAGCAAAAGACAAAGAAGATTCATGACTCCAAAATCAAGAACCGCTTTCAACGCTGGTGATCGAAGTCCTTCTTTTCAATTCAAGATTGAAGATTTTCTGGAAAGCTCAAGTCCCGCTTGGTCCGTCCATTTACTATCGCTAAGGTTTACCCTTATGGTACCATTGAGTTATCTCAACCCGATGGTCCTAATTTTAAAGTGAATGGTCATCGAGTAAAACATTACTTTGGAGAGACATTCCCCCGTGGTTGTCCCAGATTTACAAACTTTCCCATGAACCAATGAATGCGGGATCGAGTCGCTAGCGACTCTAATCAAAAACAGAGATGCCATATGGGTTGTCACCCATATTTCCGCCGCCCGTTTGTTACTTAGCCATTCACAAGTGGTCGACTGAAAGTGACACAAACTTGACATTTTAGCTTCTTCTTTCACTTTCTACCACCCTAGTGCTGGGTGGTTCCCACATGTTATGTATATAAGTCTTCTAAAAAAAAAAAAAAAATCATCTTTCTAAATAATGGTAGAGTATTTCCTTTAACGCTTCTTTGTTTCAGCATAACTGGCGGTACTTTGAATTGAGGGCAATATTCATTTCTAAGTGTGGGGAATTCTCACCTAATTTTATCATGTAATTATATCAAATTTAATTCCTCCATTTTTGGCCAAAATTTTTTTTTGGAGTAAGTGTTTTGCACTTACTCATTTTGTTATCGTAACCATTTTGTCTAATAAACTAAAGGATTGGCTAATCCAGAGCAAACCGGCTTCTTGGTAAAGATATCTCAAACCGTTGATCGGCTTGCACTTTGCCTAAAATTGTATGGTATTCATTTCACCATATCCCAAAAAGTGAAGAGTTACAGCCCGCAAGTTTATGGTTTGGTAAAGGCAAGTGAAAATCCATAATTGTAATCACTCACCAAAGATAATATTGATAATTTATCTAAGAGTTGAAGTCAGAGCAAACGCTCGTAAAGACAAATCAAACTGCTTGGAAGTCGGTGGTTTGCTCAAAATCACATGGTTTTTCTCGTGTACCATGGTTCTTACTTGAACTCAAACATTTGGTTACCTGCAAGTAATGGATTTTGGTAAAGAGATTCAAATCCATTAAGTTTTCTCAAAAGATTGCTAGGGACTAGCAATAGTTTAGTATGGGGATTGATGAGTGTGTAAATACTCATCATTTTTTGGTTAAATCGAATCGCAAAACGCTTAAAATGCTCAATGCATCAAAATATTTAAAATATCTCAAAATTGCATTTTATATGTTTCGTAGATGCAAAATGTTTAAAATCGATGAAAAATGAGCAAAGTTTGTATAATTGCGCTTCAGCCCCCAAGTTTCCAAAATTGTCAAAAATAGTCCCCGAGTCAAAATTAAAGAAAAATCACCAAAGGTCCTTTTAAAATCATAAGTTGTCAAAATTAGTCCCTTGGTGAAAAATATCAAAAGTTTGAGAAAATTACAAAATTGGTCCTTCAAGTTTGAAATTTGGCGAAATGGCCCCGGAAATTGAAATTAAGTTTGGTCCCTGTACTTTTGAAGCTTGTCATTTTTAGTCCCTTGGAACATCTTTGCATAATTGACAGGATTGGTCCCCAAATTTTAATTTACACTTAATGGTCCCTATGATTATTAAACCTTTAATCCATTTGGCCTTGTCACAATGCAATTGGACCCCCGCTATTACCTCTTTGGACCCTCACAATTGAATTTGGACCCTCCAATATTATAAGCCAAGTCAAAACCTCCTTGACCGCCTTCTTTCCCTCTCCCTCACTGTTACCCACCATCATCACACGCCAGCTCGCGCCCTCCTCCATCATCATACCCTAAAACCTACCCTCCATCTCACACTCAAAGCCAAGGATGCATTTAATGCATTCTCCAACCTCTCACTCAACCCCAACAGAAATTAGCTTTACCAAACTACTTAAACGGCTAAGATCCTCCTAAGCCATCCAATGGCCCATATTAGTGCTGGAAATGTCCGTAGAGAGAGAGAGGAGTTTGGAGCATATATAAAGGAAGAGGAAGCAACAAGAAAGAGTACTTAGTTTATTTTTTTACAATGTATGTCGTTTTTAGATTATCATGTCTTAAGTAGTTTTCAGTTGTATTTTCAAGCTTATTTGTATCAAACAAAGGTATTCAAGTGTATTGCAACTTATTTCAACTATCAATTCAAATTTTATGTTCATGTTTTAAAAATTTCAAGCTCACTGCTACATTTTGCATTTTCAAATCCTATGTCCAAGCTTCAATCACTTTATCAAGCTCTCAAACAAGCTTGTACTCAGCTTATTATAGCTTTCTCAGCTTGTCTTAAGTTTTAAACAATATTGAATCGGTCAATGAAAGTCAACATGGAGCAAAAATGATGCAAAGAATGGTATTGGGTGATGCGTATATGGATTTGGGTTGATCTTTAGTCATTTGGTTGGTTTAGATTAGGTAGTGGTTCTTGGTTCACAAGTCATAAAGCCATTGTATATGGACATTTGTAAGTCGGGCTTTCAAATTATGTAGCATAATATGTTCTTGTGGTTTATAAGAATTTAACTGTTCATTGTAGTAATTAGGTTAAGTAAAGTTAGTTTGATCATAATTACATGTCGGTTCAATATTTGGATCAGCTTTGAGTTCAAAACAAGTATCACAAGGGTGTTTGGTTTATAGCTTAACTGTACTAAAGGTGTGTTCATGAGTTAACTTGGTTCATGTTTATTGCTTATTTGAGCACATATCAATAACTTAACCCCAAACACCGAAGTCAACATTACACTAAATCTGCCTCACTGCTTCAACTGTTGGAATTTTGGATTAGCAATCTCTTGATTTGTGTTTAGGATTGTTAGGACATTGCTTGCGTGAAAGTTATTTCATCACATTATATCAATATCATCTTACAAACGCTTGCAAAGTTCACAAAAGTCAAAATGTCTCAACCGCTTCCAAAGTCAAAACTTGAAAAACTTGTTTTGGGTCCAACTCAGGATTTTTCATGGTTTCATTTTTGAGCCATATTTAGTGAAACTGCATTTTATAAAGGTCAACCGGTCTATTTCTTTATCACCATTTTTGTATAATTTACAATTTTATATAAGCTACAAACTGCTTCTCTTTTAGGTGTCAATTGCCCTGTTCACAGGGCTCATTATAAACTGAGATTTTCTCAGTTTTGTGCAGGTTTGCACAGGGCTTGGCTAGAGCTTCCCAAGGTCTAATTTTTGGTTTCATAATCCTAGCCAAAATCTAGATAGGTTCCAATTGCTTTTTCGCTTAGCTTAATGTGTGGTTGTGCTTATGCCCAAAGTAGATCATCAAAACGGTTTTAGCTCATTTACTCAAAACATCAAATCAAAGTAATCCGCAATTCAGAGGCTATAGCTTGTTGTTTTTAGTTGCATTTGGGGTATTATAGCATATTAGAACTTTTGTTATCGGGTTGGTGGTGTTTTGTCTATTCGCTTATCAGTGCTTTATTTATAAGCACTTCCTATAAAGCTGCTTAATCTACACACGTACCACTGCTTTTCCATTTTCCTAGCTTCCTAATATTATTTTAGAGTTTTCCTAAATTTTCGTGATTTTTCTAAGTTTGTTTGCTATTTTTCTGCATTTAAATCAATTTTTAGGTCTTTTTAATTAGCTTTTAATACAAAAAATTAAGAAAAGTTTCAAAAAAATAATTTTTCATTTTTCTTAAGTTAAGATAAATATAAAAAGACAAAAAAAAAATATTTTTCTAGATTTTTCTTAGTTAAAATTGTATTTTTAAGCCATTTAAGTAGCTTTTAATAGTTTTTAATTCATAGAAAATAGAAAATATTCTAAAATACAAGAATAGTTTGAAAATTCTCTTTGATATTTTAGATTTTTCTAAGTCTTAATTTTATTTTTCTAGCTTTGTTTCCTAATTTCTTGTATTTTAGGTTATTATTAAATAGTTAAAAATAGTTTTAATTAATAATAATTAGATAATTAGTTATAAAAATAATTTTCTTTTTCTAAAAATTTTCTTTTATCATTCGGATTGTAAAAATTTCTTTTTCATATTTTTAGGATTAATATTGTGTAAGTTTCACATTTTATTCAGGTCAAGTAGTTTTAATTTCGCTTTATAAAAACATAAAATCAAAAACATCATTTTGCAAATAGTGATAGCTATTTAGTATTTTTATCTTTTAATCTCCTTTAATTTGCATTTAAGCCTTGTAATTTGTTGGCTTTTTTCTAGTTATAATCTTATCGATCCCTTTTTCGCTCAAATTTCATCACTTTATCGCTTGATAATCCATTGCATAGCTTGGGGACATAACGACCGGGAAACAATACTATACCCCAGATCTTCATTGAGTTCAAGTTTCGGAAATTTAAGTTTGTTACGGTCCGCCATTCACAAGTGGCGTAGTTGAGTGATAAACTGATCGCTCGAGCGGATCAAGACGATAATACCATGAGCGGAAGACGAGAGCTTGGAAGACCATCCTCGGAGCTATTTGATGACGATGATGATGGAGTTGGAGGTTTTGCCCTCTTGCCTTTTGTCTTAGCAACTCGTGCATCACTCAAAGGTACAAAGATGTGAGAGATGAGCTCATAGTGAAGGTGCATCCCTTTTGGTGTTGGTGGAATTGGTGCAAAGTTTCTATAGAGACGGGTGAGAGCATCCCGTATGGAAGAGCAACCGATCCTTGAGTTGGAATATCAATCATTCTCCTAGCTATGTAGTAGGCTAAATTAAATGGTTGACGGGTGACAAGTTGTAGCATATGACAAAGGCAAAGCATGTGATCCCTATTTCCTATGGTGCTAATGACGTTGGCTCTAAGTAGCTCCTCCCATTTCTTAAATTCCGGCTTAAGTTCATTTAGCTCCATTCCATATCGATCTCGGTTTACTTTTCCCTTCGGTAACTCGGGTTGTCTCACCTTTTGGGTTAAAAAGGTGTTCACTGGATGACATCCTTGTCGCCAAACGGGTTTGGTAGGGTAGAGAGCGGTCATTGATAGCATCAAGAGCTGTGAGTGACCATTTATCCGGAGTAGACAAGTTCCTCGGTTGGGAATTCCTAGCACTTGAGCAAAGTTGGCTAAGGTGATGGTGTAGTCGCTTTGATTAATTCTAAACCTAAGACAAAATTCATCATCGCCTTCATCACTAAAGCCGTCACACTAGCATAGAATTCTAACACAAACCTAGGACAAATTGGTTCATCGATGTCAAGAAGACAATCGAATTGAATGGCTGCTAGTTCTTCACGAAGGTTGGTGTTTTCAAGGAAGGATGAGTGAATGGTTCTACCCTCATGGAAATACCTTGATTCTAGACCCCTAAATATTTCTACTTGTTCCTTGGTAAGTCCTTTGGTTTTGTGGTGTTTGGGAATGTAGTTAAGGGTGTCTTTGTGATCATAGAATCTTACGGCTACCATGGTTATTCCTAAGGACAAGAGTTAATATGTTAAAAATGAGAATAAGTTTTAACGCTTTTTGGTTCTAGTGTGCCATATGAAAACAATTTGAGTTACTTGCTATCTCACTCATTTTATGCACAAAGATGGTTTTAGTGGGGTGTTTGGCAAATACCATGAGATAACCCAAATGCTCCTAATTCAATGTGGCTTCATTTGAATATACCCGCGAATGCATATTAGTTATGCAATACCTTTAGTATTCAAGAGCATGCAAGTGATGAAAATTTAACGCTTCTATTTGTATTAGCAATGAAAAAATTGTTTTCCTACAAGTGAGAAGCTTTTCAAAACTTTTGACATGGGGTATTTGGTTGTTTGAATAGGGCCTTATATTCATTATCTATCAATTAGTGGAAGCATGATTTGTTTATGCAATATGATAATGTAGTACCTAATTTCAATGACTAGTCATGCAATTTGCCTATTGAATTCATATTTGTGTAAAAGCATACATAAACCCATGTAATGATTTGTGATAGTTTTGTGCATAAATAAGAATCCTAGACCTCGAATTAAGAGATGAAATGTAGTTGGGATACTTACAATGATGTTATCTTCAGTGATTAGTGAGTTGGAAGATGACAATAATGAGCTTGGTTTAAGTTTACACGTTTTGGTAAAGTGGGTTTTGAGGAAGAGGATGATTTTGTATAGCGCGTTTCAGAGATACCACGGACCCGCATCGTACCAAAAATTTGGTTCCGGCCTTTGTTGTCGCTTTTGTCGTACGTGAAAGCGTGTACAAGACAAATTTGTTTAGTTTTGACTATTCTAATGTTTTGGGCTATGTTTATCCTACATGTTTGGTTCCATTAACCCTAAACCAAGTCTAAGAAGATTAAAAGGTTCTCGTCTAAGAGGCTTAGTTAAGATGTCGGCAATGTTGTCTTCGGAGGATACTTTCTCGATTGAAATGTTTCCTTTTTGAACATTGTCGCCAAGAAAGTGATGGCGGATTTCAATATGCTTTGTACGAGCATGTTGAACGGATTCTTGCCGATCGATGGCTCCTTTGTTGTCGCAAAGTATCACAATGTTGTTGAGATGAATTCAGTAATCTACGAGAGCTTGCTTCATCCAAAGAGCTTGTTGACATGCTTTTCTAACCGGAGACGCACTGGCTTCAAGAGTTGAGATGGCCAAGGCCGTTTGCTTCTTTGCAAACCATGAGGTGAGACAATGTCCAACAAAAGTGCAAATACCACTTGTACTTTTCTATCGACATAGTCACCGGCATGATCCAAGTCGGCATACACTATGGTTTCTACACCCGTTCCTTTGGGATACCATAATCCTAAACACGTTGTTCCTTTAATGTATCTAAAAATCCTTTTTAAGGCTTCTAAGTGTGATGCCTTTGGGTTTTCTTGAAAGCGAGCATAGACAAACACTAAACATAATGTCGGGTCTACTAGCCGTAAGATAAAGTAGGCTACCAATCATTCCTCTATATTTAGTGTTATCTACGGATTCACCTTCCTCATCCTTGGTTAGTTTAGTGTCCGAGGACATGGGTGTCTTAGTTGGTTTGGAATCTTCAAGACCAAATTTCCTAAGCATGTCCTTTATATATTTAGATTGGTTAAAGAATATGCCATCTTCTAGTTGTTTTATTTGAAGTCCTAGAAAGAAATTTAACTAACCCATCATACTTCAAACTCTCGCCGTGCATGATTTTAGAGAAATCATCACATAATTTTTGACAAGTTGATCCGAATATAATGTCATCAACGTATATTTGAACAATGATAATATGTGATTCCTTTTTCTTGGTAAAAGAGTATTATCTACTAATCCCATAGTATATTTGTTATCAATAAGAAAAGTCTTAAGTCGGTCCTACCAAGCTTTTGGTGCTTGCTTAAGACCATACAATGCTTTCTTGAGTTTGAAGACATGATGTGGTTTCTCAAAGTCGGTGAAACCTGGAGGTTGAGCAACATACACTTCTTCGTTAATAAACCCATTAAGAAAGGCACTTTTAACATCCATTTGAAATAATTTAAAATCATAGGCACATGCATAAGCAAGCAATATTCTAATAGACTCAAGCCTAGCTACTGGTGCATAAGTTTCATCATAATCAATCCCTTCTTGTTGATTATAACCTTATGCCACAAGCCTAGCTTTGTTTCTAGATACTATCCCATTTTCATCCATCTTATTTCGAAAACCCATTTTGTTCCAATTATAGTTTGATCTTTAGGTTTTGGAACTAATTTCCAAACATCATTTCTAACTAATTGGTTTAATTCTTCTTGCATGGCAATAACCCATGATTCATCTTTTATTGCTTCATTTATGGTTTTCGGTTCAATGGTGGATACAAAGCAAAAATAATTACTTTGATTTTGGGCTTGTGACCTTAAGGTTCTTTGATTAAGTTGTCCTATGACTTTTCTAAAGGATGACTTTTAGATTCTTTGATGTTGACAATTTCTTTATTTAATGGTTTATCTTCCTTGTTATTATTAATTATTTCTTGACCTTCTATCATTTGACTTTCAACTAAGTCATCATCTACCAAAGGTGATGTCTTAGAGGGAGGTGGACTTTCGTCGAATGTTATGTTCAACGATTCCTCGACTATCATTGTTTCTTTGTTTAGGATAATGTAAGCTTTACTAGTTTGAGAGTAACCAAGAAATACACCTTCATAAGACTTTGGGTCAAACTTGGTGAGATAATCCTTAGTATTAAGAATAAAGCATTTACAACCAAAGACTCTAAAATATCCTAACGTTGGCTTTTTACCTTTATAGAGTTCATATGGTGTTTCGTTTAAGAAAGGGATGATAAGACTTATTCAAAATATATGTAGAAGTGTCAAGCTGCTACACCAAAACTTTTGAGGAATGTTTTGTTCATTAAGCATTGTTCTACTCATTTCTTGAATTGTTCTATTTTTACGCTCTACTACTCCATTAGATTGAGGTGTTCGTGGAGCGGAAAAGTTGTGTGTTATACCATTTGTATTACAACAGTTTCCAAATTGAGTTTCGTTGTCAAACCACGACCATGATCCGTTCGATCGACACAATTTGACACCTAGAAGATTTTGAATTTTCTTGCTAAGTATTTCAAATTTATCAAAAGCTTCATTTTGGGTTTTCAAAAATAACGCCCAAGTAAACCTTGAGTAATCATCTACTATGACCAAAGTGTATAAGTTGGCTCCATAGCTTCTTATAGCGGATGGTCCAAACAAGTCCATATGTAATAATTCTAGACACTTAGATGTGGACACCATATTTTAGATTTGTGACTACTATGTGTTTGTTTACCAATTTTGCAAGCGCCGCAAAAGTGTTGGTCATATTTAAGTTTTGGTAAATTCCTAACCAATTTTGAAGATAGGTTTTGTATAAGTCTCATATTAGCGTGACCTAAATGCCAAAGAGATGAGCTATCGTCTAATGTTGTTAGGCAAAGTTTGTCATTATATGTTTTATCTATATTTATGACGTATATGTTATTTTTCCTAACTCCTTTAGCTATGGTGATACCATCTTTAGTATTTTACTACCATTTTCATCAAATAGTACTTTATACTTTTATCACATAGTTGGCTAATACTAAGTAGATTAAATCCTAACCTATCCACATGAGCAACATTTTCAATAGTTAGGAAGTTATGAGCAATCGCATCTTTGCCAATAATTTTGCTTTTGAGATTGCTACCAAAGGTGACATTACCTCCGTCATACTCTTGGTATGACAAGAAGAGACTTTTGTTCCGGTCATGTGTTTGAGCAACCACTATCTTTAATCCATTCATCGTTCCAATCCAACTTTCAAGCATACCTAAGAAGCAAATAACTCAAGCATTTGGTCCCCAATATCTCATGGGTCCATTTGGGTTACACATACCATTTATTTGATTCATGTATGGAACGATGGGTAAGAGTTCCATGGCATGTAATCTGGAGTTTGATATGGTCTAGGAGAGTTTTGATTCCAAACAATGTGTTGGTAGTTTGGGTTATGCTGTGTTGCTCTTAGGAAAGGGCGCGGCAAAAGGAGTTTTATATCGTTGTTGAGTAGTTTTTGATCTAAATTAATTATTGACAAGTCCTACTCGGAACAAATGGGTTTTAGTTTAATACTATTATTGGTTTTCTTTGTTATTTTAACAAATTCAAGACGGTCCCAGATATAACATTCTGTTTCGGCAAGTACCCACTCACCACCATTTTACAACGGACGGAACCCTTTTGGTTCCGCTCGTCCGTATTGCATCAAGCAGCAATTTTGTTAATGTTCGCCCTTTTCGCCGCTTTATTTTGACTCTTTGGAATTAATACTTCATTAAAACCTAGCCCATTCATGTCTCCCGGTGTTTTATGAATTTTAACTATTTCATCGGCAAGAGCGATGTTCTTGTTAAACCTTTTAAATTTAGAATTGTTTTTGATTAAAACATCTTGTGTGAGTTTTAGTTTTCTATTTCAAGTTTAAGCTCTTGACATGATTTACAATCATCGTCATTTGTTTTCCTTTTTCTAGTCGTTTTGCTTTTTCTTTTAACTCATAAACTTCATTTTCCAAAAATTCCTTTTTGGTTTTTTAAAAATTTATTTTAGTTATGATTTTTAGACTTAGCTCACACAATTGATTATATTGTTTTTGCAAAGTGTCATCATCAATAGAAGAATAAGAAGAGTCGGAAAGTACCTCATTTGACTCATGTGCCATTAGAGCTATCTCTTCCTTGCTTGATTCTTCATCGCTTCACTATCACCCAAGCACCACTTACAAAAGCTCGTTGAGTTTTGCTTTTAGGTGGCTTGGGACATTCTCCTATGATGTGACTTGCATCACCACATCTAAAACATTTTCTTTCACCTTTACCCTTCTTGTCATCCCATCTTTCTGAATGGCTTTTCTTCTCGAGGTTGTCTTACGAACTTTCCTCTTCTTCTAAAGAACTTCTTAAAATCTCTAACGGCCATGGCATATTCCTCATCTTCACTACCCGAGCAAGATTCGTCATCATCACTTGATTCCGCTTTTGCTTTTAGAGCAACGGATTTGATCTTCTCCCTTTTTCCTTTGATTATCTCCGAATCTTTCTCCATCACCATTTCGCGTACTTTGAGGTTACCGATCAACTCGTCTAGTGACATTATTGAGAGATCCTTTGATTCCTCAATGGCGGTCACTTTAGCTCTCCATTTGGGATGGAGTGCTCTAAGAAATTTCCTAACAAAGTTCTTACTACTAAAAGATTCATCAAGTGCTTTAAGTGATGTAATAATAGTGTTAAAGCGAGCACAGCCACAATCAATGGTCATCATCAATAACAAATTGTTCATATTGTTGAACAAGAAGATCAATTTTGTTATCCTTGACTTGTGAATTACCTTGATGTGTAACAATTAAAGATTCCCAAATATCTTTGGCGGTTTCACACATAAAAATTCTTTCATATTCTTTTCTAGGTAAAGCATTATAAAGCATCATTTTAGCTTCATTATTTTTAGCAACTAGTTTCTTTTGTTCATCAACTGAAATATCCTTTGTTGTAGAACTAAAATATCCTTTAACAATAATAAACCAAAGATCTATATCTTTTGATTTTACATTTGTTTCAAAACGGTTTTTCCAATAGATAAATCCATTGGTTTCAAAGAGTGGTGGTTTTTGCATAGATTCCCCTTCTTTAAAGTTTTCAGAATCCATGGATCGTTTCAAGTTTATAAAATACAAGTTATTTTAGAAATTCTTGAGCAACGAGGCTCTGATACCAATTGTAGAAAACTAGAAGGTGGGGTTGAATAGTTTACCATTAAAAACTTTGTTTTGAAACTTATTGTAAAGATCAATTGATATTGATATATGTTAATGAAATATGCAAAATATGTAAGGAGTAAATAAAAGAAATGATCAAACCACAAGTTGTTTATAGTGGTTCGGTCTACAAGGACTCTTTTTCCTTGCCCTACTCCACTCCTCGAGTCTCACACTCGAGAGTTTAACTTCACTAGTCAACAAGCTCCTTTCACCGGCGGAGAAAACCTTTACACTTCGCTTACACTATTTCCGACACTAAGCTAGATGTCAAGTTCTTTCCAAGGGTACAACCACTCCCACACACAACGTATTTTGAGGACTAAAATACTAACCACTCGCACTCACAATATTATTGGTTTAATACAACAATGAAGTATGAATCAACACAAGATCATACAACACTAAACAAACAAGACTTCCAACTTCTCGCTTGAAGCTTGAATGTGACTTGATCTTCTTTGCTACAAAAGAGATCACTAATATGATATGAAACGAAGTTAGAAAGGTTAGAGAGAAGATATGTATGAGAGTATGTTAGAAAGGGGAGAAAACTACTTGGCTTGCATTGCTATTTATACAAAGGGACAAGAGCTGCCTGACGGACCGCTGAAACCCTTAAAGGGTTCCACTGTACCATTTTTGCACCGTCCGACACCAAGATATCAAATCTTTGCTAAAGTCAACTCTATCTAAGTGAGATTGTGCAAGATATGAATAGTACAAATCCACACAAAATATCTAATGAAATCTTCCAATGATTTCCATGATGCATCACATGATGTCATATGTTGTATTTCTATTTTAGAAATATGCAAGTACATAAGTAGTGTTTGGTTTTAAGAACCTAACACATTCTTAAAACTACTATCATACATAATGATTAGAGTCATATCAAGATGTTACTAATCATAAATGTAAATGCTTGAATGATGAATATATTGTTTGAAAAGCTTGTTTTAATATCTATTAAACTTGACAAGCTTTAAGCTTTTATACAATTAAATTTTACGTCGTTAACAAAACTTAGGTAAAGATCAAAATATAAATAACGTTTAATATTTATATTTGTATAACACAATCACATCAACAATTAAGTTTCATCTTCCCTAAGCAAACACACAGCAAATTAGCTTGACATGGTGGAGAACATGCAAGCATACACACAAATAATCAAAGACATAATTGTATTAATTAGGCAGCACCCTATCTTGGTGTAAGATAGTTTGAACCCTAAAATACATGGTGACAAGACAGCCTTGCCTTTACGAATTTTACCCAAAGCATTCGCTACTACTAATACCTGAAAATTCGGATTCTATATATAAAGATATCATATACACTTAAGGCCACCTTATAAGCTCTTAGGACGCTTGGATCAGCCTTCATTAGGGTTTCGGGTTTTGGCTATTATTTAGATCATGGTCGACGCCACCTGTGCCAGGACACATCCTCCTTTAGCTTCCTCGGGACGCCGTTCGGATCAGAATCTAGGCCGCCCGAGTTTAATGCCTACTCTTTTAGAGAACTTGACGCCGTCAATTTGAAAATAAGAGTTTTGGCTTCGTCTCCGGCCACAAAATCCTCCTCGGACGGCTTCAGAGGTTAAGTGCCAGTTGACGCTTGGCCACCTTTTGTGCTTCTGCGCATTTCAGCCGCCTCGATTCTTGACTTTGGCCATTTTCAGTTCCGCTTTTCGTCTTTCCAGTGCTACATGTTAATTTGCTCAAGAGACCTAAAAGGAAAGAACGATATTAAGTAATGTAACGGATACGAAAAGTGATCAAAATAAGTGGCTTAAACCGACCCTCAAAAGGTACATTTTAAAAACCTTATCGTGCACCTTGTTAGACATGACTCCAAATTCTACGGGATTTTACTTCATTCTTTGATTAAACCGTAAAATAGATTCTTTCACGGATTTACAAAATCAAAAGAACAACCGTGAAACGAAAGTAATCTAAGAAGTGACAAGTCTCAACAGCATACAGTAAACTTGATAAGTCGGCACCCTAACCAACAACTCGCTATGATCAACCGCATAGTAGACAAGTCGCATAAATGGACACCTTGCATTAACCGGCAATTTAGGGAGTCTATTTAGTAACCGCGATTACTTAAACTAAACCAGCTTTGCCTTTATCACTATTTTTATAAACCATGACTTGATTTATATCATTTATTGGTTTTACGGATTTAATTCAATTATTATTAAAATGAGTTATTTAAGGAGTTTTAAACTTCATTTGGTGTACTATCCCATTCCGCACTAGAAAAGTTTTCCAAAACGAAATAAATGTAATCTTTAGATCCAGAATCTGTAAAATTGACAAATAAATAGTCAAAATTGCGGAAAAACGTGAATAATGATGTTAAAAGTCGAATGAACACGGGGACACTGGGAGAATATATGAGCTCGGAATGTAAACGGGATCGTTTATTTAAAAAATGGCCACCACGTGTCTCTCCTCTTTTGCTTAGGCCTACGCTCCAACCCAAAAAATATTTATTTTTTGAGTCCCCAACACTAAGTATAAAAGCAAAATCATCCACCCTCATTATCCCTCTTGTTTCTCTCACTAAAACACACACACCTTTTTCTTCTCTCCTTTCTCTCTCTAAAAAAACCCTAACTACAAACCCTAGCCACAATTCTTAATATTCCGCCATCATTCTCGCCACCACCTAGCTACAGCACCGCTACAGGACTACCCAATTCTCCACTCAATGGTCTTAAAGCTTCTTCATTTTCCAACTATATAATAATTTCACCAAAACCTCATTAACACCTTCAAATTTAAAGATTAAGATTCGGATTTTAGGATTTCAAGTGGTTTTGGTAAAATTGAGCTTGAATAAGGTAAAATGAATGCGAGTTTGTTTAAGCAATAATAAACCCACGATGGTAAATGAAGTTTCAATTCTATGGGTAGAATCTTTGGGGGTTTTGGGTTTAAACGTGGAATTAAGTCTAATTAACATCTAAATAAACAAGTAATTAGTGTTTGGTGGCAAAAGTGTGTATCAATTTGATGGGTTTATGCATTTTAGGTCTAGTTTCATATTTTGGTTAGAATAGATGATGGGTTTTGTGTTTGGTTAATGATTGGAGCTTTGAAATGGATTGGATTTGGATGTTGTGGTATTGATTTGGGTGATGTTTGATGGGATTTGGAGTGGTAGATTTAGCCACCAAGGCTAATGACGTGAGCCTTGGTTTATGTAATGGACCCACTTGACCACTCGTCCGGCCGGGTCGTTGGTAGCTTGTTGGTTGATGGTAGTTGAGGTTTGGATGAGAAGCTGGAGTCAAAAGTTTCTAGGCTTGTTTGGTTCACGTGGTCTTAATCAGGACTGTCATGACCCATTAGGTCATAACATTGGTTTCTTGTATAATTGGTTGATTGGATTGGTTGGCTTGTGATTGTTTTGAGTTGGTTCGGGGATTGAATTGCGCCATTATGACTTTTAAATTGGACTTGATATATATATTGTTGACTTTGAGCTACGTAGGCGTTACTTTGACTTTTTTAGTCAATAGTTGACCGGTCAAAGTCAACATGGACTTAATATAGTTTGGACTATTGATTGATTAAAAGTCGGTAGTCATGACTCGTAAGCTTATGACTAAACTGAATAATGATATGAGATTAATATCGAAATTTGATCTAAATATATATATATATTACGAAAAATGCTATTGACTATGAAAATAAGGCCAAATAATAAATGGGCTTTTGTAACATTAAAAATATCTATACCAAGACTTATCTTCATATTTACTATTTTAAACGAAACTAATCGATAAATTGGAAATGTTTTGTAATAAATAAGTAATTAATGCTCGAAAATATCGCTATCGCATAAATGTCAATTGTGGACATTTAATACTAGCTTAAGTATGGTTATTTACTTAATGTGAATGTACATGGGTTATGGATAACCTAACGCTATTAGTGTTGATCCACTTGGGTAGCTGAATTTATTGGGTTGACTCTTTAGGATACTATTGATTTATGGGATAATAAGCGACACGAGTAAATAAATGAGTTTATCGATAGGACGTAATCTCGCAAGGTCTACTATTTATCTCAAACTTATTGAACTATGGAGCTTATCGCTAGAGGTCTAATTGTGTTGCATTGAGTTATGTATTGGTTATTTGAGTGCATTCATAGCATCATATTGAGTCGACATACACCTACTATGAGGAATACCAAACACTAGGATTAAACTACGAAACTAGACATTTTTGGAAATAAAGAAATGGAATACATTCAGTAGATAACGCTGATTTCAAGAAATATATATTAAAGTTGGTCTACATTAATAGGTTTTGCCGAAGTCGATAGTTGCCGTACGGACTTCCTGTTATCTTCTCGCTAGTGTGTTTATTCGCATCGCTGATTGCTTGAGGCAGTTTTCATAACCTACTTTTACTTCCACGCTTTAATCCACATTGGGTGAGAATCATGCTTACCGCTGGACCGTGAAAACTATTTGGATTTGCTTATATGCTTGACTGTTTAGATAGATGTGCGGTAGTTGTTGACTTAGACTAGGGTAGCAATCCCACTCGTTATAACTGCCTAGCTAAGAATAAACTTTACCTCTACCTAGTCCTGGGTTGGTAATTGTTCTAGATTTTGCCAATGACAGTTGCTTCGACTAGAGTCGCTAGTTCGAAAATCCCCGGATAATGATATGTTTATGGTTGGTGATCCCGTAGGACGCAGATTATCTATTTTAGGTCTTGTATAGCAAATCAACTCTACAGTATCCATTATGATTTTGTTGAACTTAAACCTATGAACTCACCAATGTAGGTTTAATCTTTTTAGCATGATTTCTCAAGCATTTGAAAGATGTTTGGAATAATGGATTGATGGAAGCTTGGCAAGAAGCGCGTCTAAGGGATCATTTCGACTGATAAATTTTGGGGACCTATTTTATTAAATCATGTTTTGGGCCTAATATTTATACTTTGGATTAAAATGTTTGGAATACTTAAATTTTATCATTCTGGAACAAACACCAGCCTTTTGCTATACTTCGTGTGTGATACCAATCCAATGGAACGCTCTCAAACTTGACTAAGTCTTCCGTTGTACCTCTAGATTTGGGGTGTTACAACTCGCTTAACAACTAAGTCGCGATAAACCAACTTGCTTAATAGACAAGTCGCGAAACCTAAGTCGCATAAAGATGAAGCCAACTCGCCAATAGATAAGTCGCTGAAACCCAAGTCGCTTAAAGAATCAACTCGACATTGAAGCTAAGTCGTGATAAACCAACTTCGTCAAAACAACACGCTTAAGTGTCAACCAAGCAGAGACGTCATTAACCGCTTAATAGCCAAGTCGCATAAACCAACTTCATTTCCAATAACAAAGCAACTCGCCTCCTATGAACTGCTTTTTATCGAGGCTCAACTTGCTTTGCATAATATTAAAAACAACTACTTTATCAATCAAAAACAACCCATCCACAATGATTTCAAGCCTTCCACCAAAAACCTAAACACCATATGATGATCCTAAACACAAAAAGTACAATCAAAATTCAAACTTTAACACTAGTAAACTTGACCAATGATTCAAAACTCTCTAAACACTTATAACCCCAAAAACCTTATGAAATCCAACAAACAAAGAGAGCATGAAAGATGAGTGATCAAAACCATGGCCTTGATAACCAATTGTAACTTATAGGATTTCACAAACACATCAAAACCATAATCATATGGGCGATACAAAGTTTTTAGAGAGAGAAAGTTTTAGAGAGAGAAAGGGAAGAGAGTTGGGAACTATGTGAAACAAAAGAAAATGGTATTGAGCCCAACCCTCTACCTTGGGAGTAGAGGTATTTATAGTTTTTATACAAGACTGCGCCACCTACGTGTCAGGATCGTGCATACAAGGTAAAGACCGCTCCATCCTCCTACTCTGTTACTTAACTCAAATACTAACTAATATTAAATGACTAATGACTCACGAAGATTCTTCTAACGATTACATATACTTGAGGATGACCCACACTTTAACGACCGGATTTTCTAAATCCCAAATTAAAATTCTACTATCACAAACTATAAAAGGACTACGTGGGATAGTAATAGAAGCACCATATTTGTGTGGTTTGTGCTTTGTTTGTGAGAACAGAATGAACGTGAAAGCCGACTGCTAAGAGACTCATCTGTGTTTTGATGGGACTAGATGAATGATATGCAAATGTTAGAGGTCAAAGTTAATTTATGAGCCTAATGCCTACTATTGCAAAAGCTTATAATGATAAGGCAAGAAGAAACTTAAAAGAAAAGGTTCTATGTAATATCCCAGCAAATTTATCCAGTTACCTATACTATGTTTTATATAATATCATTTTCATTGTGTAAAAGCTTGTTTTGCTTTTATTTCATCCCCACTACTTACATAACCCTAGACATGCTCAATGATCCACCAATGCCAAATATCCTTATGTTTACATCATTTAAACCCCTGGTATGTCAAGTCTAAGTTCTAAAAATCATTTTACTAAGTAATCTATTGATTGGTTCCAAACCGTCAAGTTTAATCACTCAAGCCTGCCACTTGTGAATGGCAAACAGTAACAAACTTAAAATGTACCGGCAATAAATGCAATTTAGATCAGAGAATACAAATGTGATTCTGTCAGTTAACTTCCCACCTGAGGATGAATGGTGTTTAACACAATCAGATTGGTCGAATAATCACTAAGGATAAAGTGATCGAAGTATGATTTTGAGTTATTTTATAAATTACAGAATCTAAATGCAAATTAAAGGAAATTAAAAAGATAAAAAATATTAAATGAACGCTATCACTATTTGCAAAATGATGTTTTTGATTTTATGTTTTTATAAAACTTGAATTAAAAACTACGCAACGTACAAATAAAAACATGAAACTTACACAATATTAATCCTAAAAATATGAAAATGATATTTTTACAAACCTAATGATATAAGAAAATTTTAAGAAAAAGAAAATTATTTTTATAACTATATTATTATTAATTAAAAACTATTTTTAACTATTTAATAATAACCTAAAATACAAGATAATAGGAAATAGAGCTAGAAAAATAAAATTATGACTTGGAAAAATCTAAAATAACAAAAGAGAATTTTAAAAACTATTTTTATATTTTTCTGATTATTTTTCTATTTTTTATAATTTTAAACTATTAAAAACTAATTAAATTACTAAAAATTACAAAATAAACTATGAAAATCTGGAAAATTACTTTTTTTACTTTTTATATTTATCTTAATCTAAGAAAAATGAAAAATTATTTTTTTGAACTTTTTCTTAATTAATTGTATTAAAAGCTATTTAAAATTACTTAAAACTGCTTTTAATTAAGAAAAATATAAACCGTTATGGAAAATTATGAAAATTTCAGAAAAAGTCTAATTTAATCTACTGAATCTAAGAA
>OU343217.1:238921011-239027119 GCA_910596185.1 Chrysanthemum makinoi | reverse complement strand
AGTCAAATACCCAAACGAAAAAAACAAGATCTCAGATTTCTTATTTGATATTCGAAGACCTTAAAAGATCTTAGCCCTCAAAAGAAATCTCATCATTGGTCTATATAGAAGTTCACTTCCTTTAATATTCGAAAACTTAAAAAGAATAAACAAAACTCAATAGTTTCATCCATCTTTTAATTCGATTTGAGAAATCTCATAACAATAAAACGAAAAACCTACCTTTAATCTTTTCTGAAATCGATCTTGAAGTTTTTTTGCTACTGGACATCAACGAAACAAACACAGGAACGATTGGTTATCAGTTTGTTGATTCGGATTATCCAAGAAGAATAGACAAGGATTGAATTTGTTATTCGTTTGATACAAGAAATTCAAATGGTCAATTTTTTTGTTGCTGTGGCTGCGTTTTTTTAGATTAGGGTGAGATTGAGAATTATTAGGGTAGTGAGTGATTTGTCCGTTTTAAATACTGATATTTAGGGTTAGTATTAGTATTATTGGACTTGGGCTTGTGAGTAAAAAAGAAAAAGGTACTTAACGTTGGGCTGCATATTCGAAAAAGGTGAATTGGGCTTCGGGTTAACAAAGATTACATTGGGCTGTTACAAATTCAAAGGGACGAATTTTTGGGCTTGTTGCATTCCTTTGAGGTGCTAATTAATCATAAGGAAGAATTTTAAATTCTTGGATATAATTTTTTTTGGACAGCGGTTTTAATTAAGCATCGTTAATCCGAGATTAATTATTCTTTTGGGATTGATTTTTCGGGTTCATTGGAGATAACTACCGTGCGAGTTATCGGAAAACTCGTTTCAAAAACAAAAATCACTTCTTTATCGTCTACAAGATCCGTAAATTCATTTCACACAATCCTTCTTATTTAATCTTGTCTCACGGTTTCGTCTTGATTTTAGTAAAATCCCGCGAAAGATTCTATTTCTCGGTTTAAATCATAGACTTGTAAAATCGATGCACACTACCATATCATGTCTTACTCTCTTGACCCGGTGATTTGAAGTGCTTAAATTGTATGATGTTGTGGACAACAATGATAATATTTGCTGTGAACGATTAAAGATGATTGAATCAATCAATGAGGATGTGATATCTCTGGTTCGAACTCGAAAAGAGTAAATGCACCGTCAATGTTCTGAAATGCTTGTGCAAAGGATAAGGAAAGTTGCATTGAACCTTATCGAAAACTTCATTCACACCTCACGTTACTTTTATCTATGGGAAGTGAACGAACATTTCTTTTCCGTCAAGAATTATCAACGTTCACGAACACACTATTCTTAAACTTAAAACAATTGGAGCTACAACTTGACAAAAAGAAGGTTCAAAATGATAGTTCCAATCTTGGTGATCTACAAACAATTTCAGTCATTCTTCAATGGTGAATATACTTGGATTATGATGATCATAAGGCGAAAAGCTCTTCAAGGATCACACTGGGATGGAAGCAAATGTGTTCAGTGAAACATTAATCCAACTCTTGGATAATGTTAAGAAGTATATTGAGGAAAGTGCACTGAATGAAGGTCGGGTGAAAGAGTGTCTGGTGCAATGGAGAGATAGTTGTGATGAGTCGGGTAATGTTTCAGTTGATGGATCAGTTGGTACTGAATCTGAGGGACTCGAGGCGGATAAGCTTGAAACAGCAATGGTTCAGTGACTCTTGTTTCACATAATGTGGATGAGATATCCAGAGATAAATGAACAAATGTCATGTGATGAGGTACCCCTAACACAACATAGTGCATCTCGCAATGTAACTAAACAAACCGATCTTAATCTTGAACATGAGTCTAATAAATGTTCCTTGGAATTTGAGTCTAATAATTTCAAAACTAATGATATGGTTGATAAAAAGGATTTTGATGACCTTTCAAACAAATTCTCAAAACTTGAAAAACATTGTATTTCACTTGAAATTGCAATACAAAGAAAGGAGGAAAGTTTTCAAACTAAGAAACCATGTAAAAATCCAGAATTTCCTAAATTTCGTGAATTTTTTGAAATAAACAATTTAAAAGCTCAACTTCAGGCCAAAAACTCGACTATCAACAATTTGAAGAAACATATTTATGATATGCATGTGAAAAGTAATTTGGTTACAAATAACTCTGATGATAATGCTATTGATGATATTCAAATGAGAAATGATGAATTAACGGTTTGTGTAGCCAAATTACTAAAGGAAAATGAGTCTTTGAGAAAGCATCACATAGAACTAAGTGACTTTGTCAAAGAAACTAGAAATATGTCTATGGAACAAAAAAACTCTTTGATAGCAAAAATTGATGATCTCAAAGCTCAACTTCAGGAAAAGAGTTTCGCTATTGTTGTCTTAAAGAATGAGCTTAGGAAAACTGTAGGGAAAAGTGTGAACACTAAGTTTACAAAACCATCAACCTTGGGGAAACCAGTTTCTCATCCCAATAGAAACGGAGTTCGTTGTTAAAGAGTCTACTGCGTTTATATCCGAAAGACCAAAATTTTCAAAAACACGGTTTGCCTCCTAAGGTGATGAGATACAAGTTTTGTCAAAACCAGTCACTTCACCTTTGTTTCCTAAGAGTTATGTTTCTAGTTCCTCTAAACCTCAACATGCAACTACTTTTACTCCCAGAACCTCTAGGATTAGTTCAAAAACAGTGTCAAAACCATGCATTAAAACCCAGAATTCATATGACTTGAATGACTTGTGGAAGAACTATTACCTAGAAGAAGATAGGAAGAAGGCACAAATTCTAAAAGACGGAACTTTAGGTGCAAGACCTACGGTGATGAATTCTACAAGATTTCAAGGCCTTTGCTAATAGTTATAAACCATTACCTAGGAACATTCAAAAGACTAGGGGTTGGCTTGCATCTAAGAGTAGCTATATGAAGAAGAATACTAAGCATGTAGAAAATGAAACTAGAAATTCTAAGTCTTTTCCGAATAAGAAACATTTTTCTAATTCACATGCTAAGGTACAATCCACTAAGACCTTCGCGTGACTGGTTCAACATGTTGTGAAGCAAAACAAACCAAAACTTCTCCTAGATGGATACCAACACTAAATCTTTGGAAACTAGGAATAAGGATAAGTCTGTCTCTATGCATAAGAAGCCTAACAATCCTAGACCTTTCCATAAGTGGATACCGTCTGGTAGAATGTTTAAGGATCTTTGGACTTAGGTGGATTCTTAGAAAAATTTGTTTTTGATGACAAAATCAAGGTTGACCGTGAAACCCCAAAGGGTTTGGATACTAATGTCACTAACCAATATATATGCAATCAAGCTTGTAATGTTAGTGCGGTAGTCCTTACTCGATTCTGAATACTTCATCCTTCAATACATGGGTGGTTTAAAGTATGGATAACACAAGGATTGATATCTCATGACTCACGGGTTCAAGTAACTCAACCTTGATATTCAATCAATGACGTCTGTTAACATCGGATTCAGGCCTCGTACTTCATCATTATGGCTTCTGCAGATAACACTTCAGGCCCCGTTCCTCATTGAAAAGAAAGGTGTACGTTTCAGTACGTTTTATCTTCAGAAGAAGAGAAATCTTCATGTTTATGACCATTCTCATCGACATTATTCATCAACAAGCTTCATGTTTCTCCCATGCTCATTCAGTCATCAAGTGGATCTACGTTCATTGGTGTATATTCTTATTCACTTGGTTAAATCAAAAATGGCAACTTCGGATGTAATTTTTGAGGGGGAGAAGGGTGAATTTACTACATGTTGATTGTTAGGTCACCATATATGTAACACAAGCATCAATATGTAGAAATAGAGAAGAGAAGAAGATCGGATGAACAATATCACAAACACACACACGATATAAATGATGAAGAGTTAGGCGTAAGGTGAAAGAGTGAATGAATTGAACAACCAACCCTCAAGTGAGGGTTATTACAAGGTATTTATAGGAGAGGGAGCTAGGGCAACACTCCTAGTCCCTTCCTTTCTTTTATGGTCTTGGGCCTAGGCTTATGGGCCTTCTACATAAGCCTAAGGCTAATTACTAACATAAAGGCCATATTAAGCTAACTATTACATATGAATCACTAACACTTGAATAAAGGATTAGGAGTGATTCCAACAATATCCCCCTAAGTGTTAGTGATGAATGAAAGAGTGATAACGTTGTAGGTGTTGATGTAATAGCAGCTTTGACGTCTTCTGACATTCTTCTTTCTTGTGAGAAGAAGTGTCTTGATTCGAACAATCTCCCCCGTGTAAAGAAATTGTTTCCTTTGAAAAGTTCTGATTTGATTTCTTCAATTTCTTTGTTCTTATGTTCTTTGTTCTTTGAAAGTGATAGTATGTTGTTGTTCATCAGTCGGCCGTTGCTTGGTGTCTCCACGTCTTTCTCCAACATGCTCACACGCTCTTTAACGTTGGATTATTGTTGATGAAGTTCTTCAAGTCTTTAAACTTTGTAGATTCTTTGTTGACGAAGAATCATTCTGACTTTGTGTTGCCTTTAATTATGAGAGAACTTCCATAAGTGATGTTTGTAGGTATGTGCATGTGGATAATCTGCACGTCATCCACCTCGAGCTTCCATAAGAAAAAAAACATAAGAAAGGTTAGTAATAAGCGGATTCCGGCACTTACAAGTTTGAACTTAGAGAGTGTTAACAACATAGTGTGAAAACACAACTCTAATTCTCACAAAGGCCGTTCTGAACCGGAGTCCCACAAGTGAGATAACACGATGTACCGAAGTACACCTACGATTCAGGATGAGTGCTTGGTACACCTAAGCATCACACCATCAGTGGAGTTTGAGACCACTAAGCGTAATCCACGGGGAGTTACAGCGGCGACACACTATCGTGGGCTATTTGATGTTGACTGGCGGGGTTTCCATTCAATCACTAAGGATCACATATGTGAACCTCTCATAAATGTTCTCGACTGGTGCTAAGATCTGTGAAGGACTCGATAGCATACACTTGTTCTTATTGTTGAACGACAAGTGATAAAATGTCAAGTGTACCTATGAGATCTTTTGATGAATCTCGTGACTCTAGACTCAATAGTGCGTTTTGGTTTTCCGGCGGGAGACTAGGAGAGGGTCTCCTTCTTCATACCGGCCAATATCTAAAGAAAGCGTAGTTTACGAGGGTTCCTTGAGAATGAAACAAGCTTCGGTTGAGAGAGAGTGGCTAAGAAGGTTTAGTGCACATGCGTCACCGGGTATGACCATTTTTACTTCAATGTGTCATCTAGTGACAACGGTAGCATATGAATTGAACCCTTATGCCCTAAGTTGAATAATCACGGAGGGCTATTTCTTTCACCCTTTTCTTTGCTTTTCTTTTAATTCTTCAACTCCTTCTTTCAGGATTCTCATTTTCTCCTTATTATAATCATACCTAAGGACTTCTAATTCTAACTATTGGTGGTGTCCTTGGGTAGATCCCTCCGGCTCTGGCGGATCATAGGACGGTTATTCCTAACCTTAATCACCTTATAACTCCATTGCCATAAAACCATTTTCATGAAAATCTCTCGAAGTGTTTGTGAATGAAAAACATGTTTGAACACTTCAAGAGTTTTAGATTTTCAGAAATACTCCCCCTCAACATGTGCTTAAGAGTTTTGACGAGAATCGCACTGATGAGAAGAAGCACTGAATTGATCGACTCAAATAGACAATTCCTTGCAGACACGACGATTACATTGCATAGTTAAAGAGATACATTGTCATCTTTTAGGTGACAACTAGCTCTAATAACTACCTTGAAGATGTGAACAACCTTGAGAAAGGTTGTCAAACCGTCAAAGTTCATGATCAAGAGCTTCTAATGGGTACAATTTACTTGGATAAGTCTTGAAGACGGATATTTTCAATGTATGACTGTTCAGTTCTCGTCAATTCATGGGTTGAATTCTTTTCACATGAGGATTCAATAGCAAAACACAACATATTTCTTATCACATAATTTTTCTCCCCCTCAAAAATGGCATATAAATGTTATTTTTGAAGAAATGTTGAGAATAAATATGACCATTTTGAGTTTTGTGGGAAGATTACACAAAGAACATTTTGTGAACAAAGTTTTTAAGTCAAATACTCCCCCTCAACAAGTGATATAACCGGTTAAGGTTTTTGAAAAATCATAAGGGGAAATACTTGTTCTTTTGAGTAAAACCTTTGAAAAATGAAAGGTTTGATAGGTTTTACTCAAAAGTAAGAAGCTTTCGCTCCTTTTATAAGGATTGTGGCACTGAAGCGTACCATAGGGTCCTTTCATTACAAGAACGGGTTGTATACTGTTATGTGTGCACAAACCATAGTCAATTATTTAATCACACATCCAAATTAATATGAAATAGAAGAAGTTTAAGGGGTACCAGGAATTTCAGGTAGTTCCGCAATAACTCCGGGAATGCTAACCGGCGTTGATAGCTGTGAGATTAATGCGAGGACGACCATCGTGAAACTCTCAACGTTCACGAACTAGTCCCCGAAACAACCTTTCATCAATCAGCCTTGTGATTCTCTTTATATCCCGTCTTTCCCTAGAAGTCCATCTCTTTGGTGACGATGCCTTGTTGAATCGCCTTTAACCGATATGCTAGCCCATCTCTGACATGCTTCAATGTTGAATCTTCGAACATATGAAGCTCATTACACGCCATCAAGCAGTTGCGGTGGAGTTGACTGTATGACTACTCCAAAGGGTTTCTGGCGATGAGAGTGAATTGAGGTTGATGGTTGATGTCGGAAGTTCTAGGCGAGGTGCGGTGAAGTTGACACAAGTCCGTCGACTCAACAACGAAGTTGCAAATCTTCTACGTTCTCGGATCACGATGCTTCGATGAAGATGAGCAAGGACTTGATGTATTCACGTTGGATTTCTATCGAGAATTGTCTCATTCTTCCACTGTACTTTGGCAATCTGATCTTCAATATCATTGAGAGACAAATTACGAAAGTCATTTCACAGAATGCATAGACCCTTTCGTCTTGTCGTTTGACGACAATATGCTTGAGAAAGGTGTAATCCCATTTGGACGAAAGAGCAACATGTGTTAGGATCCATTATTTATGTTGTTTGATGATTCGGGTGGTCTAGGATTGTGATTAAATAAAAAAGCCATTTTAGAGAGATGAAGAGAGTTGAGAGGAGGTTCTTGAAAGAGAGTTGCTTAAACAAATGTAAGGTTAGATTCAAAGAAGCTACACCCCTTCCATGGATGGAAGGGGTATTTATACTTACAAACAATACGTCCTCCTAACGGACTGTGGATAATCTGATGGGTAAAGACCCGTCCTTCCTCCCACGGTGTTGCACTATAAACTAGACTAATAACTAACTAATAAAAAGTAAAATAACGTAACTAACGATATGTCTATGAGCTAATTTATGCTAGATAATATTTGGGGTGACCGACTATTTAACATGGAATTTTCTAATTCCTAACAATCTCCCCCTAAGGGAGGTCACACCATGTTTTACATTTCGAATCCTAGCATTCTATTTTGTCTTCGTTCGAGCTCGTGGACATCAATTCATTCAACATTCAGATCTTAAAAGCTTAGGCAAAGGATTCTTAAAGTCCGAGCAACTTGTACTTAAGTGAGGTCTTTGAATCGATCCACATCTTTGATGATCTTCTATTTTATTTGAGATCATCACCTACAAGAAATCTCGGATCACCCTTTATTGTGTTGCCATCATGTGATGTTGTGACTTTCGACCTACTACACTTATCGATCATGACACTTTCATCGAGTGGAGCTTTTATCAGTTCAAGATATTTGTAGCGCCAGAAAGTAAGCATAGTATAAAAATATCCAGCCTGTGTTCGTAGATATGCACAAGTCATGATTTCTTCAATTAAGTGTGATGCCGCGGAGTATGCTTTTGATTGACTCTCATTCGATAAGTCGCGAATCCGCCCAAATGTACCCGCAAAACAACAGCTAGTATTGAAACACACCTAAAGTGTATTTGATCACTTTCATTGAATTGAGGTACACGCCCACAGCTTCCCGCTGATCAAGCATAAAGCACGCTCGGATCGTATAATTCTCAAGAATCTCCTTGACAGGGTTTCGCAGAAATGTTCTAGCCGTTCTCAAACCGAACGTCTCAAAGAAGACAACACGGAGTGAGTGAACCAAATATTGAGATTCACGATTGATGAAAATGATTTAAAACAATCGCGTATTGCTTAGAAGAAAGAGTTTTGCAATACATGACTTGCTTTATGAGAAAGATCAATTTTCAAACAAAATACTCTTTGTATTAGAGAATGAGTACACATTCGACGCTATAGTGAAAAGAAGAGATTCGCATATCGAATGGTTTTTCTAAAAGTATTTTTCAATCAGAGATACTTTTTGTGTTTGAAAATGAATACACATTCGACGCTAGAGAAAAGAAGATTTGCACATCGAACGGTTTTTCCAAAAGTATTCGCTAATTCCATTCCTGACCAAGGTTGATTCAAGAGTGAATCGCCCATTGTTTCAATCCAGCTTGTCCAAGCTTGATCTTTAGTAAAAGATCTCACATGTCACCCACCAAGAGCTTGTTTGATGTTGGCTCTAGAAGGATTTCCATCTTCATTGTGAATATTTTTTACATATCACTGATGTTCCGCAATACCACAAGGATAATGCGAAAGACTCTTAATATATACTTACTTTCCACATTGTGTGAAACAAGAAGTCTTCTTAATTTAGTGTCCTAACGAGATATTTTGGATGATCTCTTGGCTCTAGACTCAATAGTGCACATTTGGTTCCTATGCCGAGACTGGGAGAGGGTCTCCTTCTTCAATATCAACAATCTCTAAGAGAAAGTCGATAGATTATGTTGGTTTCCCGAGTGAGAGATGAAACAAGCCCTTTAAGAGGAACTTGAGTAGGGGGAAGTTTTAGTGCAAGTGCGATCACTAAACAGGTCCATGACGTCTTGTGTTCAATACCGGTGTTACCTTAGTAAACCAATAGCATATATGAATTGAACCGGTTTGCCTCTAAGGTTGAATTGATGGAGGGCTATTTCTTTTCACCCTTTTTCACATTCAGTTCTTTTCCATTCTTCAACCCCTTCAAGCTTCTTACCGAGACTTTATAACTAGAACCTTGTTGGGTTTATTCCAATACTAGCTCTGTCTCAGTCCGCACTCTTCCCATATCTCACTTTTCTCCTTTTTTCATCATACCTAAGGATTCTACACTATCTAGTGAATTGTCCCTGGGTAGATCCCTCCGGCACTGGCGGATCATGGGAACTAATACCTAACCTCACCATCCTTATAACTCCATACATAAAGTAAAGTGGTCGGTCTTTTGGTACAGTTCATTCCTTCTCGAAACCAATTAAAAAATCATTTGGAAAAACAATCAAGGTACTTGTGATACGAGATCAAAGCATTTGGTATCTTAATAGTTTTGATCATTTAGAAAACCTCCCCCTCAACATGTGCATATGATTTAGAAAATGTTTAGCACATGGAGGCAAGAGGACTTTGAAATATTTTCTCTGATCACAATTTTCATAGAAAAAGCCATTTGATTTTCTTTTTGAAAAAGCCATTTGATTTTCTTTGGTAAATTCTCCCCCACAATATGTCGTAAGATATTTGAAATTATTTTATCACATAGAGGCAAGAGTTCATTTGAAGCACATTTACGATCACACAAGCCATTAAGAAACCATTCCCCCTCAATATGCATCAATATATGAAAGAGTTTAGCACGTATTAGAGAGCCGACACATTGAATCAATTGATCACCTTTTATCAAATTTCATATTAAATCACAAATTCTCCCTCGATCAAAAATATCAAACCCTTTGAGATTTTGGATCCCAAGTGATTTAATAATAAGGTTTAGAAAAATGAGAGAATATGTGGCCTGGTTTAAATACTCATCATTGTTTTTGGATAAATCCTCCTCCTCAACATGTGCATTGTGTATTTCAAATCGTTTGGCACATGGAGGAAGGAGTGCCTTTAAAGGACTAAAACCAATTCCATTTTAACAGATAAGAGATTTAAATCACGATCTCTCCCCTGATCAAAAATTTCAAACCAATTGAGATTTGTGATCCCAACTGATTTAAATCATTTAGAAAAGTTTGGGGAAAGACGTGGCAAGATTTAATTTTGAAAGATGACATATAGGAACATATTAAGACATTAAAGATTGTTAGTGTCAGGTATGATTATTTTTAAGAGACCTTTAAGTAAAATAAAATAATTTCACAATCAAACAAGAACAGAAAAAATTTCATTTTGTAAGATCTTTGAGTTTCAAAGAAAATCATACCATGACATAACATTAAATCTTTAGATCACCACTTATTTTGTACAATTCGGACTTTTATGAAGCAATATTGTTTGAAAATAATTTATTTTAAATCACTCTCCCCCTCAATCGATGACCAGAAGCGTTGATTGAGTGACTTAGGTTTTGATAAAAATGAAGTTCGGTGATTTTCAAAATTAAGTCCAATTTATTTTCAAAACAATATTTTTCCATTTTCAAAACAATATTAGTTAAAAATTGTTTAAAGAAAATGGTATAATCACAATTATCCTCGCACAAAGATAATACGTTAGGTGGTTGGTACGCTGTTGATGTTGCTGTAGGGCTTGGAAGAAAAACCGTCTGGCGATGCGTTGATACTTCAAACATTGCATTTTAATGCCAACTGAGGTCAAATTAAGCTCCGTTTAATAACTTAGAAAAACCATCTCGGCCGATTGAGACCTCTTACGTTGCATTCTTCCATGCCAACTCTCCATAGAAGTCCAATTAAGCTCCGTTTCCTCATTTGTCAACCCAAGATATCGTTACCCTTTCCTTTCGGCATCCAATCATTTTCAATTGTGGGATCCGGATCGGAACATTCTTTTATACCAATATACCGCATAATGCGTTAGTGAACACACATACAAATATATGGTGGTCGACATCACCCAAACAAAAATCGACTAATAAAAGTTAATGCAACATATCAATCAGATCATATAAAGCATGGGAATAATGTTCATCAATCTATAATCATCTAAACCTAACAGTCACATCCTAGACACCTAGTCCTTCAACATAGGTAGCAATTATATTTTTCGAATAAGCACGTAGGATGAATAAGAAAGCCGTTAGATGATGTAAATATTGAAAAATATTCTTCCCTCAATCAATGACTCTTTTTCTTGAAAAGTTTTAAAAGCTACCAAGTCATTGATTGAGTTTACAAATTTTATAAAAACTTCGAATCCGATTGTTTTGAAAGCAACTCATTTACCACCATTTAGTAAAACACCAAATATTTTTCTGAAGAATTTTAGACGGAAAAACATTTGTGTAGGAACAACAGTCTTTTTTATGACATGCTTTCCTTGTTTTGTTTTAGGATAAGTGCACGAAATATTTGAAAAATTGGTTTAGCGCAGCACTTTCCTTTCTTTGAAGAACGGGTTGCTATCAGAAATAATAGCAAACCATAATTTTGAAGAGTCGTTCACCGTCAAATAACGCAAGCCATAGTTTAAGACATGTTTAGAAACGAATATTTACACCTCCTGCTCGAACTTCATCTATGGTCCCGTGCCATTATTGAATGACATTTCTAAGACCGTAGATGTTATCGATACCAGAAGACATGTCTTGAGAAAACATATTTTTGGTATTTTTGAAATTTTTCAATTTTTATGGATTTTTGATGGTTTTATAGTTTTCTATTTTCTTTTGTTGGTTTTATATTTTTGTATTTGGTTTTTGATAAATATTTACAAAGATAGTGTAGATGATATAGTTTAAGAAGATGATGATACGAATACAGAGATAAGGATATCGAGGCAGCCCGTTGTAGAAGATAGAAGTCATCATCCTAAAACTTCACCACCAAAGCTGCCGAGGCTCCAGAATAGAAGATAGAACATGAGCCTTTGAGAAAGAGAGACTTTGGCGGCTTCCCCCCCAAACCGAAAATCCATTAAGAAGCAGATTCAAGCTCTATTTCAAGCTTGCCTTATCTAGGCGTGAGAAAGCACACCATTATCATAAATCCTCCTTTTAAGAACGATAATCGAGATTCTCCATTCAAGGGTTATATCATCCAATAGAACAACAACTTATCATCCCACTCATAAATAATCTTCTCAAATTTCATAACCACTTGAAGTCCAGGCGATCCATTCCAAAAGGTGTCAGAGAACAATTCCCCAAGTAGTTGAATTGATTTAGTCGGTTTCTTTGTATAATGCTCAAGAACTCTCCTAACACACATCATGAGGGGAATGAAAACCACCTTCCCATGTTCACATTTTTCTTCCCGATGATCGTGTATGAAGCTCAAGAACGGAAGTACACCAATACCAAGAGCTCTCGAATACACATCATGAGGGAATGAAAACACCTCACCATGTTTACATTTTTCTTCCCCGATGATAAGTGTATGAAGCTCAAGTATCCGAAGCATACCACTAGACAAGGAAGGAATAATCGATAACATTGAAGAAGCAGGCCAAGTCGATTATCTCTCGGATGACAATCTCATGGGATGTCTACTCGAAATAAGTGATTATATCTCTGAATCACCGATTAAGCCCTCAAGTGAAACAGCTGAAAGCCTAAATGTACACAATTCTCTACCCGATGATAGTGATTCCATTGAAATCACCACACACTTGTGTACCTCTTTATATCTTGAAACTTTCTCTAACATCTCTTCCCCTACTTAGTTGGAATAATAACACCAAAAGCCTTGATGAGTAAAACCTTGAGATTCTCTGCGGTCATGACAATTGTTTTCCCGAGATATCTTCAATCACCTAGAAGAGTTAAGTTCATCAAGTTTACTCGCCATGAGTCAAACCTTGAGTTTCTCTGCGGTAATAACATTTGTCTTCCCAGGATATCTTCAATCATTTAGAAGAATTAAGTTCATCAAGTTTACTCGCTTTGTGTTTAGATGTGTGTCTCCTTGCCCCTTTCTAGTTTTATTACTTCAGAATCAGCAACAAATAAATAAGCCCAAATACTTGAAATCTTTATGAGAAGAACACTAGAACTCTTGTGAGAATCAACTTGTCAAGACTCTCTCTGACTATTTTTATCAACCCTTATGTAGACAATTTGAAGTGACCAATGAAGAAGAAAACCCGATATACCATACTTGAAACTGAAGTCAACTTCCCCACATTTGTATCTTAAGCTTGCACCTAATGATGGAAGAACGGTGTATAGAATTTATGTTTCAAGCAAATCTCTAAGTACTCACTACCCAAACAAAGTATGAGACATTAACACCTCTTGCGGTTATCCACACCGTCATATGCGTGTGACATTGAGTAAAACAAAGTAACTCCTAATAGTGATAGTTAACCAGGTCTTCAACCATCCACCTAGACTGCTGGTAACTAGATAAACCAAGTCTTCAACTCAAATTCTTAAGCCCGAGCAAGTTATCAAATAAGAACACGCCTTTGTGAAAGTCAACTTCAATCTCAAACAAGTGATAAATGATTAACTCCCAAGTAATCAAATTGTGTCAAATGTCCAACACGTGAATAAATGTACAACCGGATGTACATTGACCCACTTAATGAACCGAAACAAATGATTCCTCAACATCAATTCCATCTTCCTAAAGATATACATATAGAGACCTGATCCGAAGATTCACCAATAAAGTCTTCAAGCGGATGAGGTAGTCATTTTCCTTAATGTTCATGTGGTTGATTTACGGAGTGCACAATAATCCGTGAAGATTTGGTAAAGGAATACCAAAGAGCGGATCATTTTCCATGAACAATAATCCGTGAAGATTTGGCAAAGGAATACCAAAAAGCGGATTATTATTCAATAGTGCAACTGCAATATTACAATAGTCAATATCAACGTCTCGAGGAGTCATCAAGCTAAAGAATATGAGCAAGTCTAATTGGGGATTGAATCGACTTATAACTCTCTCCCATTAGTGCTCTCCCTAAACCGAATCTGTTTGATAAATGCTCAGATTAAGAAGAAGTCTTTAGATAATCAAATGCAACACGTCTTTAGTCTTCTAACATGTAGCGAGAATGTAGAACGATCAAGACTCACCATCTTCAAGATTGTCCGAATGGGGAATAGAGTGTTAACATCTTCAACTCACACCAAAAGCATCCCACCAAAAGCACCCCAATTAACTTACATCTTGCAAATCCTCTTAACTAAAATCCTCCTAATCAAACAAGAACGAAAGATGTTCATCAAGGAAATCGCAACAATCGTGCCTAAATCTAACACACAAGATGGTAACACCAAACTACCAATCACATCAAACAAGAACAGAGAGATTGTTCGAATCATCATGTTGATGTATACGTGAAGCATTAACCGGAAGCACTTTGTCGATAAATTCATCAATCCGAGTGAAGATGTCAACCAACGGCTCTTAGAAAAGAAAAACTCTATGTGAAGATGACCCGATAAGAAGAAGCTCGGTTCTTACATGAGTTTAGAGCCGTATGACCATTTATATTCTCAAATATCAATCAACCATGCAAAAAATTCACACTTCTTCTCCCCCTCAAGAATTGCATATGGAGATGTCATTCTTGACTAAATAAGTGAAATCATCCAAAAGTATTCTATTCACACTTCTCCCCCGCAAAATTAGCACATGATGTTGCCATCGTCATTATAGTTGAGCAAGTGGAATAAGAAAAGCAATCAATGGAAGCCCGGTTCACTTGATGACTGAAGCGCATGGAAAAAGTATGAAGCATGCTGATGAGAATGGTCATTAATAAGAAGATTTCTCTTCTTCAGAAGATAAAGCTAACCGCACACTTTTCTTTCTTGAGGTACGAGGCTTGAATGAAGTATTCAAACGTCATTATGATGAAGTACGAGGCCCTGAACCGATGTGAATGAAGTCATAAGAAGATTTCTTTCTTTCAAAGATAAAGCGCGTACACTTTTCTTTTCTTTAGAGTACGAGGCATGAACTGTTGTGTTCATACGTTATAAGAAGATTTCTCTTCTTTGAAGATAAAGCTACTGAAGCGTACACTTTCTTTTCTTTAGAGTCGAGGCTTGAACTGTGTTCAAACGTCATAAATCTCTCTCTTTTCATCAACTCTTGGCGAACTTGTAATCAACCCCATTATCATTCAGTAGGCACTTTGTCATGACAGCTGATGGAGAAAACCTAATATGATGAATTTGACCCTGAAGTAAACTAACCCAAACTCGTGACTTATACTTGCACATATGTAACAAAGAGCGGTGCCGATTTCCTTTAGCATCTCTAAGTACTCTCTATGTACTCTATACTCTTCAACCAACCAACCATCAAGTATAAGACTTACATTACCTCTTGAAAATCCACAATTGAATGTGACACTGAGCACTACAACGTAACTCCTTAAAGTGATAGTTATTTTGTAGTGGAAAGAGCCCAATTCCCCCAAGTGGTAAAAGAAAAGGTAAAAAAACACCCAACAATAACTAGATTTCCAAGTCTTCGTTTTTGATAATAAGCTCGAACAAGGATCATGAAGAATCTTCATCCAACCATCCCCGATACCTTCAGATACTAAGTACACTCGCCCGTGATATTTCACTTCAATCTCAAATTAATAATACTGAATTAACGCCGTTGTCACATCTTCTAGTTAAAAGCTCAACTCTAGCCTCCTTTTACGTTTTAAGTGAACTCTGATAATGGTTTCATCCCGACCATGGTTAAAAGCACGTAATCCCTTAAAATCATGTAATAACCAAACTGCCATGACGAATATCCAAACACACATCCAATTCATGAAGTACACCCTTTTATCCCTTCTTCGAAGTAGAAACCGTAGCACCAGCATCAGAAAAGATCCCGAAATACACTTTTCCTCTTTCCAGGATGGATTTATCATCACGGAATTTTATAATTCTATGGTTTAAACCGAGAAATAGTTACTTTCACGAGATTTTACAAAACCAAGAATAAACCGTAAGATAGATCCGGAAATGCACTTTACAATTACCAGAATGTTGCCATTGTCACGGGATTTTACAAGTCTATGATTTAAACCGAGAAATAGGTTCTTTCGTGGGATTTTACGAAATCAAGACAAAACCGTAAACATTGTCAGCTTGAAGGTGTTATGACAAATTTGGTTTCGGTGAATATCTGTTTTAGGGGAACATGTAGAGGTTCATCAACGGTTCAATATCCAACATCATCAACCATCCAATCAACACTTTGGTAAACACATCATTCACGCATTCTGTCGGCTATTATAGTGACCACATGGTGAAGTAAACCTGATATGCCAAACTTGATCATGAAGTAAAATTCCCTAGATATGTTACTTAACCTTGTACTAATCCTCGTGAAAAAGAAACGGTGTACCCAATGTACAAAACCTCTTGACATATCCTCAACTGAGTGAGACACCGAAGTGATAATTACGTTGTGGGTTAAGCTGGAAAGAATCACAACTGTAACTAAATAGCCAAGTCTTTATCACACTCAATAAGTACCCAAACTAGTCATCTTCGCGGAAGGGTAGAAAGAAAGAAGACTAAAAAAGTAAACGTGCCCGAAAAACCTCACTTCAAATCCAAATAAGAAATATCATTCAAACAACCTCGTAGTCAACCTTTTCCAGTATCAATTAAAGCCATGACATAATGTTCTTCATGAAAATGTATATAATCCAAGGTATCAACCCGCACAACACAGCAAATCTCAGCATTTCACCAAATCTCATCATCAAATCTCATTATCACAAATTTCAAAAAATATTTTCAACAAATCCATCTAATCCAAATCTCATGAAATCTCAAATTATCAAGTCAAACCCATGTTAATTCAAACCCGATCCAACTTCATCTGATTAATGACTCATGTCAAAATATGCTCGCGCAAACTTAGCTCAAGAAGTTCATGATATGAATGACACACATAGTTCCAATGACAAATAAATTACGGTTCATAGTTACATCCATTCCATTCTTGTGGCCCAATCCAATAAACGGTTCCAAATCCACAAAACCATTTGTTAATACCCACTATACCATATCCAATACACAAGGCCCATCCTCACGTTACAACCTACTAACAAAAAAACCAGCCTAATCCAGTGATACCCTAATTACGTGGCATATATAAATGCACTTACTTAACACAGATAACCCTAATCCTCCTTTTTTATCCGCCCCACAAAAAAAATCCTCTCTCAATTCCATCAAACCCTAAACGCCTCTTACCATCAGTCCGCCACCATCTCAAGTTTAGCTCGCCACAGGGTTGGCATGAGCATCACCATATTGGCCATGAGATCAAACTTCGAGTCAAGGGTAAGTATTATGATTGTATTAGTAGTTGAATAATAACACGAAACAAAGAAAACAAGAAATAATGAAATTGTTATGCACTTGATTCTTTAAACTCGTATATCATCAAAACGCTTTGATCTGTGATGATTCGTTGTCTCGTTTGTTTATATGATTGATATAAACCTTGAAAATCATGATATGACAAGCTGAGATCAAGTCCTTCACTCTTTAATCGTATTTCCTTATTATTTTCTGATAAGAGACGAGTTTGAAGAGGATAGTATAACAATATTGTTATAGATATCTTCTTTTCAATATTCGGATAGTTATATAAAAATAGTCATGAGGATAGATCTATGATGATATGATGTTGTGAGGACCTTAATTGGTTCTAAGTTGAAATATGAGAATCACGACATAAATCTGAGGTCATGAATGATTATAGAGTCATCACATTATTTTCCTTTTGACTGAGAATAATGATTGAATGTAAACATGGTTGGTTTTGGACCGAGTCATTCTTTCATCTTCATCTTATTCATTTCGACTTTGAGATCTGTGATGACATGGTTGTGTAAAGTAGACACTTGATGGTGTAGATAAGACTTTGAACACGCACAAACCACTTCTAAGATTCATTTCTTCTTTTCATTTTTGTTGTAAGGGTCTTGAATAAGATATGGGATAGATGAGATGTAGTAGTAAAGACTGATGATGTTGATTGATAACTGAGGTTAAGTGATGTTGGTATATGGTATATGTGGTCGTGTTTTGTGGTCAAGAGTCTTGTTATCAGATTATGTATTGTTGTTGAGGTCATGGTCAAGGGTCAATATCTTCTTCATCCTCCTTTCTGTTAAGTTTCTTTTGTTACCAACTCGCTTCAAAACTAACCCGCATAAGTAACAATACGCTCAAAAGCGAGTTGAGTGCAACTCGCATCAGCAGCAACTCGCTCAAAAGCAAGTGCAAATAAACCATATGCGAGTTAAGTAACTCGCATTGACTGGACCAGAAACCCAACTCGCATCTTTCTCAACTCGCATAGCATATTCAATGAATCTGGACACGATGGCAACTCGCATAATACACATTGAATCTGGACAGTTTGTTAAGACAAACCGCATAGTAGTATAATCATACCAACTCGCATCATACCAACTCGCAATAGATCAACTCGCATCAGATCAACGGGTCAATTAGACAGCTTTGTAAAGACAAACGACAACTTGCATGTATGAAAACCAACCAACTCGCATTTTAGAACATTGACACGAGTAGATTCATAACTTGATCGACCAAAACAGATTAATCAGTACATAACAAAAAAGTTTTAACAACTCATGAAACTGGATTCAAATGACAACAAGATATCAAAAATGCATAACCATCATCAAGAAAAATAACCAAAAACCCTTCGTATCAACCACATCCACATACACACAAACCGTATATAAAAAAAAACATGTAAAACCATGTAAAACCATACGAATCACCAAGACAATAAAACCTTGGCTCTGGTACCAATTGTTAGGATCCATTATTTATGTTGTTTGATGATTCGGGTGGTCTAGGATTGTGATTAAACAAGAAAGCCATTTTAGAGAGATGAAGAGAGTTGAGAGGAGTTTCTTGAAAGAGAGTTGCTTAAACAAATGTAAGGTTAGATTAAAAGAAGCCACACCCCTTCCATGGATGGAAGGGGTATTTATACTTACAAACAATACGTCCTCCTAACGGACTGTGGATCAGGCATACAGCGGGTAAAGACCCGTCCTTCCTCCACGGTGTTGCACTATGCTAAACTAGACTAATAACTAACTAATAAAACAGTAAATAACGTAACTAACGATATGTCTACGAGCTAACTTATGCTAGATAATATTTGGGGTGACCGACACTTTAACATGGAATTTTCTAATTCCTAACAACATGCTTAACAACTACGATCCCTTGATTACTGTACACTTCATGTTGAGATTTACGAACCTGGCAGCTTCTGTAGTAGATTCGTCGGCGTTCCGGCCAATGGTGAATCCCATACAGTGCATTGAGGTCATACTCTTCCATTCTGTTGTTGAACATGTGGGTGGCCTTTTCCTCGATGGCTATGCAGTTGGAGTAAATGGCTGCCGGGAACGGAAGTGTCAGTGATGCAGCGTATTTCTTTGAACTATCGCTACCGTGCAGAAGAAATTCAGTCATTATTGAAGAAGTATCGAAATGGAATCTTAGGTTGTTCTGGTTGACCGATGGTAGTTAGGGGTTTGGTCCAATCAATGTAGTATGGAGCTTTGTCTTTGCGAGTGAAGTCGATGTTTGCTTCAGGGTTGAGCCAATCAATGTTGTTGGACATGGCTCATGCTATGTTTTCAAGGTGATACTTAACTTCAATAGCACTTTCAGAGCTGTCTTTGAGTATTTGAAAGGCTTCATTCTTGATTCGTTTCAACTCTGATTTCGTCATCTTCTTCACTCAGAACTTTTATTGTAGTAACTTAGCATGCTCCAGCGTAGTACCTCCTACCATATCTTGGTCATCGGTTAAGTGGTGTAGCAACAACAAGTGTGGAAAACCATTCGTATTCGGTGTCATCATCGTCTAGCCATGAAACGACATCAACCTTAGTCTTCTTCTTCTTCTTCTTCTTAGGCTTAGAGGATGATGCTGGTTCCTTTGTTGTGCTGGGAGAGGTGGGTTGTTGTTGGGGCTCAGGGATTTCCTCATCGTCACCATCCGTATACTCAAAGTGATCACCAGCTTTTGAGTTTGGGGTGGTAACTCAGAATCCTGAGGTTTTTTAGTAGAAGAGCGAGGAGGAGATTGTGGTTGAGTTGGAGTCCTTTGGGGTGGAGGTTGCATTGAAGATGATTCACCAGATTTCTTCGAACGTTTGGGTTCATCATTCTTATCCTTATCCTTATCTTCAACGTCTCTTGGACGTTTAGGCCTTTGAGCTTCTTCCCTGTAAGCTGATTTGAGTTGATATTCAAGCAGTGCTTTAAATAATTTACCTTCGGAAGAAGTAAATGTTGTAGATCGTTTAGACATTTGAGCTACGAGCATGTTAACCAATTCAGCATCTGAGAATATTATGGGATCAACTGGGTTGATGTTGACATGCATTGGTGTTGATCTCATAGTTTGCTTGGCTAAATGTAATAGATTCGGATAGAGTTGTTTGGTAAACATCTCCTTTGTAACTCCAGGAACAATGTCAAGAAGGAACTTGTGAGTGTAACCTTTGATCATCTCGTTCATTTCCCCTTGAGGATCACGTTCCATGAACTCGGATGTACTCCCTTGCAGTACGACATCTTGTCATTCTTGTCATGAAGATACTGCACTGGTCACGAGAAAATTTAGCTTTTGTAAAGCACGATCTTTCTTCCTTACGTTTGGCGGCTTTAACGATTCTTTACTTAGCTTGAGAGATCCAAGATGCCGTTGGCTTTTTCACTGATTTGGATGTGGTTCTGGTTGATCTTTTGGATGGTGGTGGTGAAGAATGAGAGGATGAGTCTGATGATGAAGAGACATGAGGAGGCTCGGGGTCCTTAGGTGGTTCAGAAGTTTTCTCCTTAGAGCGTGTGGGACTGTCTAGGAGAAATTGATCATAAGCGGTTTCTTCATCTCTAGACATAGCCGTTTTATCAGTCTTTGTTTCATCAGCAGGAGTTTTCTCAGTCTTATCCTTTTCTGGTTCCTCAATATCAAAGTTGATTGAATCCTCAATCTGCCTTTGTTGTTGTTCGTGGGTGATGGTAGTACCAGTTCCCTTATCGGGTTGATTAACCGCATCAGGAACTGGTGTGGCTTGAGTACCACCACTTGAACCTCCAGGGCCACGAGTTTGATCTTTTATGAATGCTTCGGCAAGATGTTTATGTCTGAGTTCCTTCAACTTCCTTTGATATTCCTTTTGCTCATTTATTGGTTCTTCTTTCAGAGCTTTCCTTATCATGTTCAATCACAGGATTCTTCCCTTTACCTTTGTCAGCTGGTGGACTGGGAGGTTTAGCTACTGATTGAGTAACGTCGGTTGCAGTTTCAGAGTAGAATACCTCTTCATCTGATTCAGTTTCTTCAGAGCTTTCATCCACTAGCTATCTTGGCGGTTCAGGCTTGGGAGTGGGAATAGGAACAACTTCTTTAGAAGGAACTTTCCTTTTTAGTGTGGGTTTCCTCTTAGGGAACTTCCTTTGACTCTCTGTGCTTGCAACACTCCACCTGCTGCCTCTTCGGTTTTCCGGTAGGTGTACCAGAAAACTTATCATCGAGAGAACCAACTTTACCTTCATCAACTGCTACCAGATACCTTTTGTATGAGTAAAGCTATTTGATTGCATCAGAGAGAAAGTGATCCGGTAGCACAACACCTTGTTTCTTTGTTGTTGATTCTTTAAATCTGACTGTTAGAGTAGGTTCAGACAACATGTCGTGATTGTTGGGGTCATTGAGTCTCTTGGGGATATCAGGATTGAGTCCAAGAGCTCTTTGGATCAACAGCTTTTGTATATCGATATAAGGGATCTTTGAGCTAAGCTTCTTGAGGAATATCATCATGTCGTCCCATATCAGAGCTTCGACTTCAATGTGCTTCATGTTGACCAAAGCCCGAAAGATTTGCAGTTCCATGAGCTTGGGATGCTCATAGCCACCGCGACCCAGAGACAGATTTGGTGATGATGATGTAGAGAGTTCTCCACGGTTGAGGAATATTATTAAGATCCACATGTGAATGCTTAGTAATTACTCCTGTAGCTTCGTCATAACCAATATTGATCAGGAACTGTAGAACAATCTCTTCAGTTGGTGTGGCATTGAGTTCGGTTGGCTCGATGATCGAAATGAGAAGAACAGCCCGTAAATCTGCAGGTGTGATGGTGACTTGTTTGTCATAGAGAGTCACTGTCACAGCATTTTGTCCTTTGACCTTTTGCATTGTGTTCCAGAACTGATGAATGTAGATCTCAAGCACTGTAGCAGAATTTGAGAGCATGTTCTGATAAGGATGATTCTTCAGAATATCCACAACAATCAAGCAAGAAGACTCGGCGGTGAGAGTTTCAAAGTCAACCCGAAGGTTGTTCTTTCCAATCTTCATCGGATAACCATTTGGGAAGATATCAGCAACGATGAGAACATTTGGTGCATCCACATTCTGCATTTGAGCGTCCATGACGTGATCTGAAATATATTTTGCCAAAAGAACCAACATATCGAAAGACATTATGTTAGTTAATAGATGGTTTTATTGTCTAATTATTGAATGTGCTATGTCAATCATTGTTACGAGTCCAATGTCACTTGTTTGTCCAATTGTCCAATGACGTCGTGATAAGTTTCGTGAGTTAATTAACTTTAAGTTTTAAATTCCATGTTATCACTTATTTTTCACAACATATTAAATGTTTAAGCTTATTAGAGACATTATTGGTTTCGTGGCGTTATGATTTATTTATTTACAAGGTTGCACGCGTAACAATTCATAATGAAGGTTAAACAAGGCTTAGGCGTAGAAATGGTAGCTTATGCGTAAACAGGAAGGATATACGCGTAAACGCAAGCTTATGCGTAGGATCTTAACTTACGCGTAAGAAATATTACGCGTAGGAAAAGGGGACCTTATGCGTAGAGCTTACGCGTAAGCGCATATAACACCTTACGCGTAAGGCTTACTCGTAAGAGTAGACCTTATGCGTAGAGGTCACTGTTTATGCATATCCTTCACAAGATACGCGTAGTCCCTTATTTAGAACCTTACACGTAATAGTTACGCGTAAGATTACTCTTACGCATAACATTCTACGCGTAAGGTGATCCTTATGCGTAGATTGCTAATAACCTTGATTCTGAATTTCACGCGTAATAAACCTGAAATAAGTTAATCATAGAACCAATTATTAACACATACATTCAATATGAATCAGATCAAGCATGAAGAAATCATCAAACAGTTACGCGTAAAAGCCCTTATGCGTAAACCTAGACCCTAAGGTTTAATTTCTACGAGTAAGAGATTTAGCCATAGGAATTGCACCAAAATGATTCTGGTAAGTCTAAGAAGCCTATTAAGTTGCCTTATCCAAGTTTTAACATCAAATAGGTCATGAATCAAAAATACCCAAACCGTATGAACATAAACCCTAGTTTCCAATTTATGAATCATTAGTGTTTCTGGGTAATTTCTGGGCCTAAATATGATCAATTCAACTTGAAAACAACCTCATACAACAATCTTTATCACCAAAAACGTTCACATATGAAAACCCCCAAACTAACGTATGAACCCTAATTTTCAAAATCAATCAATTCGTGTTGTTTATGATCAAAATACTTTCAATGATGTTATATGAACGTTTTGACACTATCATTTTAACCATAAACACACAAACATGATTATGTGTTCATACGCTTATGCGTAGAACACAAAATCACTCATATCTCACGTTTTAACCGTTGGATTTGTAAAAGATTCAAAACCATTGTTTGTAAATACGTTAAGATTATGAAACCACTTACAAATTGAAGATCAAGAACACGGATTTGCAGATTGAATTTTAGGCGTAGGATTGGTTAGGTTGAATAATAAATGTGATGAGTAAATGATGTTAGATGAAGTGTTTTTGTAAAAAATTACTTTGACCTTTTGACACTTTCAGTCCCTCCACCTTTATCTTTTACATCTAAAGCCTTTAACTTCCATTTTGGTTATCAAACGAATGATGTTTTGGAAAGAAATTTGACGACACTCCTCCTCGGCTTAAGAAATAGTGAAGTTTTATAAATTTCAGTCCGAGGAGTGTCAGTGAACCAGAAAAATGACCATCATTAATAAAGAAACAACCGGGATAAGATAACATGCAAGTACAAGGTTTTTAATGAAACTGTTAAGTGATTGATTTCTCTCCCTCAACACTTGATCGGAAAAATACTGAATTTTGAAAGATTTGAGTGTTAACGGAAGAATTGTACTTGCCATGTTTGAAGAAATATAGATAGAAGAATATTTTTGTTGTTTTATCTGATTTTATATTTTTATATTTTGTTTTTGAAAAATATTTACAAAAGAAGTTTTGGTGTTTGACTGGTTTTTAAGAATGTTTTAAGAGTTCATCCAGTTCCTCTTGAGTCAAACACCGCATACCAATCCGGTGGACCAACTCATTAAACCTAGCAGGAGCTAAGGCTTTGGTTAGAAGATCTGCCAATTGGTATTCGGTACCCACAAAGTATAATTCAACAGTACCCTGTTCCACGTGGTCCTTGATGAAATGATATCGAAGATCGATGTGCTTTGACTTTGAGTGTTGAACTGAGTTGCACGAGATTGCAATTGCACTCCGATTGTCGCAGTACATCGGGATTCTGTCAAATACGTAACCATAGTCTTTGAGTTGTGTTCTCATCCAAATGACTTGAGCACAACACGCTGACATGGCTACATATTCTGCTTCGGTTGAGGACAGCGATGTACAATCCTGCTTCTTCGATTGCCATGACACCAATTTGTCACCAAGAAATTGTAAAGCTCCTGAAGTGCTTTTCCGGGAATCTAAGCATCCTGCGTGGTCAGCGTCTGAAAAAGCGATTAGTTCCAAACCAGAATCCTTCAGATACAAGATCCCCAAATTAATGGTTCCCTTGATGTATCGGAGGATTCTTTTAGCCTCAGAGAGGTGGGTTTCAGTTGGTCTCGACTGATAACGGGAGCAAAGATATACGGCAAAGGCAATATCCGGCCTGCTAGCTGTTAGATACATGAGAGACCCAATAATACTTCGGTATTTTGAAGGGTCCACTAATTTCCCATGTAAATCAGCGTCTAGCTTCTTGGTATAAGCCATTGGTGTGGCGTAGGTGTCACAGTTTTGCATTCCAAATTTGTTTAATAATTCAAGGGCATATTTGGACTGACTCAAGAAAATACCACGGGGTGATTGATGAACTTGCAGTCCTAGAAAGAATGTAAGTTCACCCATCATGGACATTTCAAAATGTTTCTTCATTAGTTTTGCAAAAGCGATTGAGTACTTTTTATGTGTTGACCCAAAAATGATGTCATCCACGTAAATTTAAACAATTAAAATATGTTCCCCGTGATATTGTATGAAAAGAGTTGGGTCGACTGAACCTTTGGTAAAATGATTGGCAATGAGGAAAGATGATAGTTTATCGTACCACGCCCGAGGAGCTTGTTTGAGACCATACAGAGCTTTTTTCAGTTTGTAGACATGGTTCGGGAATTTGGGATCAACGAATCCTTCTGGTTGGCTGACATAAACCGTTTCTTTGAGTTGTCCATTCAGAAAAGCAGTTTTGACGTCCATCTGAAAGACCGTTATATTCATATGAGTCGCGAACGCGAGAAAGATCCGAACAGCCTCAAGACGAGCAACCGGAGCAAATGATTCTTCAAAATCAATCCCCTCCTCCTGTCTATAACCCTTAGCCACCAGACGTGACTTGTTTCTGATTACGTTCCCTTCAGCATCCAATTTGTTCTTCCAAATCCATTTGAGACCAATGACGAAGACCCTTGTTGGTCTTTCAACCAGTTCCCATACTTCAAGACGTTTGAATTGGTTGAGTTCTTCTTGCATGGATTCAATCCAGTTGTCTTTTGTCATTGCGTCTTTAATGTTTTAGGCTCAGATTGGCGACGGTGAGTGCATAAATTTAATGTTCACCATCTGTGTGAAGACGTTGTCTCGTAGCGACTGGTTGATTCGGGTTGCCAATAATATTTTCCAGAGGATGGTCTTTTGTCCATCGATGTGTAGAGGGTTGATGTTGGTATACATTGTGCAGATTTTGAGGATTCAAATGGCTTGTAGATGATTCCGCAACATCAGGTGCAACAGTCTCATTAGAAAATGGGTTAAAGAATGGATTTGGATCAAAATCTGCGGGTGGGGGTACATCATTCAGAACATCATCAGCTGGTTCTGCGTCGTTGGATGCAGTTTGTTCAACTGTTGTTGTAGAGTCAACTGGTGGTGCTTCTTCAACAGTAGTTGTTGTAGCAGGTGTATCAGGTATAAGAGTATTATCAGGTTGAGCAGCGGAAACATCGGATACACCTGGAGCACGATCATCAATATCGTCACTGAACAGAGGAGCAAATAATCTTTCCAATTGTTGACGAGTAAGCTGAGGGCTTGAGTCAGCTGATGATGGGGTTTGGGGGAAGTTTAAGCGGTTGTGACCGGGTTCCAAGTTGTTATACTCAGAAGACATTTCAGTAAGTTCATCAAAATTAGCATGAATCGTTTCCATTACTTGCTTTGTACGACGATTCCAGATCCGGTAACCTTTAGAATTCTCACAATATCCAATAAAGACTCCAATGTCAGCTTTGGCTTTGAGCTTTCCAAAGTCATCACGATCATTATTCGGATAGCAAAGGGATCCAAATACATGAAAGTGTTTAAGATTCGGTTTTCGGTTGTGGAGAAGCTCAAATGGTGTTTTGTTGTGGCGTTTTGTAATCATTGAGCGATTCTGAGTGTAGCATGCAGTTGAGACAGCTTCAGCCCACAAGTAATCTGGAAGTTTAGCATTAATTAACATCGTTCTGGCAGCTTCCACTAACGTACGGTTTCGTCTTTCAACAACTCCGTTTTGTTCTGGTGTGCGGGCAATAGATGTTTGATGCTCAATTCCCACTTTCTCATAATATTCCCGAAGAGTTTGGTTTACAAATTCAGTTCCTTTGTCTGTTCTGATTTGGCGGACGGTGTTCCGGAGCTGAACTTGAATTTTCGTGAGAAAGGTGATGATCATTTGTGGAGCTTGGTCTTTGCTTTGAAGAAAGTAGACCCAAGTCCATCTTGAGTAGTCATCAACAATTACCAGGATGTAGCGTTTGCCGTTAATCGTTTGCACGCGCATCGGGCCACACAAATCCATGTGAAGAAGATGAAGCACATGCTGAGAGCTGTGTTCCACCTTTGAAGGAAAATGAGCACGTGTGCTTTTCCCTTGTTCACAAGCTGAGCAAAGGTGATCTTTAGAATACCGGAATCGTGGGAGACCTTCAACAAGTTTGTGTCGAGCAAGGTTGGTTATGGTTTGAAAGTTTAGATGTGAGAGACGACGGTGCCATAGCCAAGATTTTGTAGATGTAGCCTTTGAGAGTAGACATATGGGAGATGAAGCAATCATGTCTTGCATGGAGATAGTGTAGAGACTGGATGAGCGTTGGCCAGACATAAGATCATTTCCTTGTAGATCACGAATGAAACAAGTTTTCTCCCTGAAAGCGACTTCCAAGTCTCCATCACAAAATTGACCAACAGAAAAATGATTGTGACCGAGGCCTTCCACATAATAAACCCTGCTAATTTCAATATTGCCATTGATATAATCTCCGTAGCCCAAGATAGCTGCGAAGTGATCATTCCAGAATCTGACAGTGCCAATGAACTTTGCAACAAAGTTTGATAACAGTTTAAGGTTGCCTGTCATGTGTTGGGAACATCCGCTATCAACAATCCAAAGGATGATCTGTATCACCTGCATTACACACAGACGACACAGATGGAATAAAAGTAGATGTGGAACCCGATGAGTTAGAGGGTTCCTCAGCAGTTATAGTAGAAATACACACATCAATGATTTTAGGTATCCATTTAAATCCTAGTGTATTGTGTATCCATTTCTGCCATCTCCAACTAGTCTTAGCTTTAGTCTTAGTGAATGCACTAGGTGGTACTACATTCCTTGGAGGTGATACTGGAGCTACAGGGACATCAATTCGTTTCTTAGAATCTAAAGAAGGCGGTTTACCTAGCACAGACTTAGAAGCAGTAGTGGGCCTAGAGGTATTCCGAATCTTAGGATTCCGTAAACGAGACAAGATAGCCTTAGCAACACATTTATCATGACAATCAGAACACATACTTTTCCGACAAATAACACAAGAAGCATCAGATTGAATATCAAAAGTACTTAAAGGTTCAGTATCAGTTACAACACTTTTTCCATTACATTTGCTAGACGCAATATCTAAAGTGGGTGCAACAGGAGTCTTATTCAAAGTCCTACGGTGTTCTTCTACTTCAGCATTATTTATTTGTCTTTTCTTAGGTCGCAACTTCCTATTCTTCCTTGTATTGCTCCTAGGCTGTGAAGTGCGGATGTTTGGAAAAGAGGCAACTATTCCTGTTTCAGTAGAGGGAAGCACATTAGTAACTTGTGTTTTGTCAGTAGGCATTCTAGGTTCACGTTTACTAAGTGTTACAGGTGCAATTCTCTTAATGATGCTAGGCTGAACTTGTTCATACTTTCTTAACATTTCCCGTAACTTAGAGATCGTGTGCACCAGTTCTTGATTTTCAGAACGAAGATTTCCAGCAAAATTCATGACTTCTTTAGTGTGTGCAAGATAATGATCAAGTTCGTTTGATGCTTCATCACGAGTCTGTTTGAGTAAATCAGATATGAAAACATGTTCCTTTTTAACTTTTGCAAGTTCTTGTTCATATTTTGAGATTTGACACTTAACAGACACGTTTTGATCATCCAGTTGCTCAAGTTTTGGATTAACATTGTTTGAACGCAACTGGGCGATTTTGGTTTGAAAAGCAAGTTGTTGAATGTGAATATCTTTTTGACACCATTGAAGACGACATTTTGCATTTGAAAGTTCATTTGAAAATCGTTCATTTTCAACTTCTAAAGACTTGATCTGAAGCACATTATCAGTATTCTCAACAATTTCAACAGTATCAACAGAATCAGCAGAGATATGATCAGATGCATATGCAACAGATTGTAATAACACAAGATTATTGATATCAGCACAGATAACATTTTTCAAGAGTCGATCTACATCTTTTCGCAACAATTTCTTTTTACGTTTAGTATTTGAAATAGATTTTTCTGTTTTCTCGAAAACTATTTTCATGAGACCAAGTTCCTTGTGAAAATCCCTTTCCCAATATAGTGCACAGTTTTTAAATTTTTTGACATGGGGTAAAATTGTTTTCTGAAAAATGTCTCTTTGTTCTCGTGCCAATGGCGAGTGAAAATGTTCAACTTTTATTTCAGAATGAAATTCAATCTCACGTTCGAAAAGTTTGATGTCAGATAAGAAAGTGTCGAAATATTTGATAACACGACAACTTTCGGCTTTAGTTTTTACATCACTGAGTGAAGGTAAAGGACCATTAATTTGTGCACCATTGTGTTGGGGACTAACTTCAGGAGCTGGTGTGACAATCAAAGGTGTGTTTGAAGTATCTTGTTGTGTGACAAAAGTTACGGCTTTTGAATAGTTAAATGGTTTGTTATAAACTACATTTTCCATTTTTGACCGACTCTCGTCATCGCATGATCTAATTCCTCCATCCGATTATATTCAACAACAGTCATATATGAATCATCAATTCTATGTTCTGCACTGTAAACTTCAGGATTTGGTTTGAATGCTCTGTGTGAAAACTTAGGTTTGTAATCAGCAAGATGCGGTCCATATCCATTTGGATTTTGTTTGAAAAAAAACTTTTGAATCGTTGTGATTGATTCACCATGTTTATAAACAACAGTTTTAAACTCTTTGATTTTGTTTTGTAAGTCGACAATCTCCTCAATATAGTCATCTATTCGTTTCGTTGAATGCTTTTTGTACTCAGAGAACTGTTTTTGACAAGTTAACAACTCAGCCTTGGCTTTTTGAGTTTCCAAAGTAAGAGCGTTAATTTGTTGTTTATGTTCATGTTTCATTTGTTCTATTTGAGACAACAAAGCATTCTTCGAAGCGGCTAGATCACGAATTTGTCGTTCCAAAGATTTTTCGTTTTGATGTGATTTGGCAAAAGCGGCTTCAAAACCTTTTTCACGATTTTCTTGAGTTTTGAAAAAGTTGATTTGTCGAATTAAGCATTCATTATCCCTAATTAACAGTGCATTATTTTCTTTTAATTTGGTATTGACATCATGGTAATGTTCCACTCGGGATTGTTGGTCTTTAACTATGGTCCGGAGCTCAAATTCTGGATCAAACATAGAAGCATTTTGTTCAATGTGAGTCTCAACATGGTCATTATTTAGATCCTCAAGTATAACCACAGAGTCAACTTGATCATCAAAGGTAACCATAAGGTCATCTTGATCATCAAATGTAACTACGGGGTCTAGTTGATGATCATCGGAATGAGATGTAGAAGGCTCATATTGAACACTCTGATCCGTGTGAGATGCAGAAGTGGGCGGAGATAATAGATCATTAATGATAATTGTTTGTTCATGTACCTGAGACAAGCCGTCAGTGTCATACACTGGGCCTGTGTCACTCATGTGTAGAGCTTGCATTTGTGCCATCAACATAACTGCTGCATTAGCCTGCAAGTCCTCCATATCATCATCTGAGTCTGCATTTGCCATAAAGCTCTGTTCCTTGTTGGAGAGAGTTCCACCAGCTTCATCCTTAAGAACCAAGAGCATAGCCTCTTTGAAGTAAGCACTGCCTCTTGTTCTCGGCTTAGGACATGCATTAGCCAGATGACCCTTCTCATTACAGTTATAACAACGAAGACCATTAACCCCATTCTGAGCATTCCCCTGTTCAACCACTTGAGCCCTTTGCTATTGCGGAGCACCCATGTATTGCATTGCAAGTTCATCGGCTTCAAAGTGTAGAAGTTGATCACCAGTGAGGTCTGAAATAGTAGCAATGTTGGTGACAACATCTCTTGGTGGATTGGCATCTGGATCTGCGGGTGTGACAGTAGTAGGCATCTAAAATGGACCTTCCATAATGACCTTCTTTAAGAACTTTCCATGTGGCTTCTTTAGATCACAAAACCTAAAGAACCGAATCACCCATTGATCATAATTCCCGGGAGTGAGCATTGGAGGTCTATCAAGTGAGCCAGCTTCATGAATTGATTGTTGGCTACTTAAGGCTTCACACATCTTGCCAAACCATGCCGGTTCCTTCATAGTATTCCTGGATGGATGTTGATTGTAGAAGTTTGTGTAAGGTTGTACTTGAAGACTTGGTGGTGGTTGAACCATTTGAGGTTGTGGAATTGCTGCAAGTTGTGGAGTATGTTGTTGATTAAATTGTTGTTGATAAATTTGTTGTTGATGATTAAATTGTTGATGTTGTGGACTTAGTTGTTGTTGTTGTTGTTGATTATGAGTGTAAGGGAAATAGTTAGAGTATGGTGGTTGTGACATGTTGAAAACTTGTGTTTTTAAATGGATCTTTGTAGTCGAATGAACCGATGTTGATGAAGTATCCTTAGGCGTAGAAATCACAGAAAATCCAAGTACCACTTATGCGTAAAAACACCAAAGATACGCGTAACAGAAATAGTTACGTGTACGATTAGCTTACGAGTAAGTAAGGAGAAAAAACTAAAGTTATACGTAAAAAAGAAGTTAGGCGTAGAAAGCTTAGGCGTAGGATTAACTTATGCGTAAGACAAAGCTTAGGCGTAAGATAAATCTTATGCGTAAAAAATTCTACGCGTAAGCTTATGCTTATGCGTAATTTTAGGGTTTTATCCCAACAATCTTTTACACTATCACAGTGCAAAAGATATCCAAAGTCGAAGTGTTTTCAGGCTTATCCAAGCAAGAAAAACACTGAGTAATCCACAAAACTGAAGATCAAACCAAGGAACAGTTACGCGTAAGTTTAGGGTTTTACTTACGCGTAGAAAATAGCCAAAAGTGATTTCTGCCAACCGATGTTTCCAAACCAGATTGTTGTGATGAGATAGCTTCAATATCACCAAAATAACACAAAAGTGTGAAACTTGATGATCCAAAGCTCAAAAACACGTTATGCGTAGAAAGAAACCCACGAATAAAACCAATCTTGAAAACAATAATGCACGCGTAAAGTTTGAAACTTTTTGCCAAAAATAGTTATTTTAACACCTTAAAACGTTGAAAGTACAAGAATCTTGGATTGAAAAGTGAAAAAAATAGGTTTTTAAGCGAACCAAAGTTTGAACCGTATGCTTTACGCGTAAGACCAAAACTCACTTCAAAAGCAATACGTTCACCAAACTATTTGGCGATTGATACCACTGTTAGGTCACCATATATGTAACACAAGCATCAATATGTAGAAATAGAGAAGAGAAGAAGATCGGATGGACAATATCACACACACACACACGATGTAAATGATGAAGAGTTAGGCGTAAGGTGCAAGAGTGAATGAATTGAACAACCAACCCTCAAGTGAGGGTTATTACAAGGTATTTATAGGAGAGGGAGCTAGGGCAACACTCCTAGTCCCTTCCTTTCTTTTATGGGCTTGGGCCTAGGCTTCTGGGCCTTCTACATAAGCCTAAGGCTAATTACTAACATAAAGGCCATATTAAGCTAACTATTACATATGAATCACTAACACTTGAATAAAGGATTAGGAGTGATTCCAACATTGATGGATGTTTGAATAATGGTCATACGACTCTCCTCCAACGCCTAATGTTTCACTTACTAAGGATAAATGGGAGTTGTTGTTTGGGATTCATTGTTTCAATATATGTTTGATGAGTATTTCCAACCGCTAGCGAATGTTGATCATCTAAGAAATACAACTCAGACTACTCAAGAAGCCCAATCTCTAGTTATTCCTCAAGGCGTTGATAATGACTATCATAATATTACAGTTGCACTCATGAATAATGATCCGCTCTTTGGTATTCCTTTGCCAAATCTTAACGTGCACGCTATAAATCAACCACATGAACTTCAAGAAAAATGACTACCTCATCCGCTCGAAGTTATTGGTGAATCTTCCAAATCAGTCTCTACATGTATACTTTTAGGAAGAATGCATTGATGTTGAGGAATCATTTGTTCCGGTTCATTCAGTGGGTCAATGTACATCCGATTGTATGTTTATTCACATGTTGGGTATTTGACACAAATTGATTACTTCGGAGTTAATCATTTATCACTAATTTGAGATTGAAGTTGACTTTCACAAAGGCGTGCTCTTATTTGATAACTTGCTCGGGCTTAAGAATTTGAGTTGAAGACTTGGTTTATCTAGTTACTAGCAGTCGGGGTGGATGGTTGAAGACCTGGTTAACTATCACTATTAGGAGTTACGTTGTTTTACTCAGTGTCACACGCAGATGACGGTGTGGATAATCGCAAGAGGTGTTAATGTCTCATACTTTGTTTGAGTAGTGAGTACTTAGAGATTTGCTTGAAGCATAAATTCTCTACACCGTTTTTCCAACATTAGTGCAAGCATAAGTCACAAATGTGGGGAATTCAACTTCAGTTTCAAGTTTGGTATATCGGGTTTTCTTCATCAATGGTCACTTCAAATTGTCTACATATGGGTTGATGAAGATAGTCAGAGAGAGTTTCTGTAGCAGTTGATTCTCACAGGATTCAGTTGAGCTAATTGTTTGTTCTTCTCTATTTCAATAGTATTTGGCATGTATAATGTGTTGTTGATTCTGAGGTATCAAAACCAGCAAGGGGGAAGGAGATACACATCTAAACACACAACGAGTACACGTGAAGAACTTAATACTTCTTCTCTATTGAAGTAATCCCGGGAAAGACAAATGACATAACCGCAGAGAAACTCAGTGTTTAACTCGTAGCCTTTGGTGTGTTATTCCAACTATTTGAGGGAAGGTTGTATTATTCCAACTATTTGGGGGAAGGATATATTATTCCAATCATTTGGGGGGAAGTGGTCTCTGGATACTTTTGGTATGTGTTAACTCAGCTTTCAGTAGGAAGAAATATGAGAAGAATATTTGGAGCGTGAGATGATATTGCTTATCGACATCTTCTATATGGTTTATGGTAGTGCTTCCGGTTATTGCTTCATGTACACAATGTAATGATGATTCTGTTGACATCGCAACCATCAGGGGAGAGATATGTGTACATCAGGGACGCACAACATGTTCACAGGATCGAGCTTAATCAGTTATTCCGGAGTTGATATCCGTAGAGAAGATCAGTGATTCAACCAGTTACTGTGATGTCGTTGTGTCTACTCTGGTTGGGTACTTGTGTACATTATAGGCTGATTGGTTATATAGAAGATAACTGGAATGCACCTGGTAAAATGAAGATGTTGACATATGGTTCCCATGAATAGACAACTGGTCAATCTCGAAGAGTAATGTGTACATCGGGGACGCACAACAGGTTCATGTGATCGGACTAAATCAGTTATTCTAGATTTGAAAACCACTTAGACGATCAATGTTTCAACTTGTTACTTCGTTGTTCTCGTGATTCTTCGGGGTGCAGAGCTTCATTCAATGAGACCGTTATTATTCATTTCTACTTCTTGGGAAATGGTCTTTATAGTTTGTCGGTTTGGGGGGAAGCTACCAAAGTCTCACTTTCTGAAGGCTCAAGTTTTGACGACGATTCAAGAGCCTCGAAAGCTTTGGTGGTAAAAGTTTAAGAGATGATGACTTCTATCTTCTACAAAGTGCTGAACGATTTCCTTATCTCGGTACTCGTATCATCATCTTCTTAAACTATTTCTCTATCTTTGTAAATAATTTTCAAAAAACAAAATAGAAAAATATAAAATCAACAAAAGCCCATAAAAATCAGAAAATTGAAAAATACGAAAAATATGTTTTCTCAAGACATGTCTTCTGGTATCGATAACATCTACGGTCTTAGAAATGTCATTCAATAATGGCACGGGACCATAGATGAAATTCGAGCAGGAGGTGTAAATATTCGTTTTCAAAACATGTCTAAATCTATGGTTTGCAGTTACTTCAGACTGTAACCCGCTCTTCAAAACTATGGCTTGCTATTATTTCCGATAGCAACCCGTCCTTCAAGGAAGGAAAGTGCTGCGCTAAATCTATTTTCAAAATATTCCGTGCACTAATCCTAAAACAAAATGAGGAAAGTATGTCAAAGGACTGCTGTTCCTACTCAAATATTTTTCTTTCTAAAATTATTCAGAAAAATATTTGTTTTAACAAAATGGTGGAGAATGAGTTGCTTTAAAAACAATCTGATTCAGTGTTTTTTTTAAATTGAAAACTCAATCAATGACTTCAGCGATTTTAACCTTTTCAGAAAAATAAGTCATTGATTGAGGGGGAGAATGTTTTTCAAATTTATATCATCTAACGGACTTTTTTAATTATCCTACGTGCTTAATTAAAAATGACATTTTCCTATGTCGAAGGACTAGGAATTTAGGATATGATTGTTAGGATTAGGTGATTAGAGTTTGATGAACACTTAATTCCCATGCCTTTATATGAATTAGATTGATATGTTGGATTGACTTTTATTAGTCGATTACTGTTTGGGTGATGTCGACCACCATATATCTGTTTGTATGTCTACTAACATATGCAGGTATACTGGTATATAAGAATGTTCCCGATCCGGATCCCACAAATGAATATGATTGGATGCCGAAAGGAAAGGGTAACTATATCGTGGGTTGACATATGAAGAAACGGAGCTTAATTTGACTTCTATGGAGAGTTGGCATGAAATGCAACGTAAGAGGTCTCACTGCATCAGCAGATGGTTTTCTTCTAAGTGATTGAAGAAACGGAGGTTAATTTGACCTCAGTTGGCATTAAAATGCAACGTAAGAAGTCTCACTGCATCAGCAGACGGTTTTCTTCCAAGCCCTACAACAACATCAACATAAGCAGCTTATGATTCTCTCCACCTAACGTATCTTGTGTAGGAAAAGTAGTGAAAATAGTGTTTTGAAAATGGAAAAATATTGTTTTTGATGATAAATTGGTCTTATTTTTTGAAATCACCGGACTTCATTTTTCAAAACTTAAGTCACTCAATCAACGACTACGGTCATCGATTGAGGGGGAGAGTGATTTAAAACAAGATATTTTCAAACGATATTTCTTCATAAAAAGTCCGGATTGTACAAAATAAGTGGTGATCTAAAGATTTAATGTTATGTCATGGTATGATTTTTCTTTAAGAATCAACATCTTTCAAAATGAAATTTTTTCTGTTCTTGTTTGATTGTGAAATTGTTTTATTTTACTTAAAAATCTCCTAAAAACTATCATACCTGACACTAACAATCTTTAATGTCTGTTATTGGTCCTCATCTGTCATTTTTCAAAATTAAATCTTGTCACGTCTTTCCCTAAAACTTTCTAAATGATTTAAATCAATCGGGATCCAAAATCTCAATTGGCTTGAAATTTTTGATCGGGGGAGAGATCGTGATTTAAATCTCAAATCTGTTTTAATGGAATTGGTTTTAGTCCTTTAAAGGCACTCCTGCCTCCATGTGCCAAACGATTTCAAATACACGATGCACATGTTGAGGAGGAGGATTTATCCAAAAACAAGACGAGTATTTAAACCTGGCCACATATTCTCCCATATTTTCCGAACCTTATTAAATCACTTGGGATCCAAAATCTCAAAGGGTTTGATATTTTTGATCGGGGGAGAATTTGTGATTTAATATGAAATTTGATAAAGATGATCCTTTTGATTCAAAGTACAAGTTCTCTCTAATATGTGCCAAACTCTTTCGTATATCGATGCACATATTGAGGGGGAGCGAATGGTTTCTTAATGGCTTGTGTGATCGTAAATGTGCTTCAAAAGAACTCTTTCCTCTATGTGATAAAATGATTTCAAATATCCTATGCACATATTGAGGGGGAGAATTTACCAAAGAAAATCAAATGGCTTTTTCTAAGGAAATTGTGATCAAGAAATTGTTTCTAAGAACTCTTGCCTCCATGTGCTAAACAATTTCAAGATCATATGCACATGTTGAGGGGGAGCATTTCTAAATGATCAAAACTATTAAGGTACAAAATGTTTTGATTTTATATCACAAGTACCTTGATTGATATTCCAAATGATTTTTCAATTGGTTTCATGAAGGAAAGAACAATACCAAAAGACCGACCAATTTACTTTATGTATGGAGTTATAAGGATGGTGAGGTTAGGTATTCGTTCCCACGATCCTGCTAGAACCGGAGGGATCTACCCAGGGACAATCCACTAGATAGTGTAGAGTCCTTAGGTATGATGAAAAAAAGGAGAAAAATGAGAAATGGGAAGAGTGCGGACTGAGACAGAGCTAGTACTGGAATAAACCCAACAAGGTTCTAGTTATGAAGTCTTGGTAAGCACTGAAGGGGTTGAAGAATGAAAAAGAAATGAATGTAAAAAAGGGTGAAAAGAAATAGCCCTCCAATAATTCAACCTTAGGGCAGAAACCGGGTTCAATACATATGCTACTGGTGTTTACTAAGGTAACACTGGTATTGAAGAAAAGACGTCATGGACCCAGTGACGCACAGCACTAAACTTCCCAAGCTACTCAAGTACCTCTTAAAAGGGCTTGTTTCATTCTCACGGGGAACCGGCATAATCTATCGACTTTCTCTTAGAGATTGTTGATATTGAAGAAGGAGACCCTCTCCCTAGTCTCCGGCATAGGAACCAAATGTGCACAATTGAGTCTAGAGCCAAGTGATCATCCACAATATCTCATTAGGACACAAAATTAATGAAGACTTGCTGTTTCACACAATGTGGAAAGTAAGAATATATTAAGAGTCCTACGCTTTATCCTTGTGATATTGCCAGAACATCCGAGTGATATGAAAATACTCACGATGAAGATGGAAAAGCTTCTAGAGCCAACATCAAACAAGCTCTTGGTGGGTGACATGTGAGATCTTTTCAAAAGATTAAGCTTGTGACAACTAGATAGAAACAATGGGGCGATTCACTCTTGAATCAACCTTGGTCCAGGATTGGAATTGACGAATACTTTTGGAAAAACCGTTCGATGTGCAAACCTTCTTTTCTCTAGCACGTCGAATGTGTATTCATATTTTAAACTCAAAAAGTATATCTGATTGAAAAAATACTTTTGGAAAAACCGTTCGATGTGCAAATCTTCTTTTCTCTAGCACATCGAATGTGTATTCTCTTTCAAATACAAAAGGTATTTTTAATTGAAAATTGATCTTTCTCATAAAACCTTCATCGTATTGCAAAACTCTTTCTTCTAAGCAATACGCGATTGTTTTTCAAATCATTTTTCATCAATCAGTGAATCTCAATTCGCTGGTTCACTCACTCCGTGTTGTCTTCTTTGAGACGTTCCGGTTTGAGAACAGCTAGAGCAGCTGCGAAACCCTGTCAAGGAGATTCTTCGGAATTATACCTGATCACAGGGAGTACTTGTACTGATCAACGGGGAACCGTGGGCCGTGTACCTCAATTCAACGAAAGTGATCAAAGACACTTTCGTGCGCTTTATTGCTAACTGTTGTTTGCAGGTACATTTGGACGGTTGCAGCTGATCAGAATTGAGGAGTCAATCCAAAGCCGCATGCTCACAGCATCCACACTTAATTGAAGAAATCATGACTTGTGCATATCTATAGAACCTGGCTCTGATATTTCTATACTATGTTTCCGCTACGCTGCTGCAAATATCATGAGCCAGTAAAGCTTCCGCTACTCTGATGAAAAGATGTCATGATCCAAAGGTGTGAGCATGACGGTCCGAAAGTCACAACTTCACATGATGGCAACACAATAAAGGGTGATCATGAGATTTACTGTGGCTGATGATCTCAATTAAAGCTCGAAGATCATCAAAGATGTGGATCAGTTAAAGGCCTCCACTAAAAGTACAAATCAATGCGGACTTTAAAGAATCGCTACTAAAGCACAAAGATTGCGGAATTGAAGAATTGAAGACTACGAGCTCAAGAACAAAGTCAAGAATAGAATGCTAGGATTCAAAATGTAAAACATGGGGTGACCTACCTTAGGGGGAGATTGTTAGGAATTAGAAATTCCATAGTGAAGAGTCGGTCACCCCAAATATTATCTAGCATAAGTTAGCTCGTAGACTTGTAGTTATTTATGTTGTTATATAGTTAATTAGTTAATTAGTAGCGTAGAATAGTTTAGTGTAACACCGTGGAGGAAGGACGGGTCTTTACCCACTGTATACCTGATCCACAGGCCGTCAGGAGGTCGTTATGTCTGTAACTATAAATACCCCTTCCATCCATGGAAGGGGTGGTGCTTTCATTTCTTTTAATCATGCAACTTTCTTTTTCTCTCATCACTTTCTCTCTCTAGAAAGTATCCCACCCATCTCTCTCTAAAATATTCTTGTTAGATTCGAACCTCATACATGTTCTTTGATTAAAACAATAACCAATTTACTACAGATTGAGTTTATTGAGTTGACGAATTCGATAAGGTCTAACTATTTATTCCGAAACTTATTGGACTATGGAGCTTATTGCTTAGACGTCTCATCGTATTGCATTGATTCGCATTGTAGTCATTTGAGTGCATTCGTGATGTCTTGTTGAGTCGACGCCACACACACGAGGATACCAAATGCTAGGACTGAATGGTGAAACAAGATATTTTGGAGATAAGAAAAGGAATACATTGAGGTAGATAACGTTGATTTTGGAAATATATATTAAGAATTGGTTTATATTAATAGGTTGTGCCGAGTCAGTAGTTGCTGAGCCGTGTTAGCTATTATCTTCGTTGCTAGTGTTTGTTTGTGCGTTGCTTGCTTGAGGTGAGTTTCATAGCCCCACTTTTATCTCTGTTTTAACTAAATTGGGGTGAGAAATCATGCTACTTTTTGGACCTCCTTAAACTCTTTTGATTTGCTTATGTGGTAACTGTTTGGGTAGATATGTGGTAGTTGTTGCCTTAGTCTAGGGTAGCAATCATGTTGCTATGACACTTGCCTAGCTAAGTATAGACTTCTACCTCGACGTAGTCCAGGGTAGCATTTGTTCTAGACCTTGCTACGACTGCGCTGGCTAGAGTCGCTTAGGGCCCTACTATGACGTTGATTATGTCATTGATTGTGGTATTGATTGTGGTATTGATTGTGTATCTATCTTAGTCTCGCATTGCAAATAAACTCTTACAGAGGTCCACTATTGAATTTGAACTTAAACCTATGAACTCACCAGCGTTAGCTGACCTTTTAGCATGTTTTTCTCAAGTATCTAAGTTGATGTTTGGAATGCTTGTTATGTGGAAGCTTGGCAATGAGGCATGGTTGAAGGATCATATTTAAACTCTGATAGTATTATGCGGACCTATTTTATAAATCATGTTGGGCCTTACATTTAACTATTTTGGGATGATTGTATTTGGATACTTAAACTATAATATGATTATCTTGTTTGTTATACTTGTGTGATGTACCAATCCAGTAACGCCCCGAAAACTTATTTAAGTCTTTCGCTATACCGAGATTTGGGGGTGTTAGAGGGAACATACCACAAAGTTCATTTAGAACTAATACAAGGTTATCGTGCTAATATAGAAAAATTTTAAAGCTACAGGATGAATTACGGTGTAACCTCAAGAATGAGTTACGCCGTAATTTGGTTAAACCTGGAATTCGTCTACCGAAGACTGTTACAACGTAATAAGGGATGGAAATTATGCCGTAATGGCAGAAAACTTGGAGTGAATCAGCTACTAAAGAACGGTTACGGCGTAACCATAGAGAAAGCTACACCGTAACTTTATAACAAGATAGAATCATGTCCCCATTTTAATCGCCATGTATTCTTCGCCAATTCCAGCAAAAATGTTAAAAGCACAAAACCCAACAATAAAAATGAAAAAAAAAACAGAAATGAAAGGGATAATTTGGGTTGTCTCCCGAAAGAGAACTTTTCTTTATTACCGAGTCTTTAAGTTAGACTCAAAGCCATGGGGCTTTATGGGGTCCTTCGAACTTGGCGATCCTTAGTTGCTCTTTTACCAGAGGAAGGCTGGTCCCGAACAGATGGAGGAATGTAAGGAGTCATGCAATATCGAGTATCTTGCAGAAAATTAGATTTTTTCCATTCATAACGAAATTTAGATTCGGCTTCCCATTTTAATCTAATAGTTCCAAATTTACTTTAATCCAATTCTCAAACGAAATCCTTTTGTAGCCGACTTCCTTTCTCTTCTCTTCATTAAAACACGTCCATTCCTTACGTTTGAGCCAGTCGGGATCAGGGAATTCTCCTCCATTACAAACCTTAAAATGAGGATCACACGTAGGCCACGCTTGAGTAGTCCCTCCAGACATCATAATTTCTAGTTCACAGAAGTGGATAGTCTAACCTATATTTTTAAACCAATCGGCCATAATATGGTGTTCTCGGAACCAATTTTCCTTAATTATTTTCTCATCTTCGAAACACCACCAAACTCTTGCCTCCTTTTTCATCTGCTTTACAAAGAATTGGCCACCCCCATTGCAATGTTTGATAAATGGGGAACACGTTGGCAAGGTTAACTTTGAGCCCTCTATCATAGAAGTGATAGGAGCACAACAATGAAGCTTTCCTGTTACTATAGTAACACCACTTTTCTCTAATTCCTTATGTGAATTCCGATCTTCTTCGTCTTCCTACCGAGAATATTTATCGCTATCGTACCCATCATTTGACTCTGTATCCTATGAATGAAAAATATATGAAGGGGAAAATTATCATTAAAATTATCATTAAAATTATCAGGAAAAATAGTTGGCTCTTCCTCAGTAACTAAATTTGCCATGCTCGAGCTCACTACTTCATCAGGTTCTTGACAAAGAGCTTTATCCATCTTAAACACAACCCTATCATGACAGTATCCCAAAGAAAGCTCCTTTTCAAAAACCTTGATTCGGGCGTGCGAGGAAGCAAGGAAAGGTCTTCCGAGAATTAAATGTTCTCTAGGGGTGTTTTCCATGTCAATAACCACGAAGTCGGAAGGAAAGAGAAACTTATCGAATTTTACCAGCACACTACTCGCAATTCCAATTGGAGTCGCCTTAGTCATATCTGCCATCTCAATTACCATGCTTTTTTTTCCAAAGATTAGTTAATCTAAGTTTTAGAAATACTGAGAGCGGCATAACGTTCACATTAGACCCAAGATCGACTAATGTTGATAGATCATGATTACCGATGGAACATGGAAGAACGAAGCTGTCCGTGCAAAACTCCTTTTTCGGTAGTTGGCTAGGTATTTCATTAAGGCTTGCCAACCTTGGCTCGAAATCAGATCCATGGTTACGCCGTAACTCATCACAAGAGTTACGGTGTAATTGGTTACTGTCGTCAGATCCGACTTCTAATTCATGCTTAATAAAATAAGTATGGAAATCATTGGTTGATGTTTTTATCTCCTCTTCAGTAAAGATGGCCTTGCAAACCACCATAGGTTTAATTCCTTCAAGTTCAGTGTACTTCTTTTCACCTCTTCGCTGAGCTTTTCAACCATTACCTCTAAGTTCTTTACAGATTTTTCATGGCTAGAGAGGCTTTTATTTGTATTTTCTTGGAAGCTTTTTAACCACTCGTCATGTTCCTTCTGCCTTTGGGTAGAGACCTCAAGATATCTGTTGATAGTATCCTCGATATTAGACCTTCTTTCAAAAGGTCCACGATTATAATACCCTAAAGGTCCACCACGATATCCATTACCATTAGACCTTTAAAAAGGCCTATTAGCTTCACCATACTTGACCTATTCAATTTTTGTATCTGCATCATTAAGAGGGCAATTTTTAGCAAGATGAGCTCCATCGCATAATTCACACCCTACTTGGATAGCATGCACACTTTCTTTGAGTTTGAGCATATCACGGCCAAGAGTGTCTAGGTAGCTGGTTATTGTGGCAATTCCATCCAAGCTTCCGCCAAAACTCCTATAGCTTCCTGCTTCATGCCACTTTTGAGAGTTAGTGGCCATGTTTTGTATGGCTTCCAAAACAAGAGAAGGTGTCATTCCACGGATCGGACCTTAAGAATAGAGCATTTGCCTTATAGCAACTCTAATACCCTTGTAGAAAATGCTGATCTTTTGCTTATTATTGAGGTCATGAGTAGGGCATTTTTATAGGAGGTCACTATACCTATCCTAAGCTTGGTATAATGTTTCGCCATTTTCTTGTCTGAAATTGTGGATTTCTTCTAATTGTTTTGCCGTTCTTGAAGAAGGGCAAAATCTTTGAATGAAAGCTCTTTTGAGAAGATTCGACGTGTCAATGGTCTCACCAGAAATTCTATCAACCCATCGTTTAGCCAATCCCGTAAGTGTCTGATACGCGTACAACGCGCGTTCGGGGTCAAAGGAAACTTCCTTTTCTTCGAGCAAGTTTTTCAACCACCTAGGCAGTGAACCTAATCGTTATAGTGCAGTAGAAGGGTAAGCCTCGGGATTGATATCGTTCTCTAAGGGAATAGGAATGCTAGTGAGAAATTACTACGCTAAAGTTGGGGTTGAGGAAGATTATTTTTTTATCTTTTTTATATTTTTTATAAAATTGAAAGGTACGATCTCGGGGTATTGGATTTGGGGGGTGGTACTTCTACCGATTACTCTACTTATCTAATTATCTAATCTAAGGGGTAGTCTATGTCTATTGAAGTGTGATCGTATGATGATTAAAGATGTATCTACCTAGATACTATTACTCCCTAGTTATCTTTTATTGATGGTTGAATTGTCACGTCCTTATTCTTAACGCGTTGTGTTTTCTAAGGTCGTAGGGTGTGCTTTTATCCCTAACTCTTTGAAGCTACCTAAGGTTAATGACTACGAAATCTCTAGGATTCATAAACTTAAGACTAAGGTTTTCTTTGGATTTTTAGTCTACAATTCCACTAGTAATTATAAACTAATGTTCAACAAAGATTAATCAAGCATTAATAACACAACGATGGCTTTAAGCACTCCTAAGCCAATTTACAATTAAGATAAGAGACAACCAATCAATATTCAATAACTACGTTTCATAGATCTAAGCAAACACACAAGTAAATTAGTCGGACATGTTAAACATACAAGCATACACACATTCAATCGAAGACATAATGAAATCAATGGAATAAATAACTTATCTCGATGTAAAATAGGGTATTAGAACCCTAAAATATTGTCCTAGGCGGACTATAATCGTTTTAGGTTTTTACTCCACAAGTCTACCTCTTAAAAGTCTGAAAATTTGAATTCTATATATAGAGTTACAACTGCGACAGCGTCACCTTTTAATTGTGACGCCGTCAGATCGCCGCCATTAGGGTTTCCTCTTAGCCAAGTCAACTTTGGGACGGCGTCACATTATGGTTGTGACGCCGTCAGTATTCATGTGTGACGCCGTCTGAGTCTGGATCTAGGCCGTCTGAGGAGGAAAGTCTTTGTGGAAAACTAGAAGGGGGGGGGGTTTGAATAGTTTTGCCAATTAAAACTCGTTTTAAACTATTTAGATCGACTTATGTCAATCTATTTGGATGTATGTTGGATGTTGATAAATAAACATATAGAAGTATAAGTATGTAATGAAAAGATAAGATAAAGAAGCACAAAACCACAACGCGAGTATTTATAATGGTTCGGCTACAAGGACACCTTCCTTGCCCTACTCCACTCCCTGAGTCACCTACTCGAGAGTTCGTAAAGACTACACGACACCAACTCCTTATGGCGGAGAAGCCTTCACAACGTTGCCTACTCTTTTTTCGGTACTAGGCTAACCACCGTGTTCTTTCACACCAAGGTGAACCACACCTACCACAACGTCGCCTACCCTTTATCCGGTACTAGGCTAAGTACCGAGTTCCATTACAATGGAGGAACTACTACCCAACACTACACCAATTAACTAACCCCAACGGAGATCTACTCCTTATAATGTCAACAAGGATAACAATATCCTTTGACACAATACTAATCTATCTTGTACATCGAAACACACCATATCGAATGTACATCTTAGGCATCTTTCACTAATGCCTTTAACTAGATCTTCAAGACACCCTTCACTAATGTCTTGTGGCTTGACTTCTAGGCACCCTTCACTAATGCCTACAATACGGACGATCGATACCTTTCACTAATGTCTTCGTCTTGACACTTGAGACATCTTTCACTAAGTCTTCAACACTACACTTCTTAGAAGAAAGAAAAGAACCATCAACAAGAGGACTTCAGTAGTCTTGATGATGAGGAAGCATGGCAACTCATGGACTTGAGCATGCTTGACTTCAAAGGTGGTGATCTCGCCTTTAAGAGGAACCTAGAGGATCACACTAAAACAAAACTACAAACATAGATCACTTGGATCTAGGGTTAGAGAGTTTTAAACTCAAGGAGAAAATATGTGAGAAAGGGGTGAGAATCAATGAAGAAATGGCTCACTATTTATAGAGAGAAAATGCCTACTATTCCCCGGATCCCACGGATCCCTCCCACAAGGGATCCGTCTAGCGTAAAGCTAGGAATCCGTGGGACGCTCCTCTTTGCCCATGGGTATTTTGGTTATGGGTCATGGGTCATGGGTTATGGGTTGATCCATGGGTCTTTTACTAGATACAATGTATCTTATGAGTGCAATGCACCTATTCAAATGGGTATGGGTCAATACCATGGGTTATGGATATTATCCATATATAATATAAGCATGATGTCATGCAATGGGTTAAGGGTCAAGCTCCATGGATATGGGTCATGGACTTTGGGTTGTACTACATTCAATGTATTTGGTCAATGGTTTATGATACTTAAGTTTCTACCCATTTATATTACCCAATATACTACATACTAGTTATGTGTATATTTTACCCAAATATGTAAACACTAGTTGTTGTACATATGTAATACTAAATCATAAAATCACATATACTTGTTTTAGTGTTTTATGTGAGAACGTAAGTGTGTTAGAAACTATTAGTTCAAACCATTTACGTATTTTATTTGTTTCGTTAAAATGATTTTACGTTTGTTATCGACAAAACATTAGAAGATCATAAAATATAAATAAAAGTTTGTACGGCTTATTTGTATTAACAGTCTTCGTGACGCCCTACTCTTCAAAGCCCGACGCCGTCAGGTGCAAAATAGCAAATTCGCTCCTGAGCCATCGCAAATATAGGGACGACGTCGCCCTTTGTTTCTGACGCCATCGGGTGTACTTCCAGCAGTTTGAGTGTCTTGATCTTTACTTTAGCTATTTTCTTCACATATTCAAGCCTTTTCGTCAAAATAAGCATCATTCCAGCATTTTGCCTTTAAGAGACCTAAAAAGTGAAAAGGAACGAAATTAAGCAATAACGGATATAAAAGTGGGCGATTAAGGGCTTAAATGACCCCTTAAAAGTGTACGTTTTAAATCCTTATCAGTGTCATAGGGAACACCCGAAGCATGACAACATCATGAGAAACACCCGGGATGTTCAAGAGGCTTGTGATGTACAAAACGTTTTCAATATGCTCATAAGCATCTTCGCCCTTGTTTCTGGAAAAAAGGGTTATCACGCAGCTCCCTCATAAATTGGTCCTTGATCTCGAATCGGACCTCTGCTCTAATAGCCGGCCTAACGAGCAATTTATGAGGGATAGCAAGGTACTCCTCGAGAGTGAGGTTATCAATGTCCACAACTTCCATGGTACCTGAAACTTAAAGAAGATTGTGAGAAAACAAAAATTAAATAAACAAAAACAAAAATAAAAGACTTAACAAAAAATCCTAATATAGCTCCCCGGCAGCGGCGCCAAAATTCTAATGCAGGTATTTCGACCAGGATTTAATATTTATAATTCTCGTCTACCTAAGGTCTACCCAATGCACTAACAAGCAGTGAACCCGATCGTGCGTAGTATAGAAGGTGGTAAAGTCGAGTTCGTTCCCAAGAGCTATGTACATGAGGATCCTATTAAGTCTAAGTGTCACTTGTTTTTAATGGTTTTAAGGTTGAAATGATTAATTAAACTAAAGACAAGAAATAAACAGCGAAAAGTAAAATAAGGTTGTGAACAATGGTGAGAAAGTGTGCTAAACTAATTAATCATCCTATCATGTAATGTCTATGTTTTCTAAATTACTTCCAATTGATTCAAGTGGGGGTTTAAGTCGCTAGGACAGCATTTGGTCAATTCGTCCTAACCTATCAACAAAGGTTCCTACCCGACGTCAAAGGCCTACCCTTTGGAGAGTCGAGGGTCTCAAGCAACCTAAGCCAAATCATTAAGTACCCTATATGCAAGATTCGAAATAATGAGTGCCCGGGCACTATCATCTTAGACACTCATCCCTAACTTCTTAAGTTCATCCATCCGAACGGCGTTCCTTTGGTCAATTGGCACATGAGGGAAAGGTAGTCAGTTGGTCAATTCTTACCAGCCCCTTCTCTACCTATTTACTTAGGGCCATTTGGTCAATTCTCCTAAGCAACTAGATACGACCGCACTTCAAAACTACCAAAGCTAGGGTAACTACCATCGAACTATACATGCATACACTAGAAACAATTTAGGCTAGCACCAAGGGTGCTTAGCCAATCATATTAAAAGATACAATAAATTCAATGTTTAACATAATTGAAGACACGAATTAAAGTAAAAGATAGTAGTGATTGTTAAGCTTATCGATATGGTGTGATTTCTCCCTTGGAAATGGCTTCGTATGCTCTGTGTGATCTGCCCTTGGAACCCTCTTCACGTTCTATGCCTTTGAGCTGTGAGTGAATGATGTGAAATGCAGATTTTAGGGCTTGTATTTATAGGTCTGATCATAGTTACGGCGTAACTTAATTTGAGAGTTACGTCGTAACTTAATTATCTTCAAAACAGAAGCCTCGTAAAGGTGACTACGGCGTAACATAAGGAATTATTACACCGTAATTGTAGCTCTGCCGTATTGTTGATGAGAGTTATGCCGTAACTAATACGTCCTCTTAAAAGAAGGTTGTTACTTCGTAATGCTTGTGAGAATGTTACGGCGCAGTTGATGGAGGCCTGAAATACTTCATGATCTAGATGATTACAACGTAACTTTAGTTAAGAGTTACGTCGTAACTGCAGTTGAGTTGGTCTTCTGTGACAAAATCCTAGCTACGGCGTAATTGAGAACATGAGTTACGCCGTAGCTTCTTCATAAATAGCATACTAAGATAAAACCGTTAGGAAAATCTCTAAATCCGCGTCTCTAAGCTCCAATGCTCATATTTTACCTGAAAGTGAAATATAAAGGAATACAAGCATAAATCGATATAAATGACATAAAATATGAGCATAACCGGGGTAAATTGACACTAAAAAGTCAGGACTATTTGTTGTTATCAAACAACAATGCAAGGTTTGGTAGGAGTTATAGTCACGGAGAGTCGTCAATAAGAAATTTCAACAAAATGAAGGATCTGTAAGGAGAAATGTTTTAAGAAAGGGGGTCATCTGTGGAAATTGCAGCAAAGAAGGACACATAAAGAAGGAATGCTTCAAACTAGCAAAGTATCTAGTTGGTCATCCTATTCATAGAAAATATAAACTACCAAATGCATCATAGAGGAACAATGTACAAGACAACTTGGTTTTTAAATCAATCAACATGACAGTTACTTAGGGTATCAGTGTCGATTCACCAAACAACCCTCTTACCAAAATGATGCAACAATGTATGCAAGAATGAATCTTTGTAGAATCCATTTAATCAAATGATGCTTATGATGCATAACAACAAGGATGTCTCAGGTATGCCACATTTGAACTCAGAAGGTATGCCTAAACTTGTTGCTACTTATACTACCACGACATATAGACTTATTGCTTCCCATAACACTGCTAGAACTTACAAGGTCATTGCACCTATTTTGATTAATCAAAGGTTTCTTTGGCTAGTTGATAGTAGTATTACAAACCATGTTTTCATATCCTTATCCTCTATGATGTAACACCCTAAATTAAGTATTTTATTACAAGAATGCCATTTGAATTGTTGATTACAACTTTTATAAGCTCAAATGACTTACGAGATTCGTTAGTCAAATTATAAGCATTAAAGGTTATATAAATTCACAACTATGAGAAGATAGTACTTGAGGGACCAAATGTGTTAAATGGACAAAGTATATGTGATATGTTTGGGTCCGTTTGGTTTGTAAGTGGGTTTAGATTAAGATTTGGATTTGGTATAGGAATTGGATTTAAGATTGGATTAGGAGAGAGAAATTACATATATTTAAATATATTTTATAAATTTTTTTAAATAAAAAATTTATTTAAATAATAAAATAATAAAAAATATGAAAAAATATAAAGAGAGATAGGGAGATAAAAGAAAAGGGGTCCACAAAATTAACCAAACCTTGCCAATACCCACTATGTTGGTATACTAGCAAGTTTTCATTCGCTTTATCATTCCTCTTATAAAAAACACAAACCAAACAAATGAATATTGTCACATCAAGCTCAAACCCACTCCAAAGTATTAAACCAAACAGACCCTTATAAGTTAGTGCGACCAAATGAAAAGAGAAGGAACTTGATGGACTACTCTTTCCAAATGATGAAACTTCCAACCAACTTATACTTGGATACTTCTCATAATATCCAAAGTGTTCCAGGATTTTCTAAGGTGTGGTGTGTGTGTGTCGAACCAAGAAGAAATGAGAGGGAAATCATCATGTCTTGATGGTCAAATTAAAGAAGGATTAATGGTCTAATACTTGTAGTGTGTCCCTAGTGATAATCCTTATGCAAGTAAGTACTTTAATCATTGAATTGATGATCTATGAATTAAGGTTCATGCACTTTAAATTAGGGATTTTGGATAAAGATGATTTTAAAACAATTATTAAGATATTATTAATAATATGTTAAGGTCAATTAATGTTTAAGGTGGAAATTAAGGAATTTAGATTATGACCATGAGATGATCATATAATGATAAAGATGGGGTTTGGGTATGCCCATTGGTTATATAAATCCTTATTGAATTGTATTGAATTTATGTGTTAATAGGTGATGGTATGATGTTTGAGTAAGAATAAAAGATTGATGAAGATAATGGCTAGGATGCTATAGAGAGATTGATGGTGTAATCGTTGGTGATGATGCCTTGTTTAGCTTAGCTTGGAGCTAAGGTAAGTAAAATGACACATACATGGTATTATGTGAATTCTAACATGTATTTGTTTATGTGTATGTTTATGTGCTTATAGGAGGAATAATTAAGATAGGATTGACCTATTATTGCCATAGGTTTATCATATCTCGTAAGCAAGAAGGGTTTCTAAAGTGATGGTTTGATGGTAAAATGTTTGGAGGTTATGTGTTTCCAAGTAATGTGATGGTTTAAGATGTTTTAATGCTTACATGTTATTTGATATATAATGACATGTTATGTCTTTTACTTACTATGCTTTTACCGCATACTCGTTAAGATGTTAATGTTTTGTAGGTGCTTTAGCCGAAGGTAATATTTGGATTAAGCTTATATGGGATGGAAATGCAGATTTGCAAGGTTTATGTGTTAGAGCTTAGGTAGATAAAGAGCTCATGACAAGGTTGTTCCTCGAGAGTCTTAAAAGGGTTAAACGTTTACAATATCAAGTCTTGTAATGGTTTAAGAGTCATTTACAGTTATTAAAGCATGTTAAAGTGTTACGGTTAAGTTTAGTATGCAAACGGGTCAAAATGGGTGTTTGGAATAACACCCTTCAGATTATAAAGTACGTTTCCGAGAGCCGTTATGGCCAAGTTAATGCATGAAATTGATATTTATAATGTATTAATGAATTATGGAATTTTTCATATGGTATCCTGTTTGGAAAGTTAGTTTTCTGGAAATTGTGCAAAAGTTTTTCTTGTGCATATATCTTAAGATCTATACTCAACCAATAAATTTTAGTTTAAAAAAGTTCTTCTCTGAGCATAGATCTTAAGGTCTATGCTCAACCCAGAAATTTTAGTTTAAAAGGTTCTTCCCTGAGCATAGATATGCTCAGACCAGAAAGTTGATTTCAAAGAGTTCTTCCCTGAGCATAGATCTAGACCAGAATTTTATAAAGGGTTTTTAGATTTTGGCCATCTTCCGAAAATTCATATATTTTTAATTGTAAGTCATCACGGGTCGTTCCACCCATCGTTTAAAAGGCAATTAAGTCTAGTTTCATATTAAAATATTTTAAAGGGCTGGTTAGTAATACATTGTTGTTAGTTTATAAAAGTATAATAGAAAGTCCGTTATAGTCAAGTCAAAAGTCAAAAAAATTGGTCAAATCGGGCACGGGGTGTAACAACTTGGTGTCAGAGCTTCGGTTTAAGTGAATTAGGTTTCCCTTTATTTTTCCTAAACATAAACCACTAGTAGGTGCGTTTAACGTAAGTGCAAGTAATGTGGAAGGTAATTGTTAAGTTATAAGACGGACCATGTGTTATGTTATATGAGATTAATGAGGTTAAGTGTTGGATATGTTTTATAGTGTTAATGTGTATGCAGTATCATTTCATTTGTGGATTCGATGTGTATAAGTGATATGAACTCCGTGTACTTTGGATAGTGTCAGTTATAGATATGTGATTTTGTGAATGCGTATTATAGTAGAAATGGTGAAATGTGAATGGATGCGGTAAATTATATAATTGTTTATAGAAATGTAAGTAGAAATGGATGAGTATTACGAGTGTGATATTGATGACCAACATGCGGTCTTATTAGTATTTCATGTCTAGTGAATCGCTAATAAGGTGGTATTAGAGAAGGGCTAATAGTGAGTTAAAGTGTCTGATTCTAAGTGTGAACATGTAATGAGGAAAGTGTGTTATATTATGTTGTGATGATAATATAGTTGAATTTGACACTTTGATTGCTAAGTGTCTAATAATAATGAAACTTATTGAATGGGATTAAAGTATGATGGTATGTAAATGATGAGATAGAGTGATATTGATTAATTGCATAATTACTAAATGTGATGTAGGTATGTGAGTAATAAGGTGATGACATGTTGCTTAGTATAACACTAAAGAGATCGTGTTACTGTTTAAAATGAATATAAAGGATAAATGTATGTAATGAGTGTATTGTAGTTGATAATCTATGTAAGGCTTACATGTGGAAAAGTTGGGTAGACTAAAAGCGAGATAGTGAATATGGTGAAAATGGTCAACAAGGGTTGACGGATAAAAGTTATAGTGAAATGTGTAAAGACATAGAAACATGTGAATATAACTAGAATGAAAGTGACAACATGTGCGTTAAAATGTAAATAGCTTGGATTCATTGTTTCAATGTTACAGTGTGAAATGTTAATGGTGGTATCCTTCGGGATTGCCGAGTTAATAATGTTAATGATGGTATCCTTCGGGATGGCCGAGTTAATGATGGTATCCTTCAGGATGACCGAGCTAATGATGTTAAAGATGGGATCCTTTGAGATGGCCGAGCTAATAATGTTAAAGATGGTATCCTTCGGGATGGCCGAGCTAATAATGTTAAAGATGGAATCCTTTGGGATTTGTTAAATATACTTCGGGATGAAATGTATTGCCTTCACCGGCAAGGGGTTGCCTACATCCTTGGCATATAAAAATAATCCCCACAGTGATTCTTATAATGATATGGATCCAAGCTAAAAGGGTAAAAGGTAATGTGAAAAGTAAAAAGGTTTAAAGGATTGTAAGTTAAAGCGTGTAATAGAAGTTGTAGTATTATGCCAGAAGTGTATAAGTAGGATGATTTATAATTTCCTTATTTAAATGGATAGGGGCGCCTTTTCATTTAAATTAAAAAATTATGAATCGCCGAATCGTGATTATGTTTCTTGATTTACATCGATTAGGACGCCTTTCCAAGTAAATGAGAAAGTCTAAATGAGTGGGCTTATGTGTTTCCGACATGGCATGAGTAGGAAAAAGGGGTAGAAATGGGAGTCTAAAAAATTAGTTAGAAGTCATAAGAACTAAGATAGGTGGGATATGAATTAGATCATGACTTAAATTGAGACTTTATATGAAACCTACAATTTAGGTGTCTAAATTACAACTCGAAAGGATTAAGAATTTGTAATGATGTTATAATATTCCTTGTGGCATGATACAAAATGTGTGTAATGATAGTAATAGATGCTAAATATTATTAGCATCCTTATGTGTAAATGTGATGATATGAGTTAAAGTTTGACTTTACGAAGTCAAGTATTGAAATTTCCTATGAGACTTATAGTCTTTGATGAGACGTTATAGTAAAAACGTTAATGGAATAATGGAACAGCCATGGTAGAATGTGAAAGTGTTAGTTAATGTTCACTTATGTAAAGTCAAATTAGTATAATTTTCTCAAGTAACATGTAGTTCGTGATTGAAAACTAATAATAAAGTGAGTAAATGTGTGACGCATTACTAAATGGGTTAGTTAAATGATTAATTTGGTTAAGATGAATATGTCTTGAATGAAATATTGACCATAGTAAGGGTTGATATATGTTTGTATTAAGCGAAACGTAGAACGGGTTAAAGGCATGATTTATGTTATAGTATGTTTAAATTTGCGAGATCACATAGACCGTCGCAACGAGGTGGGTAAGAATTGAAAATGCTATGGGTAAGGTATGATGTGACTAAGTTATGGTTAGTATTAGACAAGAGATTTTGGGGGCGAAACCTAAATAAGGGGGTACAATTGTAACACCCTAAAAAACAAGGCCTTAAGTATTTTATTACAAGAATGTCATTTGAATAGTTGATTACGACTTTTATAAGCTCAAAGGACTTACGAGATTCGTTAGTCTAACCCAATAGTCAAATTATAAGCATTAAAGGTTATATAAATGGTTATAGAAAATATGATGTGTCATAATTATGAGGAAATAGTACTTGAGGGACCAAAGGTTTATATGGACAAAGTATATGTGATATGTTATAAGTTAGTGTGACCAAAAGAAAAAAGAAGGAACTTGAGGGACTACTCTTGACAAATGATCAAAAATCCAACCAACTTAAACCTGGATACTTCTCATAACATCCAAAGTGTTCCATGATCTTCTAAAATGTGTGTGTGTCGAACCAAGAAGAAAAGAGAGGGAAACCATCATGTCTTGATGGTAAAATTGAAGAAGGATTAATGGTCTAATACTTGTAATGTGTCCCTAGTGATAATCCTTATGCAAGTAAGTACTTTAATTATTGAATTAATGATCTATGAATTAGGGTTCATGCACTATAAATTGGGGATTTTGGATAAAGATGATTTTAATAAAATTATTAAGATGTTATTAATAACAGGTTAAGATCAATTAATGTTTAAGGTGCAAATTGAGGAATTTGAATTATGACCATGAGATGATCATATAATGATAAAGATGGGGTTTGGGTATGCCCATTGGTTATATAAACACTTATTGAGTTGTATTGAATTTATGTGTTAATCGGTGATGGTATGATGTTTGCGTAAGAATAAAAGATTAATGATGATAATTGCTAGGATGACTTAGAGAGATTGATGGTGTAATTGTTGATGATGATGCCTTGTTTAGCTTAGCTTGGGGCTAAGGTAAGTAAAATGACACCTACATGGTATTATGTGGATTCTAACATGTATTTGTTTATGTGTATATTTATGTACTTGTTAGAGGAAGAATTAAGATAGGATTGACCTAGTATTGCTATAGGTTGATCATATCTCGTAAGCAAGAAGGGTTTTTAAAGTGATGGTTTGATGGTTTGAAATTCATATTTATAATGTATTAATGAATTAGTTTTCATGTGGTATCATGTTCGGGAAGTTAGTTTTCCGAAAATTGTGCAAAAGTTCTTGCCTAAGCTTAGATCTTAAGATTCATGCTCAACCCTAAAATTTTAGTTTAAAAAAGTCTTCCCTGAGCATAGATCTTAAGATCTATGCTCAACCTATAAATTTTAGTTTAAAAGGATCTTCCTAGAGCATGGATCTTAAGATCTATGCTCAGACCAGAAAGTTGATTTTAAAGAGATCTTCCCTGAGCATAGATCTTAAGATCTATGCTTAAACCATAATTTTATAAAGGGTTTTCAAATTTTGGTCATATTCCGAAAATTCATATCCTTTTAACCGTAAGTCGTCACGGCTCGTGCCACACGTTGTTTCAAAGATAATTAAGTCTAATTTCATTTTAAAATACTTTAAAGGGCTGGTTAGTAATAGATTGTTATTAGTTTATATAAGTGTAAAAGAAAGTCTGTTATAGTCAAGTCAAAGTCAATTTATTAGTCAAATCGGGTACAGCGCGTAACATGTGCACATTGTACAAATATGCTCGCAACCCATATATATCGAATGGGAAACACATATAACTAACCCAAATAGGATCAATGCATATTAATGTTGCCATAACATTACATCATGTACTTTTCATTCCCTCATTTTCATACAATTTACTTCTCTGTTAGCAAATTAGGCACATACATACCACTTTCAATACTTTTCACACCTTTCTCATTTAATTTTCAGGACCATCACATGACGATTACTCATGGGAGACTCTTTAATGGTCTTTACTTCATCAAACAAGAACCCAAAGTGCTATCCTTAACCATTATGTCCATCAACAACAACAATATGGCTCCCTGGTACTCTTTGCTTGGTCATTAATCACTTTCTGTTTTACAAGAAATAAAATCAATTTCAACTTCTTAGAATTGCACTTCACATGCTTGAAACATTTTCCCTTTTGCTAAAAAACATGCTTTATCATTTTCTAAAAGTATTTCACATGCTAATGCTTTGTTTGATTTAGTTCATGATGACATATGAGGACCTTAGTCGTAAATTGTGTCAGTGTAAGAATGAGTTATTAGCATTGTGACCTAGAATGGTGTCTAGTGAAGTAAGATAAGTTTTGTAAATGGTTACAAACTTTAAACAAATAGAATTCAGGGACAAACTCTTATTAAAGGGAGGGTAGTTTTGTAACACCCCAAAACTATTTTTTTAAAGTATTTTAATGTTAAAGTGCCTTGTATAGTTTGACTATGACTTATATTTTGAAGACTTATTTTGACTAGTTAGTCAATGTTTGAAGTAGAAAGCCAAATAAATGGTCAAACTTAAGTTAAGTATTAGTTAAATGGTTTTAGAAAATACTATGTAGCTTAAGTTTTAGAAATTGAGACTTTAAGGACTAAAGATGAAAAATTGATAGAGTAAATCTAGAATTTTAGTTATATTTCTTCTCATTGACTATAAATAAAAGTGTACAAGTATGTTGTATGTGTGTGTGTGGTAACGTGAGATGGAGAAAAATGGGGGAAGAAAAGGATTTTCTAGTGATCATCCAAGTGTGGAATTAAGGTCTAGTGCAAGAATACATCCTTAGCACTCAATCTTCACAAGGTATGATGTCCTAATCCTTGTTATCATGGCATTTTAAGATTAGGGTTCAGGAGTCAAATTGGGAGTTTTGGGTTGTAAGCGTTTTGTGGTAAAGTAGTGATGGTATAATGTCTTGGGCTTAATTCCCTTTAATGTTTTATGATTAAATTGATAATTTAGGGGTTTTTATCACATGATCATGATATGATCATATGCATGGAAGATATAGTTTGAGTTATGTTAATGGGTTGGGTAAACCCTTTTTATTATTTATAATATAGAGATGCTAAGTGTTATGATGATTCTTGGTTAAGGATCAAAGATGTTGATGCTTAAGCTTTAAGGTAGTTAGCTATGGACTCAAGGTAAGTAAGTATGGTTATAATATGTTATGATATTGAATGATCATATTGTGTTATGTATGTGTAATTGCTAAGTGTTTAGAAAGTATGGACTAAGAGGCTTGGATAAAGAGTTAGGATTAGGCTAATAAGATGACTAGTTAAGGCAAGTTCTTGGTTTAGTTTAGGACTAACCAAGGTCTGATAATGATTTATGTTGGTATATGATGTGTTGATATGATTAAATTTGTTATGGTGATGTGTATGCAAGTGATTATGTAAATGGTTTATCAGTCAAGTTTTGATGTGTATGTAATGCGTAATGATTGTATTATATATGATAACTTATTATTACTGGTTATTTACTAAGTGAAAGCTTATGGTTTAGTTCTTAATGCTTTATGTAGGTAATTTTGTGATGCAAGTAAGGTCTTTGCAAAGGACTAGGACTGGAAGCACGAATTTGAAGTATTTGGCTTATGCGTACGAATGTAGTCATGTATACTATGAGCGAAGCAAAGTAAACGCCTAAAGTTTCATTATGTTATAGTCTTTAAAAAGTAGAGTTTTATGGAGCTTTTGTTTTAGTGTTAAAGTTGTATTTTCAGAAATGATAGTGTGTCAAAGTGTTGTGTATAAGTCATGCTTTGAATGTATAAAGGGGTGTTAGGCATAACACTCGTAATTTAGCAAAGTACACTTTCGCATGTCGTTAAGGTCAAGATTGTGCATAACTTTAAAATATATATGATGTTCTAACATATTCTGGAAAGTTTCATGTTGTGTCGAGTTATGGAAGTCGATGTTATGGAAAAATGAGTTTTTAGGACAAAATGTTTTTAGCTGGCGGCCAAAATTATTTGGCCCACGGCTAAATGGCATTTTCAGTTTTTAGGTCATTTTCTAAAAATCATATATAATCAACCTTAGGTCTGTTTGAAACAAGCCACATATTAATGAAAAGGTATTTGAGTCTACTTTCCTATAAAAATATTTTCAGAATTTGGTTTTAAACAAATAAGTAAACTTGATTAGTAACAGAAGGTCAGTTTTGGTTATGTCGTTTATGCAAATAAAAAAATTGTTTTGTTTGAGGCGTTTCACTTATATGCACTGATCCTATTTCAAACACTCTTTAACACATTGATACTATCTCCTTATCACCCACTAACACTCCAAATACCTCACCCACTTCTCAATCAAATTAATCCACCAACACCATATCAACACCACCTCCACCACCGCATACTAGAAAGTCCACCAGACAATCCGACTTACCAAAAAAACTCCAACACTTTCATGTCACACTCCGTAAAACCAAAAATTCCATCCACTCACTAATAAAATTTCATCATTCAAAATACATAAACTACCAAAAAAATTCATCTTTAACTATAGACAATTAATAAACATCATCAATAAAACAGTGAACAACAATCATACACCCATACATCGAGGCTTCAAAAGATTCAAGATGGGTAGATGCAATGACTAAGGAGTTACAAGCTTTGGAATATAATCACACATGGATCCCTACCTCACTCCCCCCAACAAAAGACCCATAGGCTGCAAATGGATATATAGAGTAAAATGTCATTTAGATGGAACAATTGAAAGATTTCAGGAAAGATTGGTGGCTAGGTTTTACTCAGCAAGAAGGAACTGATTACACAGAAACTTTTGCGTCAGTTGCCAAAACGGTTACAGTTAGAACCATATTGGTTATTGTTGTATATCATAACTGACACATTGCTTAATTGGATATTAACAATGCCTTCTTGCATGGAGACCTCAATGAAACATTACCTCAAGGTTACAAACATAATTCTACCATACCGTTGTAAATTATAAAATTCCCTTTATGGTTTAAAACAGGCAAACAGACAGTGGTTTACTAAGCTCACCACCTTGTCTCTTAATCGAGGTTTCGCTTAAAGTTATGTAAACACCTCACTACTTACGTATAGGAAAGGTAATGACTTTTTGGCTCTTGTGGTATATGAGGATGACATTCTTCTTACCGGAAACAATGTTTCTCTCATCAACCACTTTACACAACAACTAGACTCAAACTTTAGCATCAAGGATCTAGGCAATCTCAATTACTACATGGTTTAAAACAGGCAAACAGACAGTGGTTTACTAAGCTCACCACCTTGTCTCTTAATCGAGGTTTTTCTTAAAGTTACGTAAACACCTCACTACTTACGTATAGGAAAGGTAATGACTTTTTGGCTCTTGTGGTATATGAGGATGACATTCTTCTTACCGGAAACAATGTTTCTCTCATCAACCACTTTACACAACAACTAGACTCAAACTTTAGCATCAAGGATCTAGGCAATCTCAATTACTACATGGGCATTGAGTATTTAAGAACCTCCAAAGGAATCACAATGTCTCAAAGGAATATACACTAGAATCGTTACACAGTGCAAACGTATTGGACCTTAAACCATCCCACATACCTATTGATCTTTTTGTTAAACTAAAATGGAGAACCTCTCACAGATCCTACCCTCTAGAGGTGGCAAAACGGGCGGGCCGGGCGGGCATGGGCACGGGCTAAAACGGGCACGGGCTAGAATGGGCACGGGCTTAAACGGGCACGGGCTAAACGGGCACGGGCCAAACGGGCACATGTTATACAAATCGCTTATTAAAAGACCTAAAACGACTAAATAAATTCCTTAAACGTAATATCTTATTTATATTAACAAAAATAAATATATTATATAAAAAAAATCTTTAAAACGATCGTTAATGTTCAACAATTGAGAGAAAAAAAAAGTGTCCGTTTGTGCCCATTTAAGTTTTCAATGGGCTATATATGCCCATTTCAAAAAAAGAAGGGGGCTAAATGTGCCCAAATCTTTTAAAAATGTGCCCATTTAGCCCATCTTTTTGCTTCTGGGCACATTTTGTCACCTCTACTACCCTCTATAGAGCCATTGTAGGAAAACTCCTATACCTCATGATCAAAAGGCCAGGGTTATCATATGCAGCCCATGCCTTAAGTTAAATTAGTCACAGTGCAAGGACTCCTAATTGGCAAGCTCTTATCAAGGTTCTGAGGTACATCAAGTTGTGTCCATGTTAAGGCTTATTCATACCTTTAAATATTACTTTTCAACTACAAGCCTATCGTGGTAGTGACAGCGCAAATTGTTCTGCTACAAAGAGATCCATCATTGGTTTCTGCATCTTTCTTGGCTCATGCCTCATCTCTTGGTAATCCAAGAAGCAGTTTGCTGTTTCAAGATCATCAACTGAAGCAGAGTATAGGGCTCTAGCAGATTGTACATGTGACATTACTTGGCTTCTTTGTCTTCTACGAGATCTTCAAATTCACACCACTACTCCAGTCCCTATATACCGTGATAATCAATCATTTATTTTTTTGGCTTCCAATCCCATTCAACATGCAAGAAACAAACACATTGAGATTTATTGTCACTTTGTAGGAGAAAATATCAAGATCGTCAACTAAAACAAACACATAATCATGTAATAGCATTACAAGTGTTAAATTAAATGTAATAGCATGTAATTGTTTAACCTAGTTGTTTGTTAAACAATTAATATATGTAAGCAAAAGTAGTGCAAAGTTAATTAGTGAATTTAGTTTTAACTTTCCCTCTTTGCATGTAAGTTAGTGTACTATTTCATTTCAATGTGTGAAATTATCATCATTTCCCTTTCTCTCTAAAAAATCCATCCGGGTCCCCTACTTTATGTTTCACGTGCTGGGTTTTTGCTTTCATTTTCAAAATCTTTTTCACCATTTCCCATTTTCTCTGTTTATCAAAAAAATCCATCCAGGTCCCCTACTTTGTGTTTCGCGTGCTGGATTTTTGGGTACGTCTGACAAGAGCATCTATGTGATATAGATACCCTCTCTATTTTGTCACATCATAGGGTTTTGGTTAAAGCGTATAACCCGCTATGCACACCGTACAAGCCCACGATGCACCTAATCATTGGATACCTTCTTTATGAGAAGGTGTGAATAACTTGTCCCCTATATGATATACTTGACGTTTGTATGGAGAAATAAGAATGTGGCCCCAGTAGTATTAATTTGTGCTGTGGTTTCAGCATTTTAGGGGTGTTTTTGTGGTTGTAACAAATTTGGAGTGATGACTATACCTTACTACCTCTTCCTAATTTATCATTTAGGACAAAGCATGTCATATCAAACTGATGTAACCTTATAACCTACCGAGTAATGATATTAATGCCTTAAACAATTTCATTCATGTTTAACATATGACAAGCAATTTCTTGTCTCATTACATCAATCATGTAATTTGTTACTTGTCTCAGTTTTGGCATATGCCAAACTTAATTGTTACCACTCGTTACTCCAATCATTTTATTCACGTGTTACACAAATACTTGCCATTCGTTAGTTTTGCATGACTACTATAAATATAGTATAAGCAAGTTCAGTACTCACCATTTCATACACACTAATATGACAGAAACCAACACTTCCTTATCCTTTACCGTCCAGAGACGTGCACCGGAACTCATCGTTCCAGTAAAAGCCACGCCTAGAGGACTACTACCTCTATCTGACATTGATGATCAAGAAGGCCTTCGGTTTCATATCCCAATGATTCATTTTTATCGTGGGGATCCAAAAATGAGAGAAAAGAATCCAGCGAGTGTGATCAGGGAGGCTTTGGCCAAAACGCTTGTGTTTTACTATCCGTTTGCTGGTCGGCTAAAGGAAGGTCTTGAGCGGAAGTTGATGGTGTATTGCACGGGCGAGGGTGTGTTGTTTATTGAGGCAGAGGCGGATGTTACACTTAAGGAATTTGGGGACGTGCTTCAACCACCGTTTCCTTGCATGGATGAGCTCCCTTACGATGTTCCTGGATCTGATGGCATCATCGATTCCCCTTTGCTGTTGATGCAGGTGAAATTATATGGCATACATTCGATTTCTAACAGATTATATGGCTTCTTATTTTTTAAGCACAAACATTTTGTTGGAATTATATAACATGACTAATCATAAATATAAACAATAAACATCAAGTACACATGCGGAAGCGTAAGTAACATATAATTAATAATTAATTAACTGAAACATAAAAGTGATGCGTACCTTTTAACAATCCATGCAATTAAGGTTTATACAACCCCCAAATAAAGATCAAATTATAAACCCTAATAAGGGTTTATACATGAATCGATTTATCCCTAAATCGATTAGGGTTCCAGTAAAATCCAAAATAGAATTTATTTAGGATCATGTACGCGCGCATTGTTAGCGATTCAATTAGAATGCTAGTTCAAGTCACAAATAAAGCACGAAACAATGTTCAGGTTTTAATAAAATAAATCAGGTCGAACCCTTTTATTTTATATATATTGTCGATCCACTAATATGCAAGGAAGGAGTATATAATATATGCATGTGCATAAACTAGATTCATGCATATATAATCATTATTAAACCAACTATAGTACATACATATATTCACTGTCAATTCATTAATAGAGTGAATAATGAAAAGGATGAAAAACATGCATGGCAAGACATGCCCATCACTATTGCACGCATGGCCCCAATTATGACAATCTATCAACATAAAATAGTAATAAACGATTCATGTAATCTCTAATTTAAAGGGTTGTGTGTCGCTCAAATACAGCTAGTAGAATCACCCAAGAATTAGACAAAAGGGTGTGTTTATATAGCATTTAACCTCGTCCAACAAGTCATTACTAGCCCCTCCTTAAATTACAAAACTCTACACTTAACCTCCTCCTTTTTCTTGTTCGACCATATAAATATTTCGTGACTTAATATAATTAAATCTCATACACAACGCATGCAATCCCATAGGTCTCGAGTTCGATCCTAACATACGTCTATTAATTTATGTCCATAAACTAAGAGCTCCCACTTGGACATACCTTAATAGTGTAAGCACATCGATTGGTGTCTAGCAACACGTTGATGCCTCTAGTACAACTAGAGTAAGGTCTCCTGAAAGAACCTTTTAATGATTCATCATTATTATTATTATTTTGTTACAAATACCATGTTAAATAAATATATGAATTTAAGTCAGTCTTTATTCAGCTATTCTGTTTTTCGTTGTTAGTGATTGAACAAGATTATCAAATCTTCTGAACATATTCAGGGGAGATCTTGGGTGTGGCCACACAAACATCTTTTCAATCCTACGAGGGGCCCATCAGTATTAAACTCCAAAATAAATTTGAATGAACAAATTCTATTTAGACTACAAGAATGACTCACAAACTGCAAAGCTTCTAAAACAACCCTTATGACTACCATTACGCTTTTAGCGCGTTGTTCCACAGAAGTGCACTACATTCATGAAACTTATCTGGTATCTCAAGTCTGAGGATAACTATTCATGATTTACTTAATAACAATATCCATAAAGTAAAATCATGTAGTTGGGATAAGTCCTATACTCAATTCATTGAATATCGTCTGAAATTGGTATGCTTTCTCATCAATATACTTTTAAGTATATTCTATCAAATCAATCAGATTTGTCTTAGTTTAATGATACTCCCATATCATTAATAGATAACGGACGATTTAAAATAAATAAATTATTCACGGATTAAACATGCAAATATAGGATACAATATATTATAAAATCAAACATGCCAAGTATTTTAATTCATTATAATAATTGTTTAACATCCCTTATCCAAATACTAAATAGATCAATTAATGAAAATTCTAGTTGATGAATTATACCTCAAGTAATGACAATCATACTTGTTGACAAGGCATAAATCAACCAACTTAATCTATCGTAATTTTAAGAATACTTATTTCAAGAATTCAATTAGTGAAGTTCTTGTATATGTGCATTCAATAATCTACATAATAATTCATAAAGTGTGTGACATCTTCTACCACCAACTTATGACAATTTAAACTTTCAAACATTTTTAAAGTTTTAAAGTATTCTTAGTATTTAATGTATAATGCAACTGTGTTCTTAGATAGCACAACTAGTTCACATGGCCATTAACAATGATGAAATCCTACCATGACTAGTATTGAGTGTCATCTCAATTAAACCAGCATCATTGTATACATAAAAAAATATGCTCTTTAAAACTCCGCAAACCTTAATATCTATTATGTAATGTTTGATGCCTTCCAAACTTTTGTAGCTGATGAGAATTTGTACAACAATTAAATATTGTTCATTCATAGAATCTAGGAGCAATTCCTGGCCGAGGAATGTAATTCTAAGTCCAAACATATTCTATTAGAATATTCATTACACAAGTTATCTAATAACTTTCAGTTTAGATATCAATGTTGTCAAATCATCTCTCATTCAAGAATGATACAATAATTTTAATACACAACATGATGTACATGATGAATCTACAGGTCAAACTTAAATTTCATTCATGTTCTATCTTGTCAAAAGATATGTATCCATTTTCCAAATGATATATCATGTTTTATTATTATCATTTACCGCACATGCTTAATAATAATAATAATAAACATATATTCCAATGTTGTATGTTTTATTTTCAAATCTTTCAAGTGAAGTTTCATTCCAATTTAAACTTAACTTTTAGCTTAGATGGAATATTATTATCCAAAATATAAGATTTTATGAAAATATACATAATACTCCCACTAGCTTTTAGGAATATTAGGAGTTATCTTGTTTTAATTATCAAATCAAGACTTTGATTTAATAATTAAACATAAAAATAATCTCCTAGATGCATGCATTAATCCATTCATAAATCATTGCATTTTGTACACACTTATATGAATTCAAAAATCCTTTCGATTACTTACCGTCCTCGCTCAAGTAATTTTTTCAAGAAAGAGTTTTGATATTCCATTGTCATTTTTCATATTATTAAAAATATGTATGACAATAATCATCTTTATATGTTTAATGTGCCTAAGAAAGAATATTAAATCACAATTAATTGCTTAAGTATGATTTATAATCTTGTCATAAGACATGCATTAAACATGTGTACAATATTGTCCATATGATTTCTACATAGAGATTTAAACCACTAGGGTTTTACATCTCTTCGAAGAAACTCATCTTCATTCTCTAGTCTAACTATTAAGATAAAGAAGTTTCCAAAAATTGATTATCTTTATGGACAGCATCTTTAACATTCATATTATGAATAAACCCAATTCAATATTTGGTAATACATCATAATGATTATCAGGTTTACCATAATCCTATGACTCATATTTCTCAGCATATCAAACAAATATCTGAGATATCAATGAATGAGGATTCCATAATCTTGAGGTTAATATTTCATGTCTAGCCTCATCACGATATTTACTAGTGTATTTCAGAAGATTATGTATCTTGTAATTTTATCTTTTCAAGATAAAAACTCCCACTTGCCTTTTGTAATATATAGACTATCTATATATACTTATCAAGTAGAGCAACAATACAATGTTCTCTTTTGAGACATTACAAATACATATTGACAGTTTCTGACTTTAGATTGTTAATAATCACTCTTCATGAGAAGTTTTAAAAATTCAGAACTTCAATTTTAAAACTTAATGTGATTCATCACATTCCATAACAAAATGGTGTTTTATTAATCTTCTAGGTTGGAGTCATATTGAGTATATTCAATCCATACTCAATTTTATAACCTTGATTACTTTTAAGAAAGAAATTGTGGTTATCTTGAATCAAACAAATCAAATAGAGTTTGATTCTCCTAACTGAACATACCATTAGCTTGTGGTATTCCATTAGAATTAATATTGTAAGACAATCTAACAATATGTAAGATAAACATATTCCTTTTGGCTTACCTATTTGCCAACTAAGTCAACTTAATGGTATAATAGACTTTCCAAGCCAATTGCATGCATTATAACCTAAGTACTCTTTGACAAAGTCACTTCATATCCATGTCTCATCAAGAAACATAAACTGTTATAATCCCATTATACGTTATAACTCATTGATAAACTCAATGACTTCTTGTATATGTCTTAATTAAAAACATAACAAGTTAACGTCTTACTTTATTATAAGCCTTAAAAGACTACATTGTTTATATCTTTACAATGAATCATAAACATGTTTAACTAAATTAATTATGAACACAACTTTTGGTTTCAATAGTAATTTCAAGTTAATTTATTACTTCACAATAATGTAGGACTACATTATTTTTCATTTATTTATGTCATTCCAAAATATATAAATATAGAAATTTATTTATTATTCGTCATTCCAATAATACATAATTAATTAGTTTGAAGTAGTCTTATATATTATCATGACACATGTTCTAAATACTTGTCTAATTTAGAAACTGTAAATTTATTCCAGATACGATCTCACGTAACATGGAGATTTACCTTGTTGTTGCAATCTAGATAAGCTCTCACCTAACTTAAATTGAAACACCAAGTGTTTCTTGGATTAGATATGTATAAGTCATATTAAAACTTTAATCTCTTATCTTGCAGTCAAGAGAATCCGTTAAATCATATTTCTATGTGTTGTACCTTGCATACAATAAAGATTTCTCCCACTTGTGCATGGAACAACATCATGTAGCAGATAAACAACACTACACACGTTTGTTTATTTGATCAATATGATCGTGTCATTGATATTAGCATAACTAGTAGATGTACTGTCTATTAAGGAAATGTTCATGACTATCCTTAAAAACATAAGTGTCTACAAGTGGAAAGTAATGTAGATTACTACCAAGATGACAAAGCTTGTAGCTCCCACTGAATTAGAGATCATTACGATAATTCCTTATTCAGTTATAAGAACACAATGCTCCCACTGGATTTGACAACGTTGTAAGTATTTCATTAACCAATGAAAGAAAATATTGTGCTTTTAACTTTCCTACACCTTTGAATGTCCATACGTAACAATTACTTATGCACTAAAAAGTGTATTCTACTACGTAAATGATGGACTATCCATCAATGCTATTAACTTGAAAAATTGGGCATGCAATTTCTTTCTTAATAGGTCTACTATTGCAACAATTGTATGTAGTACTTTTAAATGGTCAAAACGGAATAACTAGATAAAATATACTAGTTTGTCTTTTATCAATTTTGCAGTAATTAGTTTAGCTTCTAATTTAATAACTCAGAAAATGTGCAATTTTCTTAACTATTAAAATTTGCTTATGAGTTATGCATTTAGAATTTAGACAATTCTAATTTTCCTATCATACTTTTCTCATTCATGAAAAGAAATAGGATTGAATCTCACTCTTTTCTCATGAAAAGAGGACTAGGTTTATTCTTTTAGTAAAGTTGACTCTACCAAAAACCCTTACAGGTGTAGATCAATTTACAAATGCAAGAATAACCCACGTTTATGATTTAATGTTGCATTAATACATTTAAAGAATTAGCAAAATTCAATTTTAGTATTTTCGATAATTAAACTTTTCAAGAAAATAAAATACCCAAGGTAATATTCATATAACCATAGAATTTTATCGAAAACTAGGATCTAAATTATCATAGTTCCATTACATCAGTTGATCTGCTAGCAATGAAAGCACATAATAAGGTAATCTGTCGAACAATAATTGGCAAACAATTTCCAATTCCTAGATCATTATGGGATTTACATTGCCAAACAATATTGCAATGTAAACATATTTTATCCCCATCTTATGCCTTGAGTCCAGGTCTCACTTACTACTCAATTTAAGGCCTAATTTAAAGAACTGCAAATGTGTCCAGTTGAGATCTCACACAACATGAAGATTTACCTTTCCATTACAATCTCGCCAAGTTCTCACATGACGTAAATTGCAACTTCAAGTGTTCCTTTAACTAGATGACATTAACTTAATTTTAAAGGGTACTAATTTTGATGTGTATAATCAAAATATGTAACAGCATGCATACAACTTCGTATCAATAGTTTTAATAAAAAACTTTTTATTAACCAATTCACAAAGATTAAATTAACAAAGTTTTGATTGAGGTATTGGTTTCACCAAACAAAGAATTTACCTTTAACTATCGTCCATTATATCGTACTTTTTAATAAGTCCAAAGACTTAGTGTTTCGGATAATTACCACAAAGTGGCGCATGGAATCAAAGCTAATTCACCCTTAAGATGATTTTGTACATAAAATAGCCTACTTGGTAACTCTAATTTGACGCACAAAGAAGCGGAGAATTTGGTCAGCGCGAAGCATTAAACCTCCTTCTTTCGGTTCACAATTTAATACGCTCCTCTCCTTATACCTCTATTATAGTTTGTCAAAATTGGATGAGTCGTTCTCACTATTTGGTACAAAACTCATCACTCAATTAAACTCTTGAAAAATTAACTCTTCAAATAAACAAATCAAATTTCACCATTGTTTAGTCCAATTTATTTTTCTATTCATGAAATTACCCTTTGCTTAAAACTCGTCATACAAAAAAAATAAACAAGTACAAATAAAAAATAAAACACCAAAATGCACATTACATAAATAATATGTGTAAACAAGTAGCCACATTCAACTTATTCGATAAAACCTATTAATAATCAATTCTAGGTTAAATTATGTATATATTAACTAGGGCTTTCACTTACAAAAGGAAGTCAGCCACATACATCGACGAATCGATTGCGTAGGGCATAGTCAAACATATATCAAATTGCACATAATTGATTCATTAATATATATATATATATATATATATATATATATATATATATATATATTGAGATCTTCCCCAATTCAAGAATTATCAAAAGCATACATATGATAAATAACTTAACAATTAATAATTCAAGCAACAATCCATGACGAACATGCATGTCTCATCATGGATACAACATAACACTTATTCAATTAGTCACAAGATCGCATACAATTCCATGTCACATAACAATTATTCACGAATTAATTCATGTAACATATATACAATTCTAGGTTTAATTGTCAATTAACAAAACAATTTTATAAACCCTAAAGAATTATATAAATTGACTTAAAAAAAATTTAGGGTCGACTTTAATTAATATTTTTTTAAACCAACTAGGGCAAAAGCCCTAACCCTAGAATTAGGTTTTTGAAACAATAACCAAACCCTAGAATTAATCATATCAAACACAATACAATATCCGTTTTTTTACGTGTTTAGTAATTAATTACTCATTAAACAAAGCTCGTGATGCCACTGTTTGAATTATATAACATGACTAATCATAAATATAAACAATAAACATCAAGTACACATGCGAAAGCGTAAGGAACATATAATGAGCAATTAATTAACTAAAACATAAAAGTGATGCATACCTTTTAACAATCCATGCAATTAGGGTTTATAAAACCCCCAAATAAAGATCAAATCATAAACCCTAATAAGGGTTTATACATGAATCGATTTATCCCTAAATCGTTTAGGGTTCTAGTAAAATCCAAGGTAGAATTTCTCTACGATCATGTACGCACATATTGTTAGCGATTCAATTAGAATGCTAGTTCAAGTCACAAATAAAGCACGAAACAATGTTCAGGTTTTAATAAAATAAATCAGGTCGAACCCTTTTATTTTATATATATTGTCGATCCACTAATATGCAAGGAAGGAGTATATAATATATGCATGTGCATAAACTAGATTCATGCATATATAATCATTATTAAACCAACTATAGTACATACATATATTCACTGTCAATTCATCAATACAGTGAATAATGAAAAGGATGAAAAACATGCATGGCAAGACATGCGTATCACTATTGCACGCATGGCCCCAATTATGACAATCTATCGAAATAAAATAGTAATAAACGGTTCATGTAATCTCTAAATTAAAGGGTTGTGTGTCACTCATATACAACTAGTAGAATCACCCAAGAATTAGACAAAAGGGTGTGTTTATATAGCATTTAACCTTGTCCAACAAGTTATTGCTGTTGTCCCTAGTCGATATAAGTTGCAAGATAGTTTACTGAATAATAATTGTATTATCGATCCAACATTCAAACATATACATGTACATCGTATATATAGCCACCGAACTATTGTGACTTTTCATGAACGGGTGTAACCGAAATAACTAACTTCTAACTACCTTTAACTGAATAGCGGTTATTAACTAACTAACTAACAAGTTCAGCCCTTAGGCTTTTCGTTATTACATATTGTAATGAGCCAATGAGCGAGATTAGGTCCACCTTCTCCTCCTTAATCTCGATCATTGCTTCGTCCTAGATCTTGAACTCCGAGCATTTGTCGCATAGTGACAAATTTCAGCCTTGGTAAAGCTTTAGTTAATATATCAGCTCTTTCTACTTCGTCACTGACGTGTTCCACATTGATGTGTCCATTCTCTACGCATTCACGAAGAAATGATAGCGAATGTCGATATGCTTACTTCTTCCATGAAAGACTGGGTTCTTGACGAGTGCTATTGCTGAGATGTTATCAACCTTTAGTGTTATTCTTTCCTCCTTCCAACCCGTTATTTCACTAATTAGCCGTTTTAACCATAAAGCTTGACATGTTGCTCCAGTAGCTGCCATGAATTCTGATTCACATGCTGAGAGTGCCACTGTTGGTTGCTTCTGAGTGCACCAGGTAATAGGTGATTCTCCAAAGTAGAATACAATTCCAGTAGTTCCTTTTCCTTGATCGGTATTGATTCCATAACTACTGTTACTATAACCTGTAATTTTACAGCAGCCGTCTTTCTTGTATATAATACCATGCTCCTTTGATATATCAGATTACTTGATTTTTTACCTTCAAGTGATGATCCGTTGGTTCTTGCATAAATTTGCTGAGTAGTCCGACTGAGTAACTTAGATCTGGTCTAGTATGTAGTAGATACCTAAGACAATCAATAAGGCTTCTGCAATAAGTTGCGTCAAATAAGTTTCCATCTTCCGCCTTGACCAACTTAGTACCCGGATCCATAGGTATCTTTGTGTCATTACTTTCCATCATACTTGCATCCTTTAAGATTTTGTTGATGTAACCTATTTGCTTGATTGTAATCTCGCCTTCTTTCTGAGTAACTTCTATCCCGAGGTAATAAGCCAACAATCCTAAGTCACTCATTTCAAATTTTTCTTTCGTCTTGGATTTAAATAAGTCTATTTCCTTCTTTGGAGTGCCCGTGATTATCAAATCATCAACATGAATTCCAACTATCACTGTGGAAGTCTTGCTTTTCTTTGTGTAAACTGCTTGTTCGAGATTACATTTCTTAAAGTCTAATTACTTTAACGTTTGATCAAGTTTCATGTTCCAAGCTCGTGGTGCTTGCCTTAAGCCATATAACGCTTTCGTGAGCTTGTAAACTTTCCTTAAATTTCCTTGTTGTATGAAACCTTCAAGTTGTGTAACGTAGACTTCTTCCTTCAATTCTCCATGTAAAAATGCTGATTTGACATCCAAATGATGTACTTACCATCCATGGTATGCAGCCAGTGCTAAGATCAAATGAACTATCTCAATGCGTGCAACTGGTGCAAATACTTCGTCAAAGTCTATTCCTTGTTCCTGTACATATCCTTTTGCTACTAATCTTGCTTTGTATTTGATGATTTCTCCTTTTGCATCCTTCTTGGTCTTAAAAACCCATTTGAGTCCTATTGCCTTATGATTTGTAGGCAAAGTAGTAAGAGTCCATGTGTTATTCTTGTTGATTGAAATGTTCAGCTTCCATGGCCTCAATACATTTTTTATCCGTTGATGCCTCCTTGTAGTTACGTGGTTCTTCTTCCGTAAATAGCAGACTTCCAGTTTCAACTATACGTGCATTCTCATATACTTTAGTTAAGTCTTTAAAACCTTGTACTGGTGTATCATCAAATCTATTTTCTGAGTTTCCTAATGAACTAATAGTAGCTTTCTCCTCTTCTGAGTTTGGGTTGTAAGTATATGTTTGTGGGGTAATTGGAGAGTTTGGAGCAGTAATTGGTTCATGTTCTTATGTATCGTTATTATTTTCTGAGTTGACTGATGTAGTGTTTTCATTGTCGACTCCTTCTACCACAAAACTTGCCCAACACATGCCTTGTGTACTTGTTTCCTCTCTGTTGGTCTCCCAATCTCACGGTTTTGTTTCCATAAACTTTACATCCTTGCTAACATGTTTCCTTTTTTCCTTTTGGATCATATAGTATGTATGTTTTTTATCCTTACTCTACGCCTAAGTAAATCATGGCTATGCTTCAATCATCCAACTTTTGCAATTGAGGTATTGTTATCTTCGCATAAGCTGTGCATCCAAATATCCTTAGTTTTTCCAGATTTGGTTTTCTATTGTAGAGTTCCTCATATGGAGTTTTATCCACCAGGTCTCTTGTAGGTACCCTGTTTAATATGTAAATGGGCATTGTCTGACTACTTTCGCCCAAAAGTTTAGCGGTAACTTCATTGCTTTCATCATACTTCTAGTGGTAGATAGCACTGTTCTATTTCTCCTTTCTACGACTCCGTTTTGTTGTGGTGAGTAAGGTGCCGTCAATTGTCGTGCTATTCCATTTTCTTTATAGTACTCGGTGAATTCATTAGATGTGAACTCACCTCCCCTATTTGTTCTTAGCATCCTTAATTTTGTTCTCATTTCCTTGAAAGTGTTAAATGCATGATCTTTCGATGTCAGAAAGTAAGCCCACATGAACCGTGTCTGAGTCGTCCACTAACAAGAAAATGAGTTTCTTTCCGGAGTGTGTGGCTGGACTTATAGGGCCACAGAGGTCTCCATATACTAAATCTAAAGGGTTCTTTGACCTGAACTTAGCTTGACTTGGAAATGGGGTCCTACTGTGGTTTCCTAATAAGCAGGCATCACAAATTTTTCCTGCATGATTTATTCTTGGTATTCCTTGTCATCTTATTGATGTCCTCAAAGTTTAGATGACCTAATCTAGCGTGCCACAACCATGCTTGGTTATCTACATTTCCTAAGAGACATAAAGGTGTTTCTATTTGCAGTCTGATGTTGTAAAGTCTATTCTTAGATCTTTCAATCTTCATCAACAACTTCTTATTCTTATCATACAAAGTTAGTTGGTTTCCTTCCATGATGATTTTACATCCTATCTCTGTGAGTTGTCCTAAACTTAGTATGTTGCTCTTGAGGTTTGGAATATAGTATACATCTGATATAATCTTTTGCTCATGATTCCTACATCCTAACAATATAGAGCCTCTTCCCATTATTTCTACATATGATCCATCTCCAAAACGAACACGTCATGTTATGCTTTTATCTGAAATGACTCTTACCTGAAATGACTCTTAGTCATAGTCATATGTAGTTACTTGCACCATTATCTAAATTGCAGAATACTTGCATACATTTGCTTTGCCATTAATAATGATGGTTCTTCATCTTCTAGGATAAGGTTTGATTGTTCCTGAGTTGTCGATGATTGAGTTCAGTCCTTTCTAAAATGTCCAAGTTTCCTACACTTGTGACATTGTACTTTGCTCATGTCCCACTCACGCTTATTCCATTTTGTGTCTGTTTTTGCTTTGTGAGTTGAGCCTTCCTCTTTTGAGTCATATTTATTTCTATTACGTTGCTAGTTTCCTCGTGAAAAGTTTGATCTGCCTCCGCGATTACCGAATTGCCTTCCCCTTTTCGAGTGTTCGCCGTGTGCGAATAGTAAGTTTTCCTGGCTTTCTACTTGTCCTCCTTTTCGAAGTTTTATTCTCTCCTCAAATGCTTTGAGTTTTCCAATGATCTTGTCTAAGGTGACTTCGTCAAGATCACTGTTTTGTTCTATAGATGCGACGATTTGAATGAACCGATCTGGTGTGGAGTCAAATAGTTTTCGTACTAAAAGTGATTGGTCCAAACTTTTTCCTAATTCTTTTGCCTTAATGGCATAGCTGTTTAGTTTAGCGGTAAATGCATCCACTGGGTCGTCCTCTTTCATTTGGAGTGTTTGAAATCCAATCATCAATGATTGTAGGCGTGCTTGATGCACTTTCTCTTCTCCAACGTGTCTCTTCTTTAACGATTCCCATAGTTATTTTGCTGATTTACATCCCGCGACTTGTCGTATCACATCTTCGGTCAACGCTTGGTATAGAAAAGCAGTTGTTGCCTTATCCTTTTTCTCATCTACTTGCGTATCTTCCTTAGGTTCTATCATCTCCCATAATCCGTTTGCTTCAAGTATGACCTTAATTTGGATGGTCGAAACGGTGTAATTTGTCAATTTTAACGTGGGTGATTGGTGCTACGGGTTTTTGTGTTATCAAAGCGCTACTAAGATCTTCGGTAGACATCCTATCTGTACGTATGATCTTCACTTTCTAGCGTATGGGATTTCCTAATAGTATGGGATTTCCTAATAGTACGGGAAACAGAAATATACTAAAGTTTGGGAATTCCTAATAGTACGGGAACTATAAAATTTATACTACTAGTATGATAGAAATCCAAGAAATTTAGATTTCTAACCTGACCGTTGTGTTATATCACAACTGTATTCCCTTTTTCTGTGTCGGTCCTTGAACGCCGCTACCCACAGAAATTTTCTCCTTTCTTTTTGTTCTTTCGATCTCACGTTAATATCACCCAAGCATAGAAACATTGCTTTTTTTTTGTTGTGTCGATCTTCCACAATCGTTACCCACAAAACTCCTTTCCTTTTTTTGTCTAGGTCTCACGCTGCTATCATAGGATAGAAGCGTTGTGTTTTCTTTCTTCGCGTCGGTCTTCCTCTAACAGTCGTTGTTGTTGTTTTTTTTGTGTCGATCTTTCAAAGTTGCTTCCCACAAAAGTAATGTACAACAATCCTTTTTCCTTTTCTTTCCTTTTTGTGTCGGTCTTCAACTAGCTGTCACCCACAAAAGTTTGTCCACCAAATCGCGGTGTATTCTTGGGCCGTATTATTTTTCCTTCAATCGATCATGTGTTCCTCTTCTCCTTCAAGAGTAGATTGAAGTCATTTCAAGTTTGCAACTTCCGTTGGTTCTGATCGTGCACTACCTTCTCTAACGTATTCCAATTTCGTGTTTGTTTTGATAGCGAGTTCCACCAAAACCTTTTGAGGTTCGTGTTTGTCTTTCGTTCACAGCTTTTGGAATCAACCAGCGTGTGTAGGCTCTGATGCCAAATGTTGTCCCTAGTCAATATAAGTTGCAAGATAGTTTACTGAATAATAATTGTATTATCGATCCAACATTCAAACATATACATGTACATCGTATGTATAGCCACCGAAACATTGTGACTTTTCATGAACGGGTGTAACCAAAATAACTAACTAAAATAACTAACTTCTAACTACCTTTAACCGAATAGCGGTTATTAACTAACTAACTAACAAGTTCAGCCCTTAGGCTTTTCGTTATTACATATTGTACCGAGCAAATGAGCGAGATTAGGTCCACAATTGCTAGCACCTCTTTAAGTTTCAAAACTCTATACTCAACCCCCTCTTCTTTCTTGTTCGACAATATAAATATTTTGTGACTTAATATAATTAGATCTCATACGCAACGCGTGTAATCCCATAGGTCTCGAGTTCGATCCTAACATACGTCTATTAATTTTATGTCCATAAACTAACGCTTTTTTGGCAAGTACACAAAATATTATGACTAATTTGTTCATAGTAACTTTGAGAAAGAAAACATACCATTCATCAGTCACTACGCAAAGTTCTGAATTTGAGAATAAATATAACTTCAATGTTTTTACATATTACACAATAATCACTGTTTAGTTGAACTGGAAAGTTGGTGCGTATTAATAGGTGACAAGACTCTCATGTGGTGGCTTCATCTTTGCTTTAAGATTCAACCACACTATGAGCGATGCAGCAGGACTCGTACAATTCCTGATTGCATTATGTGAAATAGCAAAAGGTGCATCAACGCCATCAACGTTACCTGTGTGGCGAAGGGAGTTGCTGTCAGCGAGAGACCCACCGCGCGTGACTTGCACTCATTATGAGTATGAAGAACTTGTTGATACCAAGGGCGTAGTGACACCACTAGATGACATGGCACATAAGTCCTTTTTCTTTGGCCCTGCTCAGATTGCATCCATTCGTAGGTTTCTTCCATTACACCTAAAAAAATGTACCACATTTGAGGTGTTAACAGCTTTCATTTGGCGTTGTCGTACCATTGCTCTCCAGCCCGACCCTGAAGATGAAATGCGTATCATGTGTCTCATCAATGCACGGAAGAAGTTCAACCCTCCCATCCCTGTAGGATATTATGGAAATGCTTTTTGCTACCCTGCTGCCATTTCAACTGCTCGAGACCTAATTAACAAACCATTAGGTTATGCTTTAGAGCTTGTAATCAAAGCGAAATCTAATGTCACCGAAGAGTACATGAGATCTGTTGCTGATCTAATGGTAACCAAAGGACGACCCCTTTTCACAGCTGTTAAAAGCTATCTCATATCAGATGTAACCCATGCTGGATTTGATGATGTTGATTTCGGCTGGGGGAAGCCTACCTTTGCAGGGCCTTCTATAGCAGGAGTAGGCGCTTTTCCAAGTGCTAGTTTCTATATACCATTTACAAACTATAAAGGCGAGTCTGGAATTGTGGTACCAATATGTTTGCCAAAAGTCGCAATGAATAGGTTTGAACAGGAGATAAATAGTAACATGTTTGTGCAAGAAGGCAACTTAGTTCTCCAAGAGAACAATTTACCGGCTAGCTCCAAACTATAATCATTATGTTGTGATTGAGTAGGCAATCGTGTTATGCAGCATAATGTTATTAAAATTGTTTGTGTACAATATTTAAGTGGTTGTATTGTAATTATGCTGTGATACATGTTCTAACTATTTATGAATATAAAATACTATTATGTAATGGGAGAGTCCTTCCGGCATGGTGTCCCATTTTCACGCATGCTTGAGTCCAAAAAGGGAGCATCGGTGGTGGTGACTCCCGGTTGAGGAAGATAATGACGTAGTGTGATTATAGCCTTTACATGAAGTTTAAAGTTTGTGGCCTGCTGGAATTTGTAATGGATGGGCTAAAGAAAAAAATTATGTCTTTTAAGTATTGTAGTTTACAATATCCAAACTAGAAAACATGACGTAAAATAGTATTTCTTCATAAGTTTCATGTCTAACTATTCTTTACATAAATAATAACAATGTTAGCTTATGGACCACTAATCATGTCCGTGTATGCATGAAGTTAACCTATTAAACACAACTAATAATTATATTTTAATGACATTAATTCGGTGTCAACCATAAGTTTTATAATGTATATATTTCACTAGCTTATTGACCCGTGGAATCACGGGGTTTTTAAAGAATTTTTGAATCAAGAAATTAAGTGTTAGAATGAAGTAAGAAATAACAACGAATGTAAAAACTTTGAAATGTTTTGTGAATACAACAATAATTTGTAACAAAACGATCGTATAAACTACAATGATTGTAAATATCTATGTAATGAATGTCCATTTTGTGAATTATATCTCTCAATAGGCGTGACTTGAAACTTCGAAGCAATCCAAAGATGAATATGAACCTACACATCACATGCAATGGGAAGAGATCTAGTGAGAAGAGAAAATCAAATGAAAAGAGTGAGAAATATTCTTGGCCACACATTTCAAATAAAAAGAAGAAAATTAAAGAGAGATGCATCTACTTTTGTAGATGCATATGAAATGTGCGGTTGTGGTTTCTTCTCATCTTTCTTATTTTAATTTTATTTCTCATTTGATCCTTATTCCACATGCAATTACTAAAGATTATTAGTAGTGCATTGTATTAACGTTTAAATAAATAATATTGTTGCTTACAAAAACATTTACTTGGTATATATTCCATTATTCTTAAAACCGTTGTAATTGTTTATTAAACATATATTTGAAAGTGCAAAGGACATGCGCACAGTGTTAGTTCTAAATCAAATTTAGTTAAATATACATGCCTACATACAATATGTAAAAATCTCATGTATGTTTTTGCATTTCACAGTAACCTCTGCTTTTACATTGTCGTGTTTTAATTTTAATATTTATAATCTCATGCATATATGTATTTTCGGTATTATAATCAATTAAATTTGAGTTTAGCCGTATTATTTTTTTTACCCGTATACGCACTTGTTATTAAACGTGGATTGTAACAACATTGTTTTCTTTATATCCTTACTTAAACTTTTGAAAAAGAATTATATGAGTATCTATTGTATATACAATCACGTGTATTCATATACATATCAAAGTAAATAATGCTTTTATTTAAATATTTATATTGTCCGAATACATTCATTTAATCAATGATGATAATATTTATAATAAAAACAATAAAAATAAATGTTGTTTCAAGAAAACAAATATAAACTTTAAGAGGTATTTGTTCTTAGAATTATAAAAACTCATAATTTTACACTTACTTCCATGAAATTATATTTAAAATTAGATTCTTTCCAAACAAACTAATTTTTTATAAGGCCAAAATAAAATAAAATGGTAGAAAATCACAATGACAAAAGTTCAATGCAAAATCATTTTCTTTAAAGAACAAATGGTTAAATTTCCTCCATTTAATCATTTTAAATCTGATGGTTTAGATTAATTCTTATTAAAAAACGGAAGGGTTTTATATTTAAAATTAGATTCTTTCCAAACAAACAAATTTTTTATAAGGCCAAAATAAAATAAAATGGTAGAAAATAACAATGACAAAAGTTCAATGCAGAACCATTTTCTTTAAAGAACAAATGGTTAAATTTCCTCCATTTAATCATTTTAAATCTGATGGTTTAGATTAATTCTTATTAAAAAACGGAAGGGTTTTTTAATAATTATCTAACTCCACCTAACACCCACCATTCCCACACTCACACTCATACACTCACAGACTCTTTATTTCTCTCTCATCAAAATTTTCGTCTTCAAGATCTAAACTCTATCCACTTCATAAGTTCAATAATAACCAAATTCAACATGTAGAAGCCGTACAAAATAATATGTTCAAAATAAGAAGAACTGAATTTGTTCAAAATCAGACTCCATGGTGAGTTGAAGATGTGGCGGTGGTTTGGTGACGTGATTCGTCGAAAAATGACATGGTTAGATGGCGGGAAAAGTGGCGGTCAGAGGCGGATTTATATAGAAATGATGTATGAAGTTATTTGGTGTAACACCCCTAGTTTTGAATAGCAGCAGAAGCTAGACGTGGGTATTACTTCATAGCACATAGTACAAGTTATAGAAAACGACTCTAAATGAGACGTTTTGAAATAAATTATCATTCGATTAATATAACATATCAGATTTACAAAGAGGTCCCAACAAGTTCAAAGTACATAAGTAGTACAACATGAAAGTTTTTAAAGTTGATCGGATGATAATGATATGCAAAGTCTTCAAACTATCCGTGCGCCTTCAGTGCGAGCTTAGACCTTAAGGACCTGGGATAAAACATGCTAAAAAGTCAACACAATGGTTGAGTGAAGTTCATAAGTTTGAAGTAATGGAAAACAAGATTTCTGAGTTATGGCGATAATTGCAATGGATACAATAATCGTTAAAATAGTTATTATTTCTCTAAGCTCATGACACGCAAAACGTTAACTGATGTATCAAATTAATGATAATAGTAACAATTGCCCCGGGTAGGTAATTTGTCACTTGCTAATTTAACTCAAATATAGTGCGTTTGGTTGAACTATCTAAACAACACAAACGGGATTCATCAATCCCAATAGACCTATTCACAATATTCGCGCTTACACAAAGTAATTAATGGTTCATGATATAGGGACTTTCTCGCAAAAGGGGTTGGCAATAATACTTTCAGATAAGCATACAGTTTTAATACTTGTTCATAGTTAAAAAGTAACATGTATCTCCCCCAAGGAGTTTATAAAACAATTAAGTGAACATGGGGCTATGAACACGCCTTAATGATAAGAAATAATATATGATGAAGTAAAATGAAACAGGAAGTCGTGAGCTTTAGTGACGGCCTAAAACAGAAAGGGGCGCATCTTAGGTTTATAAATATAACGAGAACGCACGCAATAACTTTTAGAAAAGTTTTTATATACTTTAGACATTATACCTACGTTTATAAATTTTTAAAACATTTAGAGTTTAGTTTTGTCAAGTTTAAAAATAATTACAAGCCCTAATTTATATATTATCCGAAGTTCGGGTTTTATGTCATTTTTAATAGTCCATCTATTCCATAAATATTTATTTCTAAGTCTATTTAATCTATAGAAAGGTAAACAAGTCTATTTTTCGATATTGGATCCTACCACTTCGGTTTTAATGTAAAAGAGGTCAAAATGGTTCATATAATACAAATTTTTCAAAGTTAAGTTTTATTTATTTAGTTTTCCGACTTTGAAAGATCACTACTTCTAAACCGTAAGGAGTTATAACTTGGTTTTTAAGTCTTCGAAAAGGTATTTGAGTGTTTTTATAAAATTTACCGGTCTCATGGTCCTAAAAACTTCATAACATGTGTAAAATTATTAATATACTCTTAAGTGTTAAAACTGATTTTTGGGCTGCACAATTCAAACCCACCAAAATGGCGATATCTAAAGTTCTACAACTCGGTTTGATCCGGATTTTGTGGCCGCATTTAAGTTAAATAGTCCTCTACGACTTTCATTTAAAACTCGATAGTTGGTTCTTAACAAGTTTTATGAGTTTTAAGACAATAAAGTTCAGTATGCATTTTTTTTGACATAGTTTACTATTTTGGCTCTAATTAATTCATTGGGAGTAGTAACGGAATGAGCCACCTAGAAAATCGAAGTTAAGACATAGATCTACAACCCTATCTTTTTACCTAAAGTCCAAAGTCTACTGAGTTGTCTAGTTAATTCATTCTTTGGGGCTGATCAAAATTCAACTTTTATAATTATAACCTAGGGCTTGTTTAAGCTAGTTTTCATGGTTCAAATATTATGTACAATGTCCAAATAATACAAAGTGATACTTACAACATAAAAACATATAGAGACCAGTAGCTAACTAAAAAAAATGAAGAGAAAACAACAAAATAAAACAAAAGTCTTACAATGAAAATGAAGAAAATAACAAATACACCAAAACAAATCAACCCTTGCAAATCACCAATAACCTAATCCAAATCTCTAAATCTTTTGCCAAATGTTTATAAACCCTTTTCAAACCCTTGAAAATAATCTAACACAAACAAAGATTAACCTTTGCAAGAACTTTCCCAAAGAAACCTTGAAAATACTCTTTGATCAACTTCTAAAGTACATGTAACCCTTTAAAATTTCACCCTAGAAACCCTTATTTACCTTGTAAAATCTTGATCAAATAACCCAATAATACTTGAAATAACCCTAGTAATCTTCAAATAACCCAATGGTACCCAAATAAACCCAAGAACACTTGTTTGTAGGAGAAAATGAACCAAATACTATTAAGGACACTATGAACCTTCAACTTTGTGCATAAATTTACAAGGAAAATCAAAGTGAAATGGTTTTTGGGGTGTTTTGTGGTCACCGCAAGGAGAGGAGGATGAGCAAGGTGTATGAAATTTTTGATCAAATGAAAGTATTAGTTGGTGTTAAAGTCTTTAGTGCTCGTATGCATTATTAGTGGGATCCATATGTAAGTAGTGAAAGAGTGATTATCACCAAGACACATGTCTTGGTGACTCTCTTTGGACTGGCCACATGGGGGTGGGGGGGGGGGGGGTAAGGGTTGTTTTGTATAAAACTTTAGCTACGGGGTGTATTTTGATGCCGGTAATTGCAAAGGTAACGTTTTTAAGTCGCGAAACGGAAAACCGGGTAACATAAAAATCTAAAACTTATAAAAATGTTAAAACTTATCAACATATCCCATTTTAGTATAGTAGATAAGTTATGAGTTTTATAGAGTGCTTTAACGTTGCTAAAACCTAAAAACGTAGGTTAAATACGCATAAAATGTAAAAGGTACAAGGTTTACGTAAAAATAGAAAAATAATAATAGCATATATAAAATATGAATATAGGGAATATAAAATTCATAAAACACGTAGACTGAACATAGTGTGAGGTTGGTTACAAGTTAAGTGTACGCGAATGAACCTTATAGGTTACACATAAAAGTAAATTTGGTTAAAATTGAAATAATAATAAGTAAAAGTAAATAATTAATTAATGACTTGAAATGTATGAGTGGCTACAGCCTTCCCTCATTAAAGGAATCACGTCCTGGGGTTCAGTTTGTTTTGTGTGTTGATGGTGTGCCCGAGGGAAGGTGAGGGTACTTCTGACGCATCTGATCTTCTATTTCCCAAGTGTATTCAGACCCTCATCGAGAATTCCAAATAAAATAATTGACTATAGGGATTCGAATTTGATTCAATTGTTTGACCTCACGGTCCATAATCTATACAGGCTCCTCTATAAAGTGTAGTTTGTCGTCGAGTCGGATCTCATCTAGTGGAATGACAAGACTTTCATCGGATAAGCACTTCTTCAAATTTGTCAAATTGTAAATTTGTTTGTTCTTACATCGAGTGATTTGCATTGAAATGGAATATTACGACTAAAAACTTGTTTACGCTAATTTTAATGTAAGATAGTATACATTTTGTTATTGTCAAAACCGTAAGGTGTTGAAAAATAGAAATAACGTTTTTAGACATTATTTGTATTAACACACGATTAGGGGGAACCGATGGATTAATGTCAAATTTTCTTTTCTTTCTAACCTTCCTCGGGTGGCGGGGAACCATCGGATATAAACAATGATTATAAGTGATTATAACTAATGTAAGGCGAGTTTAGGGAATTTCCGGTAAGATTTCCGTATTTTTGGCAAGTTTGACCATCGTTAACCGCCGTTGACCATGGTTGATTGATTTGTTTGAACGATTTACACAAATCAGAAAGGTCGGTGGCCCAGTAGCACCTAATCGGTGATTAATTGGCCTTGTAAATCTTTTTTTGCGACACTGCTTTTATGATTCCAACATGCATATCTCTACATAGTTTTTGCTTTAACAATTGATCATACATATACGATTTAAATTGTACCCTATACTCATTTAATCTGTACAGTTTCAATAGTCTTAGTTCAAGTAGATTGTTTAGTTACTCCACCTGTATGATTTTTCTGAAAAGGAACTTTTGTAAGCTAAAACCCTAGTACCCTACTCACTTCCATGCACATATCTTGGCCTCTTGGGCTTCCTGTTGATGCTAACATGAACAAAGGTAATACTAATTAGAATCCCATTATGGAGAAATTTCATAAGATACTCACCTCTTAGAAAGCTAGAACCCTTTCATATGGTGGTAAACTCACTCACATCAAATCGGTTCTAGGTGCACTTGGTACTTAGTTCATCTCCGTCTTTAAAGCCCTTAAAGTATGTTTTGAGAAATTAAGACGTAATTTTTTTTCCCAAAGGGGGGTGTTAGTCCCCTTCCGTTTTGAAGGGCTTGGAATAGGTAGCCTCCATGACTCTATAACCTCGCCATGTTGGTCAAATGGCAGTGGCAATTTTATACGAAACCGATGCCCTTCCGAGACGTGTTATTAGTTCTATACACAGTTCTCATGGGGGTCTTGATCCCGATTACCCATCACCTTGCACAAAACTGAGCACAGGGAGATGCATTATCTCGATAAAAAAATCCATTTTGAATCTTAATGTCAACTTGGATTCCATTTTTACAATATAAGTAGGGAATGGCAACTCCATTGCTTTCTGAAATGACCAATGATAAGGGGGTAAAAACTTAAAACATTTTCCCCACGTTTGTACTCCCTGAACTATAAAAGATTGTAAAATAATGGATCACTGCAACAATCACAATGGGTCTTTTACTAGGACTTGGCAATGGAGACGGCCTATAAGAGTTGGTGAAAAATAACAACAATTATTGTGTGGGCTTCTCAATACTCTCCAACACTTCGATACACTGGAATAGATTATTCACGATCAAACTTAACATTCACTATTGGAGAATTGCTATTGATCGACTACCCACACGGTGCAATCTAAAAAGTCGCGACATTGATCTCGACTCAACGCGATGCCTTGTTTGGGATGATGCATTTGAATCTTCACAACATATTTTTGTGGAAAGTGGTTTTAGTAAATCGAGTTGGGAATGGGTCTCTTGTGGTCGATTTGGAGGTTTTGCAACTCGAGTTGTTTTTGTTGAATATTAAGGTTCTCTCGTACCAGCATGCAACAACCAAACTGAGTTCAAGGGATCGTTGTAACAAGATTATACAAATACCTTATTAACATTGTGAGATTCCATAACATGACTATGTCAAGCCGAGCAACATCAAACCCCGTCTCAAACACCAAGGACACAGAAACAAGTGTCAACGTCATCATCATTCCGCTTCTTCAAATCTCTCAAACACAACAATCGAAACCGTACGGGAAGAAGTTCCCTGTCCTTTAAAGTACTTTCGGCACTCCGTAAGTTGCTCGAGTCTCCAAGCCTAAGCACCTATGATTGATACAGTCCTACATACGTAATCGTTGAGTAGAAACAATCCACGATCACATCACGATGATGGTAACAGAAACAGGAAGAACGGAAAGCATATAGCAACTATGTATTTAAAGTGAATATAGATTTTTTTTTTTTTTTTTTTTTTTTTTTTTTTTTTTTTTTTTTTTGGTGTAAATGGTGAAAATTATATTACCTCTAATGAAAGTACATCATAAGGATAAAAAACAGATTTGGACATATCCCAAATCTAATGCAGAGAAACACAATACAAACCAAAACACAAAATCAACTAAACATCTAGTCTTATCCGGTATCTGATAACAGAACATCCTTATGACTGATTATACTGGTCCCAGAAATACCAAGCAGAGCATTTTCCAAATCTTCACAGATGCAGTGCTCAAAAGACCATGCTGCATTTTAATCAAACCATGCCAGCACAGACTTAAAATCACCATTTTATGCACCAACCATCTAGCTACATTTCCACATCACTTCCACATCAATCCATTCAACCATCACCCACAACATAAAGATGTGAGAAGTGTGTGGCATCACTAGGAACCCTAACCCATCCATGGAGGGGCTCTTCCAAATCAGCCTACATTTCCTTCTCTTGAAAGGCTTCAACTGAATGGAAACACTCTCCCCCCATGATGACCACCCTTTCCTCCTGTGATGGTATATTGGGTGGACCAAGAAGGATCATCTTTCATTCCTCTCTATTCCACCCATCATATACCATCCTCCAAAGCCATTTACCCTTCACAATGGGAGAATCTACTTTATGGTACATTCATACCAATTAATCCTCCTATTTAGCTTATCAAGTCTGCATAATTTCCTCCCTAGGCCAAATTATCACAGACAAGAGGTTATCATAGGAACAGATTAACCAGTTAGAACTCCAAGATACAAGACTTCTACCCATTGTAATGACTTGATTGATTCGTCTGTGCTGATGAAGAAGCAGAACCAGATTATATCCAAATAACCAACCACCCCATATTTCATTAGGGCTAAACATACATAATTACCTCAGAATCATACTCCCCCCATGATATGTGATCCGCTCCGAACGGTCTATCTTTTATTAGTCAACCACTTGTGAATGGTCAACCATAAAAGTCAAACAGTTCAGAACAAAATGCAATTAAGTCCAGAGGAGTATAGTGTTTCCCCGGGTCGTTAAGTCCCAACGAGGTGTGAACACTGTAATACAACGAATCTGTGATCGAGTGATATTGAACAGGAAAGGGGTTATGATTGATTACACTAAGGAAATTAAATCTAATAAAGACTTTGAAGTCATTTTAATTCTATATTTAAAAACGTTTAACGATTAAAACCTAAAACGCGTATTTAAAACGTAAATTCAAAAGAATAAAACACCTACGGATATGAAAATGATATTTTTACAATCCTAATAATAAAAGAAAATTATTGGAAAATTAAAATTATTTTTATAACTATTTATTTAATTATTATTAATTAAAAACTATTTTTAACTATTTAAAAATACAAGAAAATAGGGAATTAACCTAAAAAATGAAATTATAAATTGGAAAAATCTAAAATATTATAAAACTAATGTTAAAACTGAAAATATATTTTTTAGACTTTTTATGTATTTATTATTAATTAAAAATGATTTAAAAATACTTAAAAACTAATATTAAATAAGAAAAGGACTAAATGAGCTAGGAAAAATCTGGAAATTTTATGGAAAATCTAAAATATTATACTAGGCCTGGGAAAAATATAAAAAGTTAGATAAGCCCACTAATAAGCTGAATTGGGCAAATAAGCAGTTTGAATAAGCACTTCAAATAAGCAAATAAGCTATCCAAAAGCTACCGTAGCTACTACAACTAAATCTAACTTAAAATGAGCTAATACAACTGATTGGGACCTAAAAAGCACAAGCTAGAGAAAAAAAGCTCGAGACCAGATTTCAACTCTCAGCATGCCAAACGGCCCTTAATCACCTACTTTGAGCTTACATTAAGCCAGCTAGAAAAATTTCTAAAAATAAACTAAAATGGCCATGATGTCCACAACCAACAAGAGATTCTTCATCCAAAATTTCAAAGATTGACTCGAATTGAGTGAATTAAAAATCCACAAAGTTTGGTTAAAAACTGACTTGACACTTTTTTTTAAATAAGAAATAACCTAATCCTAAATAAGCTACAATAAGCAAATGAAACACTATGGGCTGCTGATGTGGGTTCTTTGTACGTTTTTCAAAATAGCCCAACGAGGGGTCTTTTGAGCTTATTCTAACTAAGCTACAAGGGGAGTGAGCTTATGAGCTTTTGGATTCTTAAAGACAAGCTGGGGGCCAAGCTTTTGCCCCCACAAAACACCAAGTTAAACGTTTTTAACAAGCTTAAAAACAAGCTTCTAAGGGGACTTGGGGACATAACTGAAATGGGCATTAAGAGGGCTTATTAGAGGCAAAAATAAGCTACTAATCAAGCACTAAGTCTTAACCAAAGCATAAAAATATGAATACTATGCACCTAACTACTGATTGCAAACAAAACTAATCCTAAATCCAACTCCTAACCTATCTAAATCTAAGCTAAAAAATGATGAAGGCAGCAGTTTAAGACAAGACAAGTAAAAGCAGATTATATAAACACTACCCAAACTGATTTTTATCTAATTAAAACTAACACCAACTTCAAAACAATTACGGAGTACTTAACATTTGCATTAAACCATTTCAACTTCTAAAGTGGGTCAAAAACTGAATTTTGACCCAAAAATTTCACCTGACCCAAACACTCCTTATGAGAAATAGAAAACTGTTTTCACAAATCTTCGCATAAGATTTTAAAAACTTAACTTGCACTACTACCAGAAACTCAAAATGATTTTTAAACAATTAAGCAACACTTTTTAACACACAAAATATTCGAGACAGATTAAAAATAATAGAACATACAAACAGCTTGAAGTAATTAAAAACTGAATTGTAAAATGGATTCAACTGAAATTAAAAATGCAAGGAAGTTTAAGTGATAACAGTAAATGGGACTAGAATATGGATTTTCTAGACAATTTGATACAAATACACTAATCTCCTATTTATACTAAGAAAACTTCTGTCTTCTCTCTCCTTTTCTACTTGTGCTTCTTCTCTGAGATAAAGCAAACAAAACCCAACTTGTGCTTGTTTTGAGCCAATCTCAACCATCAGATAGTTAGGTACAATCTTGGAGTTAATCTGAGCCGTTGGAGACTTTTTGGTGCCTTTGGATTGCCACAGTGGCAATGGTCAGGAAGTAGTTGGTTTGGGAATTGGGATAAGCTGGCGGGTAAAAGGGATGGAGGAGGAAGCGTGTTCTGGGATTGAGTGTGTCAGTCAGATGGGAGGGAAAGTGGTGATGGGGGGTTAGGTTTTATTTATTTATTTTTTCTTCGTGTTTGGTTTTGGTTTATGGGATAGGTTTTAGGTTGTTTTCCCCCTGATCACTCTCAAAAACATGTCCCGGGCTCTGCAAATGTAGAAAACCACTCCTCGGCTTCTCAGCACTTTTCTGATTTTGGCTCGATTTTTCTCGTTTTCGCTCTGTTTTCAATCCTTTTGTACCTGCAACACACAAAACACACTCCGAGGATATTTTTGACATATTTTGCTCATATTTGGGTGTTTTTAAGTGTTTTGGCAGCTCAGATAGGACAAAAAATGATGAGTATTTACACACTCATCAATCCCCCACACTAAACTATTGCTAGTCCCTAGCAATCTTTTATGAAAATTTAATGGATTTAAGTCTCTTTACAAAAAGCCATTACTTCTGGAGTAGCCAATTGTTTCAGTTCAAGTAAGAACCTTGGTACAATGATAACCAAATGATTTTGAGCAAATCACCAGCTTTCAACGGTTTTGATTTGTCTTTACAAGAAGCCGTTTGCTTCTGGACTAGCCAACTCTTAGATAAAATATCTTTGGTGAGTCGATTACCAATTATGGTTTTCCAACTGCCTTTACCACAAGCCATAAACTTGCGGGCTAGCCAACTCTTCACTAATTAAAGATATGGTGAGTTGAACACCATACAATTTTGGGCAAATTGCAAGCCGTCAACGGATTTGAGATATCTTTACCAAGAGCCGTTTGCTCCTGGATTAGCCAATCCTTTTGTTTATTAGACATGGCGGACTGATAACCGTAAAATGAGTAAGTGCAAAACACTTACTCCAAAAAAATTTTGGCCAAAAATGGGGGAATTGGGTGGTATAATTACATGATAAAATTCGTGAGAATTCCCCCCCACACTAGAAATGAATATTGTCCTCAATATTCAAAGTACCGGCTGTTATGCCGAAACTTAGAACGTAAAAGGGAAATATTACGGCCATTATTTTATTTTTGTGATGATTTTTTTTTTGATGAAAACTTTATATACAACAGCGGGGGGCAACTCCCCCATTCTAGGGTGGTAGAAAGTAGAAAGAAGTCAAAAATATGGGTGAAAACCCATATGGTGTGCTACTGTTTTTGATTCCCGAGTCGCTAGCTTGACTCGATCCCCGCATTCATTGGTTCATGGGGAAGTAAGTGGAAGAGACAATCTACATCGAACTTTCATTCAAGATGTTTGTATAAACATTGAAGTACGTGAAAGTTCCACACCGATGAGATATAGAGAGACCCGGCTCACAAATGGTAAATGAAAATGCCGGGGTCAAAGATAGTGTCTTCATTCCCGAAGGAGTGAAGAACAGGAGAAGCCACGGGATAGGTGAAGAAGAGAAAGAAAGTCATGATAAACATCATGACTAACTCATCATCACCCACAGGAGAATTCATAATAGCATGAATCTCATCATTTAAGCTCAATTGGTCTAGACATATCCCGGGTGTGTCTAGATCAAAGTGGAAGTTATCATACTCCGGCGGAGATATGATATGAGTGAGTTCACCGGCGAACTCCTCGTGAAGAGAATCATTCACAAGATGTAAATCTGTGAATTCTTGTTCCACTGTAGACTCATCACTATCCTCAATCTGAGTATCAAAGAGTGGATTCTCGGAAATTAAAGTGAATTCAGAGTCGAATTCAAATAGAGGATTAGTGAGAGTTGTTTTGAACGCTTCAGGAACAGAGTGATCAACATTCTCTATTGGACTGTTGGGATAAGAAGTGAGTGAACGATCATTAGAAGGGAGACTTTCAATCTCTCCTAGGTCGGCTTCGAAATCAAAGAGATCATCATCACTTTCCGATGAAAGTGGATTGATGTGAGCGAGTTCATCGGTGAACTCCTCAAGAAGAGGATCAGACTGTGGGAGTGATGCCTCAACATACTTGATGTTTCCAAAAGAAGCACAATCGTCGCTAAAATCGGAGAAAGTTTCAAAATGATCTAGAGAATACTCAAGAGGGGGAAGAGAATCACACATATGCTCAGAAGTTCCCTGTGACTCTCTCGGGATTGGGACAAGGTTCTCAACACTAGACTTTATGAATTCGTCCGATTCCTTTTCAGGAACAGTGTCAAGATGCTCATCCCCCATGTTTAGAGAGTGAGTGGGAGCTTCGGGTGTGATAGCAGTTGTTTGAGAATGAATCTCAACTGCTGGGATATCAACTGATGAACTTGATGAATCTTTATAGAATTGAAGGATATCAAGTGTATCCTCATCATCACTGTCATCAGGAATAAAACGAAATTGAGAGCTAGATCTGGCTGCTTTTTCTTTTGCAATTGATTCCCTAATAGATTTTTCAAACGCAATTTGGGAATTTATTTTAGCAGCCTGCTCTTCAGCTAGCAATTCTTCCATGGATTTCTCATGTGAATTTTGAATGACGGGACATTGTGGGAGTGGAGATTTGTCAAAACCGGAAGGTTGACATTGATAATCATCATGAGGACCCCACAATATACACAAGAAAAACTGGGAGCATTTCGAAATGCTGTTTTACTCAATTCCTCAGTTCTTTTCACTAACTCCAGAAGCTCTAGATAAGTGTCTTGTTGGGTTTGCTGAGGAGTTTGAGTCATTTGGCACTGTGGAGGTTGGTCGTGATATGGATAGTCGTAATTGTTACAAGGAAATGGATTCCCTGTTTGACAATCAGAGCTGAAATGGGGACCTCCACAGTTCTCACAACAAAATGATTGTTGTGACTGATTTGGTGAATAACATGGATATTGATCATTTCCAAAGTTCAGAGTGTTATCAGAGATTTGTTCATAGAAAAACGTGTCTCGGTCGACACTCAAATCCTTTGTGAGGACCTCCACAAAACTCACACAGATATGTCAATATCTCATGATGTGGTGGCTGGTAGAATGAATCAGATGTGTCATGGTAAGGATAGGGAGCTTGGTTATAGACAGACCCATCTCTGATTCTATCATGCTAAAACTGAGACAATTATCATCATTATGAGGGTCACCACACCATTGACAACCAAGAAGGTGAGGATAAGACATAGAAAGAATCAAAGGGTTCTAGAGGGTAAGAAATGAAGAATCAAAAAGGTAAGAGGGTAAAGAGGAATATTTTTGGTATTTTTGAAAAACATATTCGAAATATAAGAAGGAAAATCTTTTTGGGTTTTTGTGTTCGTTGAAAACTAATTTTAAAATGTTTTCGGGAACCGTTTTGTTTTTATATAATAATAATAAGAAAATATGAACAAGGATGATAAATATACAATGGATGTATATCCATTAACACTGATGCTTCAAATTAAGTAGTACGCAGCACACCTCCCGGCAGCGGCGCCAAAATTTGATCCGCTCCGAACGGTCTATCTTTTATTAGTCAACCACTTGTGAATGGTCAACCATAAAAGTCAAACAGTTCAGAACAAAATGCAATTAAGTCCAGAGGAGTATAGTGTTTCCCCGGGTCGTTAAGTCCCAACGAGGTGTGAACACTGTAATACAACGAATCTGTGATCGAGTGATATTGAACAGGAAAGGGGTTATGATTGATTACACTAAGGAAATTAAATCTAATAAAGACTTTGAAGTCATTTTAATTCTATATTTAAAATCGTTTAACGATTAAAACCTAAAACGCGTATTTAAAACGTAAATTCAAAAGAATAAAACACCTACGGATATGAAAATGATATTTTTACAATCCTAATTATAAAAGAAAATTATTGGAAAATTAAAATTATTTTTAAAACTATTTATCTAATTATTATTAATTAAAAACTATTTTTAACTATTTAAAAATACATTAAAATACAAGAAAATAGGGAATTAACCTAAAAATGAAATTATAAATTGGAAAAATCTAAAATATTATAAAACTAATGTTAAAACTGAAAATATATTTTTTAGACTTTTTATGTATTGATTATTAATTAAAAATGATTTAAAAATACTTAAAAACTAATATTAAATAAGAAAAGGACTAAATGAGCTAGGAAAAATCTGGAAATTTTATGGAAAATCTAAAATATTATACTAGGCCTGGGAAAAATATAAAAAGTTAGATAAGCCCACTAATAAACTGAATTGGGCAAATAAGCAGTTTGAATAAGCACTTCAAATAAGCAAATAAGCTATCCAAAAGCTACCGTAAGCTACTACAGCCTAAATCTAACTTAAAATGAGCTAATGCAACTGATTGGGACCTAAAAAGCACAAGCTAGAGAAAAAAAACTCGAGACCAGATTTCAACTCTCAGCATGCCAAACGGCCCTTAATCACCTACTTTGAGCTTACATTAAGCCAGCTAGAAAAATTTCTAAAAATAAACTAAAATGGCCATGATGTCCACAACCAACAAGAGATTCTTCATCCAAAATTTCAGCAAGATTGACTCAGAATTGAGTGAATTAAAAATCCACAAAGTTTGGTTAAAACCGACTTGACACTTTTTTTTTAAATAAGAAATAACCTAATCCTAAATAAGCTACAATAAGCAAATGAAACACTATGGGCTGCTGATGTGGGTTCTTTGTACCGTTTTTCAAAATAGCCCAACGAGGGGTCTTTTGAGCTTATTCTAACTAAGCTACAAGGGGAGTGAGCTTATGAGCTTTTGGATTCTTAAAGACAAGCAAGCTTTTGCCCCCACAAAACACCAAGTTAAACGTTTTAACAAGCTAAAAACAAGCTTCTAAGGGGCCTGTCGGGGACAGAACTGAAATGGGCATTAAGAGGGCTTATTAGAGGCAAAAATAAGCTACTAATCAAGCACTAATTCCTAACCAAAGCATAAAAATATGAATACTATGCACCTAACTACTGATGGCAAACAAAACTAATCCTAAATCCAACTCCTAACCTATCTAAATCTAAGCTAAAAAATGATGAAGGCAGCAGTTAAGACAAGACAGTAAAACAGATTATATAAACACTACCCAAACTGATTTTTATCTAATTAAAACTAACATCAACTTCAAAACAATTATGGAGTACTTAACATTTGCATTAAACCATTTCAACTTCTAAAGTGGGTCAAAAACTGAAATTTGACCCAAAAATTTCACTGCCACAAACACTGCCTTATGGCAGAAATAGAAAACTGTTTTCACAAATCTTCGCTTAAGATTTTAAAAACTTAACTTGCACTACTACCAGAAACTCAAAATGATTTTTAAACAATTAAGCAACACTTTTTAACACACAAAATACTCGAGACAGATTAAAAAAAATAGAACATACAAACAGCTTGAAGTAATTAAAAACTGAATTGTAAAATGGATTCAACTGAAATTAAAAATGCAAGGAAGTTTAAGTGATAACAGTAAATGGGACTAGAATATGGATTTTCTAGACAATTTGATACAAATACACTAATCTCCTATTTATACTAAGAAAACTTCTGTCTTCTCTCTCCTTTTCTACTTGTGCTTCTTCTGTGAGATAAAGCAAACAAAACCCAACTTGTGCTTGTTTTGAGCCAATCTCAACCATCAGATAGTTAGGTACAATCTTGGAGTTAATCTGAGCCGTTGGAGACTTTTTGGTGCCTTTGGATTGCCACAGTGGCAATGGTCAGGAAGTAGTTGGTTTGGGAATTGGGATAAGCTGGCGGGTAAAAGGGATGGAGGAGGAAGCGTGTTCTGGGATTGAGTGTGTCAGTGAGATGGGAGGGAAAGTGGTGATGGGGGGTTAGGTTTTTATTTATTTATTTTTCTGTGTTCTGGTTTTGGTTTATGGGATAGGTTTTAGGTTGTTTTCCCCATCACTCTCAAAACATGTCCCGGGCTCTACAAATGTAGAAAACCACTCCTCGGCTTCTCAGCACTTTTCTGATTTTGGCTCGATTTTTCTCGTTTTCGCTCTGTTTCCAATCCTTTTGTACCTGCAACACACAAAACACACTCCGAGGATATTTTTGACATATTTTGCTCATATTTGGGTGTTTTTAAGTGTTTTGGCAGCTCAGATAGGACAAAAAATGATGAGTATTTACACACTCATCAATCCCCCACACTAAACTATTGCTAGTCCCTAGCAATCTTTTATGAAAATTTAATGGATTTAAGTCTCTCTTACAAAAGCCATTACTTCTAGAGTAGCCAATTGTTTCAGTTCAAGTAAGAACCTTGGTACAATGATAACCAAATGATTTTGAGCAAATCACCAGCTTTCAACGGTTTTGATTTGTCTTTACAAGAAGCCGTTTGCTTCTGGACTAGCCAACTCTTAGATAAAATATCTTTGGTGAGTCGATTACCAATTATGGTTTTCCAACTGCCTTTACCACAAGCCATAAACTTGCGGGCTAGCCAACTCTTCACTAATTAAAGATATGGTGAGCTGAACACAATACAATTTTGGGCAAATTGCAAGCCGTCAACGGATTTGAGATATCTTTACCAAGAGCCGTTTGCTCCTGGATTAGCCAATCCTTTTGTTTATTAGACATGGCGGAATTGATAACCGTAAGTGGAGTAAGTGCAAAACACTTACTCCAAAAAAATTTTGGCCAAAAATGGGGGAATTGGGTGGTATAATTACATGATAAAATTCATGAGAATTCCCCACCACACTAGAAATGAATATTGTCCTCAATATTCAAAGTACCGGCTGTTATGCCGAAACATAGAACGTAAAAGGGAAATATTACGGCCATTATTTTTGTGATGATTTTTTTTTGATGAAAACTTTATATACAACAGCGGGGGCAACTCCCCATTCTAGGGTGGTAGAAAGTAGAAAGAAGTCAAAAATATGGGTGAAAACCCATATGGTGTGCTACTGTTTTTGATTCCCGAGTCGCTAGCTTGACTCGATCCCGCATTCATTGGTTCATGGGGAAGTAAGTGGAAGAGACAATCTACATCGAACTTTCATTCAAGATGTTTGTATAAACATTGAAGTACGTGAAAGTTCCACACCGATGAGATATAGAGAGACCCGGCTCACAAATGGTAAAATGAAAATGCGGGGTCAAAGATAGTGTCTTCATTCCCGAAGGAGTGAAGAACATGAGAAGCCACGGGATAGGTGAAGAAGAGAAAGAAAGTCATGATAAACATCATGACTAACTCATCATCACCCACAGGAGAATTCATAATAGCATGAATCTCATCATTTAAGCTCAATTGGTCTAGACATATCCGGGTGTGTCTAGATCAAAGTGGAAGTTATCATACTCCGGCGGAGATATGATATGAGTGAGTTCACCGGCGAACTCCTCGTGAAGAGAATCATTCACGAGATGTAAATCTGTGAATTCTTGTTCCACTGTAGACTCATCACTATCCTCAATCTGAGTATCAAAGAGTGGATTCTCAGAAATTAAAGTGAATTCAGAGTCGAATTCAAATAGAGGATTAGTGAGAGTTGTTTTGAACGCTTCAGGAACAGAGTGATCAACATTCTCTATTGGACTGTTGGGATAAGAAGTGAGTGAACGATCATTAGAAGGGAGACTTTCAATCTCTCCTAGGTCGGCTTCAAAATCAAAGAGATCATCATCACTTTCCGATGAAAGTGGATTGATGTGAGCGAGTTCATCGGTGAACTCCTCAAGAAGAGGATCAGACTGTGGGAGTGATGCCTCAACATACTTGATGTTTCCATAAGAAGCACAATCGTCGCTAAAATCGAAGAAAGTTTCAAAATGATCTAGAGAATACTCAAGAGGGGGAAGAGAATCACACATATGCTCAGAAGTTCCCTGTGACTCTCTCGGGATTGGGACAAGGTTCTCAACACTAGACTTTATGAATTCGTCCGATTCCTTTTCAGGACAATGTCAAGATGCTCATCCCCCATGTTTAGAGAGTGATTGGGAGCTTCGGGTGTGATAGCAGTTGTTTGAGAATGAATCTCAACTGCTGGGATATCAACTGATGAACTTGATGAATCTTTATAGAATTGAAGGATATCAAGTGTATCCTCATCATCACTGTCATCAGGAATAAAACGAAATTGAGAGCTAGATGTGGCTGCTTTTTCTTTTGCAATTGATTCCCTAATAGATTTTTCAAACGCAATTTGGGAATTTATTTTAGCAGCCTGCTCTTCAGCTAGCAATTCTTCCATGGATTTCTCATGTGAATTTTGAATGACGGGACATTGTGGGAGTGGAGATTTGTCAAAACCGGAAGGTTGACATTGATAATCATCATGAGGACCCCCACAATATACACAAGAAAACTGGGAGCATTTCGAAATGCTGTTTTACTCAATTCCTCAGTTCTTTTCACTAACTCCAGAAGCTCTAGATAAGTGTCTTGTTGGGTTTGCTGAGGAGTTTGAGTCATTTGGCACTGTGGAGGTTGGTCGTGATATGGATAGTCGTAATTGTTACAAGGAAATGGATTCCCCGTTTGACAATCAGAGCTGAAATGGGGACCTCCACAGTTCTCACAACAAAATGATTGTTGTGACTGATTTGGTGAATAACATGGATATTGATCATTTCCAAAGTTCAGAGTGTTATCAGAGATTTGTTCATAGAAAACCGTGTCTCTGGTCTGACACTCAAATCCTTGGTGAGGACCTCCACAAAACTCACACAGATATGTCAATATCTCATGATGTGGTGGTTGGTAGAATGAATCAGATGTGTCATGGTAAGGATAGGGAGCTTGGTTATAGGCAGACCCATCTCCTGATTCTACCATGCTAAAACTGAGACAATTATCATCATTATGAGGGTCACCACACCATTGACAACCAAGAAGGTGAGGATAAGACATAGAAAGAATCAAAGGGTTCTAGAGGGTAAGAAATGAAGAATCAAAAAGGTAAGAGGGTAAAGAGGAATATTTTTGGTATTTTGAAAACATATTGAAATATAAGAAAGAAAATCTTTTTGGGTTTTTGTGTTCGTTGAAAACTGATTTTAAAATGTTTTCGGGAACCGTTTTGTTTTATATAATAATAATAAGAAAATATGAACAAGGATGGTAAATATACAATGGATGTATATTCAACAACACCGATGCTTCAAATTCGTAGTACGCAGCACACCTCCCGGCGGGCGCCAAAATTTGATCCGCTCCGAACGGTCTATCTTTTATTAGTCAACTACTTGTGAATGGTCAACCATAAAAGTCAAACAGTTCAGAACAAAATGCAATTAAGTCCAGAGGAGTATAGTGTTTCCCCGGGTCGTTAAGTCCCAACGAGGTGTGAACACTGTAATACAACGAATCTGTGATCGAGTGATATTGAACAGGAAAGGGGTTATGATTGATTACACTAAGGAAATTAAATCTAATAAAGACTTTGAAGTCATTTTAATTCTATATTTAAAATCGTTTAACGATTAAAACCTAAAACGCGTATTTAAAACGTAAATTCAAAAGAATAAAACACCTACGGATATGAAAATGATATTTTTACAATCCTAATTATAAAAGAAAATTATTGGAAAATTAAAATTATTTTTAAAACTATTTATCTAATTATTATTAATTAAAAACTATTTTTAACTATTTAAAAATACATTAAAATACAAGAAAATAGGGAATTAACCTAAAAAATGAAATTATAAATTGGAAAAATCTAAAATATTATAAAACTAATGTTAAAACTGAAAATATATTTTTTAGACTTTTTATGTATTGATTATTAATTAAAAATGATTTAAAAATACTTAAAAAACTAATATTAAATAAGAAAAGGACTAAATGAGCTAGGAAAAATCTGAAAATTTTATGGAAAATCTAAAATATTATACTAGGCCTGGGAAAAATATAAAAGGTTAGATAAGCCCACTAATAAACTGAATTGGGCAAATAAGCAGTTTGAATAAGCACTTCAAATAAGCAAATAAGCTATCCAAAAGCTACCGTAAGCTACTACAGCCTAAATCTAACTTAAAATGAGCTAATGCAACTGATTGGGACCTAAAAAGCACAAGCTAGAGAAAAAAAAACTCGAGACCAGATTTCAACTCTCAGCATGCCAAACGGCCCTTAATCACCTACTTTGAGCTTACATTAAGCCAGCTAGAAAAATTTCTAAAAATAAACTAAAATGGCCATGATGTCCACAACCAACAAGAGATTCTTCATCCAAAATTTCAGCAAGATTAACTCAGAATTGAGTGAATTAAATATCCACAAAGTTTGGTTAAAAACTGACTTGACACTTTTTTTTAAATAAGAAATAACCTAATCCTAAATAAGCTACAATAAGCAAATGAAACACTATGGGCCTGCTGATGTGGGTTGCTGTACCAGTTTTTCAAAATAGCCCAACGAGGGGTCTTTTGAGCTTATTCTAACTAAGCTACAAGGGGAGTGAGCTTATGAGCTTTTGGATTCTTAAAGACAAGCTGGGGGCCAAGCTTTTGCCCCCACAAAACACCAATTTAAACGTTTTTAACAAGCTTAAAAACAAGCTTCTAAGGGGCCTGTCGGGGACAGAACTGAAATGGGCATTAAGAGGGCTTATTAGAGGCAAAAATAAGCTACTAATCAAGCACTAAGTCCTAACCAAAGCATAAAAATATGAATACTATGCAACTAACTACTGATTGCAAACAAAAATAATCCTAAATCCAACTCCTAACCTATCTAAATCTAAGCTAAAAAAAATGATGAAGGCAGCAGTTAAGACAAGACAGTAAAACATGTTATATAAACACTACCCAAACTGATTTTTATCTAATTAAAACTAACACCAACTTCAAAACAATTACGGAGTACTTAACATTTGCATTAAACCATTTCAACTTCTAAAGTGGGTCAAAAACTGAATTTTGACCCAAAAATTTCACTGACCCAAACACTGCCTTATGGCGTAAATAGAAAACTTTTTCACAAATCTTCGCATAAGATTTTAAAAACTTAACTTGCACTACTACCAGAAACTCAAAATGATTTTTAAACAATTAAGCAACACTTTTTAACACACAAAATACTCGAGACAGATTAAAAAAAATAGAACATACAAACAGCTTGAAGTAATTAAAAACTGAATTGTAAAATGGATTCAACTGAAATTAAAAATGCAAGGAAGTTTAAGTGATAACAGTAAATGGGACTAGAATATGGATTTTCTAGACAATTTGATACAAATACACTAATCTCCTATTTATACTAAGAAAACTTCTGTCTTCTCTCTCCTTTTCTACTTGTGCTTCTTCTCTGAGATAAAGCAAACAAAACCCAACTTGTGCTTGTTTTGAGCCAATCTCAACCATCAGATAGTTAGGTACAATCTTGGAGTTAATCTGAGCCGTTGGAGACTTTTTGGTGCCTTTGGATTGCCACAGTGGCAATGGTCAGGAAGTAGTTGGTTTGGGAATTGGGATAAGCTGGCGGGTAAAAGGGATGGAGGAGGAAGCGTGTTCTGGGATTGAGTGTGTCAGTCAGATGGGAGGGAAAGTGGTGATGGGGGGTTAGGTTTTTATTTATTTATTTTTCTGTGTTCTGGTTTTGGTTTATGGGATAGGTTTTAGGTTGTTTTCCCCCTGCTCACTCTCAAAAACATGTCCCGGGCTCTGCAAATGTAGAAAACCACTCCTCGGCTTCTCAGCACTTTTCTGATTTTGGCTCGATTTTTCTCGTTTTCGCTTTGTTTTCAATCCTTTTGTACCTGCAACACACAAAACACACTCCGAGGATATTTTTGACATATTTTGCTCATATTTGGGTGTTTTTAAGTGTTTTGGCAGCTCAGATAAGACAAAAAATGATGAGTATTTACACACTCATCAATATGCTTAAAGCTATGTACAATTACTCAGTAAAAATCTCTTGACCACTTCATACATAGACTGATTATAGCTGCAGGCTATCTTCATCCATAATAATTTCCTTACCATTTTGGATATTCATATGCACTTTCCATTTACTTGCCATCTCTTGAACTTCTTTAGTCTTTTTCACTTTCAAACCTGTCATTTTTAATCTAATCTCATTCATAATAGTCTTCACCAATTCCATACATCCCCTCTGAACATCAGTGAACAATCTTTTATTTCTCTCATGCCATATGTGGTATACACAAGCAGCCACTACCCATCTTCTAACAATGCTTGCAATGTTGTTGTTGCATTTCATTGAGCAGACCTTGTTAATACAAATAAGCCGTAAAACGTTTATTTATATTTTACGATCTTCTAATGTTTTGTCGATAACAAACGTAAAATCATTTTAACGAAACAAATAGAATACGTAAATATTTTGAGTCAATAGTTTCCTAACACACTTACGTTTTCACATAAAACACTAAAACAAATATAAGTGATTTTATGATTTAGACACATATGTACAACAACTAGTGTTTACATATTGGGTTAGCATATACTTAAACTAAGTATACTAAAATGGGTAAAAACAAGTATATACTAAAATGGGTAAAAACAAGTATATACTAAATGGGTAAAAACTAGCAAATGGTATTGACCCATAACCCATGGTTTTATATATACCACTTAACCAAGTTCATTGTATCCTTGAGATACATTGTATCTAGAAAGAAAACCATGGATCAACCCATAACCCATGACCCATGACCCATAACCAAAAATACCCATGGGCAAAGAGGAGCGTCCCACGGATCCATAGCTTTGTGCTAGCCGGATCCCTTGTGGGAGGGATCCGTGGGATCCGGGGAACAGTAGAAAATTTCCTCTATAAATAGAGAGCCATTTCTTCCTTTCTACTTACCACTTTACACACATACTTCCCCCAAGTATTATACCTCTCTAACCTCAGATCCAAGTGATCTATGTAGTTTGTCTTTTGTTTTTGTGTGATTCTCTAGGTTCCTCTTAAAGGCGAGATCACCACATCTTGAAGACGAGCAAGCTCAAGTCCATGAGTTGCCATGCTTCGTCATCATCAAGACAACTAAGGTTCTCTTGTTGATAGTTCTTTCTTCTTCCGTAGATGTTGGGTTGAAGGCATTAGTGAAGGATGCCGAAAGTGTCAAGATGAAAGCATTAGTGAAAGGTGCTTATCGTCCATGTCAAAAGAATTAGTGAAGAATGCTAAAGGTGTCAAGACGAAGGCATTAGTGAAGGGTGCCAAGCGTTGTGTCAAAGGCATTAGTAAAGGATGCATATGAATCAAATAAAGTGGCATTTGGGAAGAATGCCTAGGTCGTATAATCAATGAGGTGCATCGTTATACATATAAGTATTTGTTTATTTCCAAGGATGGTGATATTCTTGATGGTGTTGTAACAAGGAGTGGATCTCCTTGATATTAGGTGTTGTGTTGTGAAGGGTAGTAGTTCCTCTATAGTAATGGAAGTAGGTGCTTAGCCTAGTACCTAATAAAGGGTAGGCGACGTTGTGATAGGATTAGTTCTCCTTGGTGTGAAAGAACTCGGTGGTTAGCCTAGCACCGTATATAGGGTAGGCAACGTTGTGTTAGGTGTGGTTCGCCTTGGTGTGAAAGAACTCGGTATTTAGCTTTGTACCGGAAAAAGGTGTAAGCGACGTTGTGAAGGCTTCTCCGCCATAAGGAGTCGGTGTAGTGTTTACGAACTCTCGAGTAGGTGACTCGGGGAGTGGAGTAGGGCAAGGAAGGTGTCCTTGTAGCCGAACCACTATAAATACTTGTGTCATGGTGATGTGCTTCTTACTCTTTATATTTCATTACACGTTTATATATCTATCTATCAACGTCCAACATAAACAACCAAATAGATTGACATAAGTCGATCTAATTATTTAAAAGGAAGTTTTAAATTGGTAAAACTATTCAACCCCCCCTTCTAGTTTTCCACAATTGGTATCAGAGCTTCGTTACCAATTTTCTTAAAGTATGTTGTACTTTAAAGACTTGATACGATCCGTGTATGTTTGAAAACTACAAAGAAGGATTTTTTTAAAGGGTCATATTTTCTTTTAAATCATTTTGTTCGACATTGATAGATCATTCTAACAAGTTTTATTTAAAGAAATCTTCATGCTAGAATCTTTCCAAAATCTTCATCTCTATTAAAAGAATAATGATTTCAACATTTAAGGAAGGATTTAAAAAGTAATCACAACTTACGTACACCAAGTACAAAGGATTACTTTAAAAGCTCATGAAGTATTTTTGGTATTATGCCAAAACCAAGAAGCATAGAGGTATGTTTTACTTTTCATTAGATAGGTTACATGAGTTTAATTTATTTCATAGTTCTCTTTGTTTAATAATTACTAGCATCGTTAGAAGTCTCTTTCATCACTTTTCTGTCTTATTCATCATCGGGAATAGTATTCCTTTTGATTCGTCAAACTAACGCCGTCGTCACATATGAACCCTCGATATGTGATTCATCAAAACCCGTCATCCAAAAACAATCTTCATCTAATACCTCTAAACTATTTTTTTTGCTAGTTATAAGCCTACTACAAAAATAATGCCAAACAACCCTTTTTCTGTCCACAGTAGCCGGATCCCTCTAGTTGTACTAGCCGGATCCCAAATACAAGGGATCTGGGGGAACCGTGGAACAGAACTCAGCTATACGCTTTCAAAAAATCACCATAGATCTTTTCCCTCTACTCACATAACACAAAAACGACTAAACCACTCATTTCATCCTCATTGGATTCCATACTCTCAAGTATTCCTTCCTAGAACACCATTGACCAACCATGCCTAAAGCCACTCAACAAGATCATCATGATACCGTTGTGAAGGAATTTGTATGTACTCTCAAGATTGGGCAATTAACGCTCAAAATATTGCACTTGATTCTAAGCCTCTCTACCATACTCCTCTTGATGAACCCGAAACCATCAGAGACACCATTTTCAAAATAAGAACCGACCAATCCCGTTTTGACCGAAACAAGAAGCTCATTCACCGTAATCCTTTTCAAATGGAACTTTTTGAAATCCCTCCCATGTTTAGAAAATGGGAAGAAATCCTTAGGGAAAACGTCATAAGCCTAGTTGGTAACAAAGATCATCCAAACGCATGTCTTGTGCAAATGATCTATTGTCTTATCCACCAAAAGCCATTTAATATCGCCTATTACATGGTAAGAAGAATGGCTAGGGTATTCAAAGTTTCCAACATGGTATTTCCATATGGTATGCTCCTAACACGACTTTGTAAGTATGTTAGTGCACTGCAATCATCTCCTATCAACAATGATCATTTCTTTGCTGATCATGTAATGGTACCTCTTACCAAAATACCCTCAAAACGCTTCAAGGTCAATGGAAAGAAACCTAAAGCTCTCTCGGACTCCTCGGAAGGAGAAAAAGAAGAAAATGAGGAAGAAGAAGATGTCGACCCCATAGCCAAATTTAAATTGGAACTCTTTGACTACTACGAACAACTTCCAACCATTCCAAACGAAACCGCGGAATTCAAACAATTGAGGGGCATGATTCAAAACCTTGCTTACAACCTCACTAAGCCGTCAAAAAGGAAAAGAAAGGATTGATGAAAGAGACAATAGGAATATGCTTATTTTCTTTTATTTCATGTATGAATGATTACGTTTTAGCACTTTGGTTTGTGTTAATTTGGATATTATTACTTTATCATGTTTTTATAAGTGGTGCTTTGTGATGACATGCTTGTTCTTATTGCTTAGCTTAACGATTTATTAGTGTGCAAAATCTGCACATCAATTCTGTGAAGATTCTGATCTGCAGATGCCGGATCCCTAGGATTAGCCTAGACGGATCCCTCCCTTGAGGGAACCGTGGGATCCGTGACATCAGATCAACAGTACAGCATCCCTTACATCAAGATAACTTTCTAGATAACATCACATTAGCTAAACATATGATATTAGAACACAACTAAGTCCACTTCAAGGATGAGTAAGGCTTAGACACATTTATGGCTTACTTAAGATCTTAGTCAAAATGCCTCTTGATTTATCAACACATCAAAACTCACCATATTTCTGCTTCAACACTCACAAATTGTTTCTTATCTTTCAAAACACCTAAGTGGACATATCGAACAATTTTAGGAAATTGTTTCTAGTCATCTTTATCTCAAAGTGGGTCAAAAATTAGTTTTTCAATTCTTGTAATTTTTAAGGATTTTTCAAATTTCACCTCAAGCTAAAATCTGATCTCTTGGATCATTTATTATGACTTGACACCACCAAAACCCTTAGTGATATCCTTGAACATCCATTGGTACTCATCTAGTCCCATCTTCCTTCCATAAAAAGCAATCATTTGCTACAACACTCATTACTATTGATCATTCAAGTGTACCCTCATCCTAGGAACTTAGGAGGACTGAAACACTCAAAATAATATAGGATCTAGCTTTTAGAAACTTGATTTCTAACCTGTCATAACTGCCGAGAGCCGGATCCCTAGGATTAGTTTCCTTAGACGGATCCCTCGTGAGGGAACCGTGGGATCCGGATGACAGATTATGTCAAACCTTGCTAAAATAATCATTTCAACTCATCTTCCTAACTCAAACACTCCATCTCATCTTAAATGAGTTCCTAGATCAGTGAAACTCTGAACTTCAACCTTGTGCATGTTGATCATCACATTTCTAAGAATCTTAGTGGCTTAAGTCTTAAATGCACTTGCCAAGTTCTTCCCTTTATAAGCCATATTGCTAAGAACACTTTAGTCATCAAACACAAACACAATTATCAGCAATTACAACCATCTTCCTTAGTCATTTCATCATGAGAAAGGCTTTTAGTGCTAACTCATCCACTCAAGAACCACCCATGAAACTTGCTAGGATCATACACAAAGTTTCCTCAACCGAATCATCTCTGGTTAAGTCCACTAATGCTAGGATTTCTCCTACACCAAGGAAACCAATCAAACTAATTCCCAAGAAGAGTGTTCCTTCTAGGATTTCACCACCAAACTCTACTAAACCAAACATACCTTCCACAACTCAACCAACATCATTAGTGCCTAGAGCCACCTCACAATCATCTCCACATTCTCACAATGTAGAATACTTACCTCCTTGTCCATCTCACCTTCCACCACTACCAACAAATTCACTTGAAAAGATTGAGCTACAAAATCAAAGTGTTAAATCAACACTTGCTCCAATATCAAACTCTCTCATTCCCCCTAATAGTCTATTTTGGATTATGAGAAGACATCAAAGTCAACCACCCGACCACATGGAAGTTGATGCTTCTTTACCTTCACCCTCAAACATTATAGAGCCATCACTTAACGAGCCCCTACCAATTCCTTCTTCATTTGAAGATCCTCAACCCACTTCACTTGAGCCTCCACTTCAAGAAGTTCAAAACCATGACAAGGATTGCTATCATTGTCAACATGTTGAAAGGTTGATACATGAACTACGGAAGAGCAACGCATGTTTTATCACCTCCTCGAACGTTTTGAAGAGGTCAACAAGCCTAAAAAACAATGAGCATCTTAGTCACAAGCTCAAACTTAGAACGTTTAGGAACCCTATCTCATCCTTGATCATCATTAAGCTTTTAGTTGAATCTTGAGTTTGGGTAAATCATTAGCATTAGTAGTAATAGTATGGCTAAGTTCATTCTCTTAGTTTTAGAGATTTGGTTGATTATCTCTTGTTTTATCGAATGAATATTTATATGCCATGATTATTTTGTGTGTTGTGCTTGTTACATTGTACACATATCTCACTTCCTCATTAACATTGATTGAGACATCCTCATTGCTTCTAAGAAACTGCAACAGACATGGATCCCTCCAAATTACTAGACGGATCCCTCCAAGAAGGGAACCGTAAGGTTTAAGCACATATTTCTACTAACTTGAGTTTTATTTGCAGGAAATTATGCACTATACTCTTGTTTTTCTAACCTTTACTTTGTAGATTTTCAAATTACACATGAAGATTTTGACACCATAAAGCTAGGGGAGCTTTGTGTCAAACGATATTGCAAAAACATTTGCAACTTAATCCAATTTTGGATTATACTTCATGACACCCCATTGCAACTTTGCAATCTTCAACGGAGCATTTTCGCCACTTAGATCTAACCATTTGCAAACATATTTTCAAACACATTAGTTTATTTTACATCATGTCCTTGACGCCCTCTCAAAGGGATGGACTCGTCAAGAGGGAGTTAAGACGAGTACCATTCCCGTCACTAGCTCTCTTTACATTTTTACATATTTTTCTTATAAAAATTGTGTTAGTTTCTTTTAACACTTTTTGTTTCGACAAAAAGGGGGAGAAGAAAGTACAAACTACTAATTCAAATTTGCTACGAATTTTAGTTTTTTTCTTAAAATAATTTTATGTTTTGTCATCAACAAAAAGGGGGAGATTGTTAATACAAATAAGCCGTTAAAACGTTTATTTATATTTTACGATCTTCTAATGTTTTGTCGATAACAAACGTAAAATCATTTTAACGAAACAAATAGAATATGTAAATAGTTTGAGTCAATAGTTTCCTAACACACTTACGTTTTCACATAAAACACTAAAACAAGTAAAAGTGATTTTATGATTCAGATACATATGTACAACAACTAGTGTTT
>OU343217.1:238837437-238920911 GCA_910596185.1 Chrysanthemum makinoi | reverse complement strand
CAGCAATATTAGCCCGTTAGATCTGGAAAAGCTGTGATGATGAAGAAGATGGGGATAAAGTTGAGTATTTACGTTCTAATTATACCGGAGAGTACATTTCATTTTATAATGTTGACCCTACTAAGGTAATCATAACACTACTTGAATATTTTTTTTTAACAATGATTAACAACTTTGTATTGATATTGTAATTTACTTTTGGCTATTTAGGTTAGGCGTGATTATTATGACGACTTAAATACTTTCCTGCGTATTCCTCAACCCATATACCTGGACTGTCATGTAATGGGTTTTGTATGTGAGCCAATTTTTGGGAACGAACTGCTCCCTTTTTGTTCCAAGGTTTCAAGTAATGGTTGGCTTGCAGACGATATAAGTTTATTATTAAATGTTTATATTGTATTTGAATAGTCTTTTTTATAGAATGCGAAATAATAATTTTAATATTTATTTGATTTGAATTAGCATATCAATGCGTGGATTGAGCTTCTAATTCGTCAGAGGCCACCTGGTGCTCGCTGGATAGTAGCTAAATCAACAGTTGCATCTTATTCTCCAGCACTTCTGTCTTCTTACTTGTGACTGATAGTGCATTACAGGGAATGTTAAATGGGAGGACACGTCCGTACCCTTCACGGGAGTGATGAGGTGAGTGGTAAGTATTTGTGTTTAATGATTTTTAAAGTTTAGTATTTTAATAAGGTATTTAATTTTATGTAAGTTAATGATTTTATCTTTGTAGGTGTATATGCCGATCCATGCCGAAGGCAATCACTGGGTAACTGCTGTCGTAAATCTTCTGATTTCCATATTTTTGTTTTTGACTCGATGCAAAGTGACGTTAGGCCGGATAAGTTGCGACGACATATTGTTGCATGGACAAAAGTCTTAAATGAAAGTTTAGAGATCCAAGGATATTTTTCGGTTACCGGACGCTAACATTATAACTTCTCATTCTCTTACAATGTTCTAGATAACTAACCATATCTTGAAAATCAAATTTTGGAACATTGATATTCGTGTTTGAACCATCTTTGGATCTCTAAAACTAAACCACAATGGTATGATTTGGTTCATTAAGAAGAATTAGTGATTCTTTATATGGGACAATGAAAAATGAACCACCATTTGCTTCAATACCCATGTTTTGAAACAATTCAGAAGCTCGCTCGTACACTTGTAGCGAGTGAGCTATCTGTTGGTTGCTTTTAGCTTCAACAATTGGTTCATCATCCTTGGTAAATCCAACTAATTTTACCACATGCTCAATTGGGAATGGGATGGTGAATAGCAATGTACACAATGATACAATACCACCATCAATTTCTAACACCCATGCACACATAACTTTGTACCCATCTGCAAGGAAACTTCCTGAAATTACGATAGAGTTCCGTAGCTGGGATATATAGAATGGAGGCTGCACCATGCGTCTTATCTCTTCAGGTATGCCTAATTCTAGAAATTGGTGACTAACCAAATCAAATGAAACAATCATATATAATTTGTACAAAATACCATCATTGAAAACAAATTTTTCATAACCAAGCCAGAAAATTTTACCACCCACTACTGTTTGGCGAGACCGTTTTATTCTAATCTATTCTCAGGTTGATTCAAGAAACTAGGGACTAATACCCCTATAGATCTTTTTATTGATGGGTTTCAAATAACAACCATCATATTTGAACCATATGAAAAGCACCAGACACCTTCAGAAGTAGCAATTGGCTTAAGAGTTGGAAGATTAATAGTTGTATCTAGATGCGTGAAAGCTAAACTTCCATTTACTGAAAACATAAAACCTACATTACCTTGCATATATGTTAAATTAAAACAACACATATCTGTCTCACTAAAGCCGTAACTACGGATGAAGTTGGAAAAGTATATGGAAGACCTCCATCTCTTTGACACACTACGAAACTGTAGTAAAGACTTAACTGGAAGTCTATTCATGATATCAACTTGAAGGTCGAATGGTATGTTGTCCGACATTTGTTTTTAATGAAAAGGGATAAATTACTGAATGATTTTTACTAAGCGAAAGAGTGACAAAGTAAGACTTAAATAGAGGGATAAAACTGTGTCATAGACTTGTCATATCTGTGTCATATTTCGGGTAAACATTTACACATACACATAATATTATACACGAAATATGACATTAATATGACTTGTCAGAAACTTTATGGAGACAAAGTTGTGACTAGTAAATAAACTTTTTTTTATCACATAATATTATACACGAAATATGACATTAATATGACTTGTCAGAAACTTTATAGAGACAAAGATGTGACTAGTAAATAAACTTTTTTTTTATCACATAATATTATACACGAAATATGGCGTCGATATGACTTGTCAGAAACTTTATAGAGACAAAGATGTGACTAGTAAATAAATTTTTTTTGATCACATAATATTATACACGAAATATGACATCGATATGACTTGTCAGAAACTTTATAGAGACAAAGATGTGACTAGTAAATAAACTTTTCTTGATCACATTGTCTGAGTTGTTGATGAAAAAATTAAATACGTTAGTGGGTCACACTATTTAAACCACGTTGTTGTATTAAAAAAAAGTACATCTTTTTTTCTTTTGTTAAATCCTTTTGTAGGTCAAGAAATGACATTCAAAGTCCTACTACACCATTATGGAAGTTTCACTTCACCACCTAGAAGAAAGTTTGTAGTTGGTATAGTTGCTTGTGTAGATCCAGTTGATTATGAAACTTTTTCAGTCAATCAATTGAAAATAATATTAACCAATTGTTTAGGTTATGATGAAAACTCCCCAACCTTTTTTTTATTTAAAGAAACCAAACTGTAGTCTTGATTCAGGACTCAAACTATTAGTTGATGCAATAGAAGACCGCGAACGTATACTAACGTATACTCAATTTCATCAAAACCAACTACGTGTGTACGTATCACGGGTGGAGTTATCCCCACTTGTTGTGCCCGAACAATGCAATAATGAGGGTTTCAAGAAGAAAAAACAAGATAAACCTTCATGTTCAAAAAAGTTATTTGACTAGTGACTAAGTCTGGTTATGTTCAGCTTGTAATGTCACGTTATGCTACTTTGTGGTTTTATTGAATCAAATTCAATTGTTCATTCTTTCATTCATATCAAATGTTAGGGTTCTACATAGAATACGAACTTTTATTCATTACACAAGCAAAGCGTAATACTACATCGAAATGAAAATATAAACCACGATAAATGAAATACATGATACCTTTAAACATTAAATCCTAAAAGTTGCTTGTATGACATTGTTAGAAGAATTAGTGATTCTTTGATGGGCCCAATGAAGAATGAACCATAATCTCCTTCAACACCCACATTTTGAAAGCTTTCAGCATTACGCACGAATACTTGTAGCGAGTGGGGCATTTGTTGGCTTACTTTAGCTTCAGCTATTAGTTCCTCGTCATTAGTAAAATCCACCAACTTAAGTACATGCTTAACTGGGAATGGAATGTTGAATAACATTCGAAAGGATGTTACAAAACCACCATCAAGTTCTAACACCCATGCACAAAGAAATCGTATGTCCTCTAGATAGAAACTAGACGAAATTACGAGATTATTTCCTAGCTAAGATAGATCGAATGGGAAAGGAATCAAAACTCTCAGCTCTTCAGGTATGTAGACTACAATAAACCTGTGAGTTATCAAATCAAATGAAACAAGCATATAATTTTTGTACGTCATACCATCATCATTGGTGAGCCTTTCAGAAGCAGGCCAATAAATTTTACCACCCACACATGCTTGACCTGACCTTTTTAGGCGGATTGTTTCACGAGGAAAACGGTAATTTTCAAGAATGTTCCAACTACCAGAGCTCAACGTAAACACTGACACGTACCATGGTCCTTGACCATAGTAAGGGTAATTAATCTTTAAAAGGGTAGGGTCTAAAGTGTCTGGATGAACACCAAAACCAAGGACCATTTTTGGTGAAGCAGGTTGATCCATGTAACTAGGAACAAAAATCCCTATTGATCGTTTTACGGATGGATTCCAAAGAATAAGCATCATATTACCAATATACGAAAAACACCAAACACTTTCAGAAGTAGCAATTGGCTTAACGGTGGTAAGATCCAAATTTGTATTTAAAGGTGTGAAGCCTAGATTGTTATCAACAGAAAACATAAAACCTAGATTATCTTGCTTGTATGTTAAAAAAAACTTCTAGTATCAACCTCATGAAAACCGTAACGACATATGAAGCTGTTACTGTTAATTGCAGCTTTCCAAGTCTTTGAGACACTACGGAACTGCATTAAAGACTTAATAGGAAGCCTATTCATGATATTGATCTGAATATCAAGGGGTATGTTGTCTGACATTGTTTGGGGATGGTTGCAAGTAATTTGCAGTGTAGTTGAATGTGTAAAATTAGAGTATTAACATTTTTTTTTAAATAGAGTGTTTGTATTACTTTTTTTTTATCACATAATATTATACATGAAATATGACATGAATATGACTTGTCAGAAACTTTATAGAGACAAAGATGTGACTAGTAAATAAACTTTTTTTGATCACATAATACTATACACGAAATATGACATGAATATGACTACTCAGGTACCTTATAGAGACAAAGATGTGACTAGTATACAAGCTTTTTTTGATCACATAATATTATATACGAAATATGACATGAATATGACTTGTCAGAAACTTTATAGAGACAAAGATGTGACTAGTAAATAAAATTTTTTTGATCACATAATACTATACACGAAATATGACATGAATATGACTACTCAGGTACCTTATAGAGACAAAGATGTGACTAGTAAACAAGCTTTTTTTATCACATAATATTATACACGAAATATGACATGAATATGACTTGTCAGAAACTTTATAGAGACAAAGATGTGACTAGTAAATAAACTTTTTTTGATCACATAATACTATACACGAAATATGACATGAATATGACTACTCGTGTACCTTATAGAGACAAAGATGTGACTAGTATACAAGCTTTTTTTGATCACATAATATTATACACGAAATATGACATGAATATGACTTGTTAGAAACTTTATACAGACAAAGATGTGACTAGTAAATAAACTTTTTTTGATCACATAACACTATACACGAAATATGACATGAATATGACTACTCAGGTACCTTATAGAGACAAAGATGTGACTAGTAAACAAGCTTTTTTTGATCACATAATATTATACACGAAATATGACATGAATATGACTTGTCAGAAACTTTATAGAGACAAAGATGTGACTAGTAAATAAACTTTTTTTGATCACATAATACTATACACGAAATATGACATGAATAGAGACTACTCAGGTACCTTATAGAGACAAAGATGTGACTAGTATACAAGAAATATGACATTAGTTTGACTTGTCTGGAAATAAATTTTTTTATCACATAATATTATACACGGAATATGACACATGTTAATTACTTTTTGCATACACACATGGTAATATTACACTATATATAACACATCCACGAAATTGAATGTATATACATCTTCACAATACTTACAAAAAGAAAATGGCCTTGAATTTACATAAATTCAAATGTATGTTACATTACGGTGAAATAAAGCGCTGTGTCATTATGGATCATGATATAACCTATTCAGGGTTAGTTGAAATGGTGGTGAATAAGTTTAAATTGAAGCAAAATGCCCGAGTAAATTTAAATGTGAAAGTCCCTTCAGCTGACTTTCGACTCGATGTTACAGATGACAACGAGGTTAACGTTTTTGTTCAATGTGCTTTAGAGTCTCCTGCTGAACTTGTATACTTTTATGTTTCTCAATCTAAAATAATGGAAGAAACAACAAGTTTTGGTTCAACTCAGCAAGTGCTAGAGTTTTATAATTTTTTTCCTCCAATAGTAGAAGAAAACATCGGCCCATCAAATGATTTTCAAAACAATGACTCTAATTATAAACATGAGGCAAATTTCACAAAACCAGGGTCATCATTTGCTTTCAGTTCAGATAACGAACAGGAAGATGATGACTCAGGTTATAAAGATGAGGCAAATTTCACAAAACCAGGGTCATCATTTTCTTTTCCTTCGGATGACGAACAGGAAGATGACGACTTAGGTTATAAAGATTAGGCAAATTTCACAAAACCAGGGTCATCATTTTCTTTTCCTTCGGATAACGAACACGAAGATGATGAAAATGATTGTTTTGATGAATTAAATAAAACCCAACACCCCGTTAACCATAAATGGCCAAATTTTTTTGACCATATCCCTGAAGTTCCTGAACCACCACTTTACACGCCAAAACCTATGCCTACAAAGGATTATAACAAAAACTTGAAGTAAAAATCAATAAGGTTTTTTTAACTAGGGTGGATTTAGACTTGGCATACAGGTTGAAAGCTTTAGAAGATGGTTATGAATTTGTTTCGAAAAAAACTAATCCTAAAACTTACAACATAAAATGCGTTCATTATGAACAATGTGCATGGTATATTAATGTCAGACGTTGGCCAAATTCATATGTTTTTTAAATTACATACATGAATGATATTCACACGTGTCCCAGAACTCAAACATATCCTAACCATCGAAATGCAAACAGAAAAGTTATTGCTCACATTATGAAAGATAAATTAGAAGATGGTAGCCGTGATTTGAAAGGGAGAGATACAAAAGATATCATGGCACAATATAAAACATCTATATCTTACCAACAAGCATGGAGAGGGAAGGATTATGGGTTACAATTGTTAAGAGGTTCACCATTAGAATCGTTTGAAATGCTACCGTATTACTATCACAACTTAGCAAAAAAAACCCAGGGACGGTCACACGTATCAAGAAAAGCAATCAAGGGGTTTTTGAAATTTTATTCATTGCCATTGGTGCATCGGTAAGTCTTGTTCAATGTTTTTTATAAGTGCATGCAAAAACACGTTTGCTATTATAGTTTTAAAAATTGTTTATATGCAGTTGCGCACATTTGTGAACCATCTTCGCCCACTACTTATAGTGGACGTGGCACATTTAAAGGGTACTTACAAGGGTACAAATTTGCAAGCTGTTGGGATCGACGGAAACAACCAAATTGTGCCTATTGCTTACGGAATATGCAGAGGGGAGACTAGAGATTGTTGGTCATGGTGGATGTCAGTTCTTAGAGAGTGCATCGGCGATAACCCCAATATGGTTTTCATATCTGATAGGCATCCTGCAATAGCTTCGACAGTAAGGAATGAGTTTCCGTCGGTGTTTCATGGTATATGTTGTCGTCATCTAATGATGAACCTTTCCTTGAAAAGCAAAAAAATTAAAGGTCTATACTGGGGCATATGCAAAGCGTATACACCAGATGAGTGGCAAAGAAAAATGAACATAATCCTGGTTGTACAACCTGAAGCGCACCAAAAGCTAATGGAGACAGATCCTAGACGTTGGTTTCGAGCACATTGCCTACATAGCCATTACAATTATTGTACATCTAACAGTATCGAGTCTGTTAATGCATGTACTGTATTGTACAGAAAGCTACCAGTCATAGTGTTGACTGACACATACCGAAGTATGGTGCAAAAGTGGTATTTTAAACGTCGGGAAGCTGCAGGTATTTATTGTTTAAAACATAACGTATTCATTAATCATTTTGAAAATATATTATATAAGTTAACTAATTTATATTTACATTTTTGTGTAGCAAAAATGAAGTACGAAATCACAGATTGGGCAGCGCATAAGGTGGAGAAAAAAAGAATGAAAAGCGTCAGTTGGGTTGTACACGGAATTACTCAATTTCGATATCAAGTTTATGATGGCCAATATAACCGTGAAGTGAACTTTACGACCGGTGAATGTGAATGTCGGAAATGGCAAATTTCTGGGATACCTTGTGGTCACGTTATTGGTGTTACAAGGTTTTTGAACCTAACAGATTGTGTGCAATATGTACATGACTGGTTTAAAAAGGAAAAATATCAAGCAACCTATGCGGAGTCAATTCAATTTGTTGGAAATTTTAACGAATGGGAGTATCCAAGCCATATACATCCTCTTACTCCTCCAACAATGGACAACCCTCAGCCAGGTCGTCCGAAAAACACAGACCGTATACCATCTCAAGGTGAAGAGCCAAAGACTATACACTGTAGCAGGTGCAAAGAAGCGGGGCATAAGCGTCAGAGTTGCAAAAAATCATTTGTCCCAGATCCACCTAACAACAAAGGTAAACAAAAGCAAGGGAATTTCCAACTAATGAGCAACATGACACTGCACCTTTTTATAACCCACATCACCCGTTCGATCAAAGTTTTATGGGAAACAACCAATTCTCATGGCAACCATATGGCCAAAACACATACACTAATCAAACAAATGGTCAAAACTCGTACTTTTGGCAAGCATATGGTGACAACACATACCCCACCAACCAATACGCTTCACAAACTTACCACCACAACCCATACCCATCTCAACAATATGCTGAAAATACACACGCATCACAAACATATGATCAACATAACACACAACAAGATTTCAACCTATCTCAACAAAACCGAACGCAACCACTTCAAAATGATCTTCAATACCAGTCTCAAGTGTATCAACAATACAATTCCCAGCAACACGACTCCCAACATCTAGATGATCAACACACGCAGGATTCAAATAGTTGGTTTAATCGCTTTGGTTTTTAATAAAGTAGAAGGTTTATGTGACTAGTTAACAACTATTGGTATGTTCTGATTGAGTTGTAGCATCATGCTTTTCATTTTCAATTATCAAAGTGATGTTTGTATTGTCTGTGTGTTTGAATTTTACAAGTGATGTTTGTATTGAAGTGACAATTCAAGTTTTCTTTAATAAAGAACTTGACTAGTCACACTCAAGTCATATTTCTTTAATAAAGTACTTGACAATCAATTTAAAACATTGTATCTTATTCATATTATTTTGTGGAACATTTCACACACTTTGAGACACAATATTACATTCATGTTAACTCTATTTTTTAACATTTTTGAGTTCGCTGGGAAAAATATCATCAAGGACAACGCAAAGGAGAAAATGAGTAAAGTTTTATACAACATTTACATTTCAAATAACGTGAACAAAGACTGAAAATATCATCAACTTATTACATAAAAAACCATAGAAACCCTAAAACAAAATAGTTTCATTGATGCTTAAGTACATATATCTTTTAAGTTGTTAACACCCCTTAAACTATCCTTTACTTGATAAAAGAACACGCACTCCATCCAATATTTGAGCATGCGTTTTGTGTAAAAATAGTTTAAAGTAAGGAATTTACAAGTATATAAGGCAATATTAACACCTTATTTTTGTTTGTGTATAAAAGTAATTGTGTAAAAAAGGTTTATGTAAAATAAAAAAGGGTAAGATTTGGGTGCGGCCGAGAAGTGAATGTGCTTGGCCAGTTAGTGGGCCCAACGTGTAAGATTTCTCTTCAAATGTGCAGCGAAATGGTTGGGTAAGATTTCTCTTTTATCTTTGTCAGATAAAAGATAGTGGTAGGGCCCGTTGTGTAAGATTTCGCCTCAAATTTGCTGTGAAGTACTTTTTTTCCAGTTATATTTAACGTGGTGTTGACACGTGTCCTACAAAGATTTCTCTGCCAATTTGAAGCGAAATGGGAGGCCTTTTTGGATATTGGGAAAAAATAGGACCTCTACAGGACAAATGGTCCGTGCAGAGGCCTCCTAGGTAATTTTCGCAATAATATGGCCCCAACAGTATAAATTTATGCAGTTTTTTCAGCCTTTTAGGGGTGTTTTTGTGGTTGTAATTTCTTTTGGTTTTCAATAGTTTAAGTGTAAGGGGTAGGTAACAAATTTGGAGTAATGACCGATTCTTACTACATTAGGCTCCCCTAGTAAGGAGTGTCAATCCCTCCTATTTTTCCTACCACGTCAGCTTTCTCTCTCCAGCGACCTTCATGCGATTGGGTGCCCCAGTAAGGGCGACCATGATCATTTTTTTTAAACATTTTTAACACAAACTAAAATTTCATTAATAATTAAAACGTTACATAATAATTCAAATAAAATTAAAACATTATGATAATAAAACGACTAAACTAGTTTTGATTACAATGCCAAATGTCTTCCACCACATCGGCTTTGAGGCTAAGATGAGTTGTTTTGTTGCATATCTCCCTGGTAATTTCCAACGATTCCACATGCGTTCTTATCGGATCATAAGAACGGTGCTGGTCCGCTGGAAAGAATACGGGAGATATCGCCAGCTCTTATTATGTAATATGATGCATGTGTACATTATATGTGATAGACGCTCTTTGTCAAACCCTTTAGCCGGATGTTTAATCATTAGCCACTTCCTCTTTAGTACACCAAAAGTACGTTCCACATCTTTTCTTGCTGCTTCGTGCATCGTCTTATACAATATTCGTTTGTGATCATTCGCCCCTGGATTTTTAATGGACTTCATAATAACCGAAGTATTCCCGGATATATCATCGCAAGATAATATCCGTTTATAAGGCAAGCCGTTAGCAACGCATTCCACATCCGGTGCTCTCCCGTTTTGAGATCATTGAAAAGAGGCGATTTACGTAAAACATTTACGTCGTTATTCATCCCCGCGACACCAAAGAACGCATGCCAAATCCATAAATCTTGGGAGGCGATCGCTTCCAATAAAATGAAAGGATTTTGCGTGTGATCACCCCTACCAAATTGAGCGTTTAAAGCATTTGGGCAATTCTCTCACGGCCAATCTGTACAATCAATGCTTCCAATCATCCCAGGAAAACCATGACGTACGTAGTGATGAGCATAGAGTTTGTCAAAGTCAGTAACCGTCGGCATTCGCAAATACTTTGCACCATATAACTCCATTATGGCCTCACAAATGTTTTGGAGACACTCACGAATTGTTGATGCACCCATTTTCACATATTCGTCTAGAGCATCAGCATTGACTCCATATGCCAATTCACGAATTGACAAAGTACACTTCATCAATGGAGAAATACCAAGTACGCCTGCAAGGAGTTTGTTGAAAATAAGGTGAATGATCGGTTACCTCTCGAACAATTCGTGTGAATAGTTTTCGGCTCATTCGGAAACGATCATGGAATGCTTGATCGCCGTATCTTAGGGTCTCGCAGAAGTAAGCAGCCACTAAACGGTTATGAGCACCCAAACGATCCCTACTAACTTGGTTTCTTGAGAGTTTAGTTTGTGACGCTTGAAAAGCCTCCCAACACTCTTCCGCAAACATCATAAACTCGCTACTAACTTCATTTTCATCATCCGATGACGAATCGGCAATGAATAGCTCGTAAGAATTCATAGTGTGAAAAAATATAGAGAATCTATAAAATGAGATTTGTGGATTGAAGTATGTTAATATGTTGTGTATTTATACGGTAGTTTAATAGATTTTTTTTCATTTTTTATTATTATTACTATTTTGGTCTCAAACGGTAAAAAATGTTCATTTTTAAAAAAAATTTATTTATTAATTTATTTTTTATTTATTTTTTTGTTTCAAACATTTACACAACGGTTGTACGTTAAATGCATGTTTCTCAGTCGATGGCTTGGACGACCAACAAGCCTCAAAAATCACCCACGATCGATTCCCCACACAAGGGAGATCGATTGAGAATCGATCCTCTAAGTCGATCGTTGTGCTCTACTGGGGCAGCCTTAGTATAAATTTGATTAAAAGTATTTTTGAAAGGTCTTAACCGAAGCAAGGATAGTTACTTTGAAATAGATTTTATCACCTCTAGTTTCCAGCACACAAGATACATATTAGTAATTGCAGGAAACAAAAAATTTGTGGAATTTGTAGTATCTTGTAGCAGTAATTCTTACTAAAAAGACTTGAAGATAACAAACAAAAGTTCTAAACTATGTAATTGATGACCTTCCTAAAACCAACTCATGCGAGACTAATGGTTCTCTCCGTTCATGCTTTGAACCTGTATAATCAAATATATGAATATCAATAACAAAAAATCTTTTGAATTTGAATCTAATTAAGCTGAAAAACCCTGGTGCATGCATGTTCCAACACCATTCTTTACATTTTAGCCATTTTCTTATAGCACCTAAAGTTGATATCTTAAAATTAAGATTGCAAAACATTGCTTGGTTAAATAACTAAGCTAACTACTGTAAGCGCTGATTATTATATATAGTATTATACTACTATAAAACATGAGCCAATTCTCGTATTACTCAGAGTTTCATGCATATCTTGACCTCAAACCAAAAAATTATTTATTTATATCATGCATGGCTATACATGTCCAATTAATTTATGGACCTCACCTAATCTCTTATTTATTCATATAGTTAATTTAGTCCTTGGCAAAATGGTAATATCTTCATTCCAATCACTTTCATTAAAAGCATGTACTCACCTTCTTCCTATATTTCATGCATTAACAACTAAATAAATGTGCCATTGAGTGGCACATTTTCGAGGAAGGGTCATCAGAGAGTTTCTACAGCGTAATCTGTCGAATAGGTTACGCCGTAACCTTCCTCAGACTTTAGCAAAAATGTCAGGTCAACTCTCCTACATCGTAACTCGACTCATGAGTCTACACCGTAGAATCTTCCTGTAGCAAAAATTATTTTCATATAACTTACATTCCATAACCTTGTAATAGTAACTAAATGACCTTTGTGGGTGTGTTCTCTGTAAACCCTCACGAGACTTCACTCATCCACTCGGGACACCGAGTGGTTTAAAGGCTTATTACATACACTAAATGCAACCGTGATTTCTACGAAAGTGAGTTAGGTTTTTATTTTTATTTATTATTGTTTTTTGTGTGTTTTTATGCTTTTGGTAGTGGTTTGATTTTAAGGAATTGAAGTTTGCTCATTGAGGCGAAGTCAAGGCACGTCTTTTCACGTGATCCTTCTACCATTTTGGAGCAAATTTTAAGGAAATTCTCGTTTTAATTCTACTTCTCTCTCTTTAATTTCAATTTTTGCGTACAATAGAAACATTGTACAACTTAAGTGGGGGAACAAGAGTAGAATTATTACTTGAACTTTATTTTCCCTCATTTTTCTAGTTTATTTTGAAAAATGATGCCATTTAAAAAAAATTACATGTTTTCTTATCCTAACTAGAGTAGATCTTTGCCGAGCACACAACAACCTTTGATTCCATCGGTGAGGTTTAGCCTATATATGTTTTCTCATATTACATAATCCACCAAATACTGAATGTGCCGGTAGTATTATATACTTTAGAACTTGACCTTTATGTCATTTCGAGACCATAGACGAGCAGTGCATTGAGTTTTCTTAGTGCATTTGGGACGGATAGTTCGAGAAGGCAATATTCTAGGATTTTCACCCAAACAGCCCATACGTGTTACATTGTGTGTGTTTATCGACCTATCACCTCGACTTGTCGACCTCCGTTATAAACCCTTTTGTTGCACTCATCTTTATTGCAAGATACCCCTAGCTACACCCATTTGAGCCAATCTTTCATTTTGTAGCCCGCATAAAATTGTTTCGTTTACACCTATTCGCCTTAGCCTGCCGTGTAGTCATGGTTCTTTGGTTGGGAAGTTTCCGTTTGCGTAAGTTTAAGGTTCGGGTTGAGAGATTTTGAGAATCACGCTTATGTTGAAGACACATATTTGAAGATCGTTGAAGACCCCCATATTCCTTATATATTTTCATCTCAAGTGGTTGGGGGGGGGGGGGTTGACATTCTATTTTTATTTTTATTTTCAGTTATAAAAAAAATAGTCGTAGTTTGTTTATTAATTGTTGAGGAAAGGGTTATTATAGACATAATGATCACTAATCCATAATATTTATGATGGAGCTTATTGGACTAGTAAAAGAGAAATTGCCTCATTCACATTCATTTGACGGTACGAGTTGGTGACGTAATTACGCCAACTAGCATTTTGAAGACCAAGTTAGTGTGCACACATCTTCACATGAAATATACTTACACATTTAGCACACCAACTTGTTGCATGATGATCCGGTTTCCATGTTTTGAAGCTTGGATTTTGGATGGACGGTGGGCGGTGGTGATCTGATTGTAGAATTAAGACAATTTGTTTGTTTATTTTTTATTTTACATCCTTAAATGTGCATGCCATGTCTTTTCCTACCGTTATTGTCATTTATACTCATGCTTCGACCTTAGGTGAGGAAGTGAGCAATCATTGGTGTCTTGGGCCATGGATTTGGTCATGTATCATTGGTTTTGTCACCTTCACCTTATCACGTTAGTAATGACTTAGAGAGCAACTCACCCTAGCCTTTGAATTATGTTAACCCAATATTGCCTTTAAGGATTGTTTTGACCTTGACTCTAGTGGTGAAGATTTGTATAACCACCAAGCCTATGATAGAATGCATGCTATGACTATGCGTATGAGTGATCACCCCGGATATGAAACACTTAGATTAGGGAGCGTATGAGTGCTTATGTTCCCCGTTTTGTAAGGTGTTCGGCTTTGCTGTTTCTAGCATATGAAGTTTTTAAACTCATAACTTCCAAGCTAACTTTGGAGTTATCTCTTTAATAATAATTCTAATAAAGTCTAATTGAGGGCAAGTAGAGTTTAAGTGCGGGAATATTTGATACCATCAAATAGTCTCGATATTATAGTGTCAATTTCCCTTTAAAATACTCACTATTTGTGTAGTTTTGCATGTGTATATACTTTTATTACTTTCTATTTTATTTCAGGGTATAAATGAGTATTGAAATGAAGAAACGAGGATTTAGAAGGGAAACTAACGAAGTTACACAAGAGCTTGCTAACCAGAAGAAGGTTACGGCATAGAGGAAAGTTACAACCTACGCCGTAACAAGGAGTATCACTAGAATAACAAAGTCAACGTTGCTCAAGGTTACGGCATAACTCCATCGACATGGTTACGCCGTAGAAATCCAAATACTTAGCCAAAATTTAGTGATCAAGAAGGTTGCGCCGTAACCTTATCATATGGTTACGATGCATAAACGAATAAAATGTTTACGAGAGTTCTGCGATCGTAACCTAATCACAAGGTTATGATGTAGAAGACTAACTAATGATACGACCGTCCAATTATATGGGGGTTACGGTGTAACTCTTTACTTAAGATTACGCCGTAACTATGTCGAGGCTATAAATACAAGCCCTAAATCTGCATTAAAGATCATTCTTTCACCACAACAAAGGAGGGACGATTTAGGACTTCAGAACGAACGAATTTCAGCAGCTCCAAACCACTTTACAAGGGAGAAATCATTCCATTAATTCAATAGTTTTAGTTTCGTATCAAGTATTTATATCGAAATCAATGTCTTCTTTCAATATGATTAATAACATTGTTTTTACTGCATTATTTAATATGAGAGACTAAACACTTTATGTGTTAGCCTAGTTATGAATTTATCAATGCCATGATTTTTGTTTTCCCGTTTATTTATTGCTTTATGTGTTTATCTTTCTATCTTATAATTGATCCTCGCGTTTTGGTAGTATTAAAGCTAGGAAGTACCTAGTATACTAGTGAGTATTGATCATAGAAAGCTTGTGTGCTAGGTTGCGAGGGGTGTGTAAGAATTAACATAGGACTACATTCTCCCTTGTGTAAGAATTGACCATAGGACTACCTACATTAGTAGAGATACTTAAGAAATGCGGGAACCTTGAGTGGACCAAACCTTACTTTAGTGTTTAATGCACTAAGAATAAGTCAAGAAGATAGCTGGCGCTTAATGACTAAGACTAGACTACCGACGAATTAACCATAGGAGTTGGACTCTAGGATTATAGGCTAGGTATCTTTGACCATATGAGCCTAGGGACATTTAACCGCCACATAAGGCGATAGTAGACACTTTCAGGAAAGCTAGATTATGGCATGATAATATTAGTAACCAGGCTAGCACATCTTTCTCCCACTAATAGTTTTACATTTCATTTTTCTTTATTTTAATTAGTTAAATACAATTCAAATACAAAACCCCTTTTTAATGACAATAGAAAACTTAAGTGAGAATATGCCACATAGCTCTTGGGACGACCTCGGTTTTACCAAATTCTAAACTATTCACGACCGGGTACACTTCCCGTTAGTGCTCACGTAGATCATAGGTAAACGAGACTTATAAATATTAAAACGTGATCTAGAAAAATAGCATGACATTCATTCCCCAAAATCCTATCCTTTACACAACAAGTTGATGAAATTCTAACATTGTATAAATCTTTGTATGACACCACAATACTGAGTGTACAAACTTACTCCATGTATCGAACCACATAGAAGTCTTCTCTTCATTACCCACTTTATCCCAAACATACTTTCTAATCACTTCTCTGAGCTCTAATAAATTTCTCCAACCACTTTATGCCAAACATTCATCCTTTCATACTTGTATATCTAAGTTTGGCATGTGTAATCCTTACACAATGCCAACTTCCAAGGGGAGGGAGTAATGGAGATAAAGAACAAAGTGAACAATCAAATATCATCAACATAATGATATCTTCAAATTACATTCATTGTTACAAGTGTTTACACTATGTTCCCGAGTACAAAATAAAAAGAAGAGAAATGAAGAGGGGAAAAAAGAAAGAAGAATAGGAGTGGAAAATAATTTGATTTTTAATCTCGTGTTCTTGATTTGAAAAGAAAAGAATGGGGATGTAAGCAAAAAAAGATTTAAACTCAGTTTCTCTCCAAATTATCCCAATTTAGAAAGAAGACTGGGAGAGAAGTTTTGGCATAATTTCCTCCCTCTTCTCTTCTCTTCTCTACAGAAAAAACTTAGGGATGCAAATGTTTTTTAGTTTCTACTCCATTCTCTTCTTTTTTTTTCCAAATAAAAACTCACGAACAGAGTGTTAGTTAAATGTAATAACATGTAATTCTTTAATTTAGTTGTTAGTTAGACAATCAATGAAAGTCAAAGTAGTGCAAAAGTTAGTTAAGTTACTTTTAACTTTCCCTGTTTGTATATAAACTACTGATCTCTTTCAATGTGTGAAATCATAATAATTTTCACCATTTCCCTTTCTCTGTCTATTTATAAAATAATCCATCCAGGTCCCCTACTTTGTGTTTCACCATCTATATGATATATTTGACGTTTGTATCCAGATAGACATAATAATGTGCCGCAGTAGTATTAATTTATGCGGCGGTTTCAGTATTGTTTTTGTGGTTGTAACAAATTTAAGTGATGACTATACCTTACTGTTAGACTGTAATGTGTTTTGTATATTTGTAACGGGCTCAAGCCCAATTCTAGAATACTCTATGTATCCTTATATATTTGTAGGATGTATTGGTGGAAGGCAATCAATGAAATCAATCATTCATAATCATTCATATATAACAGTTACGTGGTATCAGGACAAAAACCATGATCTCTCACCAAACCCTAATACCGAACACCCTATTTTATTTTCCAGTCGATTCTTCCTTAAAACATGGTGGTGATTGGTGCATGGTCATTAATCCCCGCATCCAGTTTGTGTTATTCGTGCTAAGGTCATGGATTAGTCACATAGTATTCGTGCTCGATCACAGATCTGATTTTTTTTAGTTCCTGTCATTCATACGTACTCTTCATCTCCATACTAGCCCTTATACATACTCTCCAATATATTGCATAGTAATAAATCACACGAATTAAAAAGAAAAAAGGAAAAAAAGGGGTTTACAAATATTGGGTCAAAAGTTGCGGCAAGGAGCAGAGGAAAACACCTTTAATTTTCTTTTGACGGTAAAATAATAAAAGAAGTAAAAACTAATAAAAGGAGTATCCTTTTTATTCATTTGACACACGACCAAAAAAAAGAGTAAAAGGGTTTACAACCTTTTGGTTTTGGTGGCTGTTGTTTGATGCACGGAAGAAAAAAAAAGGTGGTCAAAAATTTTATTAGTTATATTTTCCATCACCAAGCCAGGCATGGTCACTTATCATCCTCCAAGCCCAACAAGCCCATTGTATTATGCCTCTCCTTATGCTGGCCATCAGCTGGCCTTTGTTATCCCCAGGCTTTCAACCGCAGCCTCAAGGTTCTAATTGGTATAATCATGGGCCCCTTCTTTTGTAGTCGGTCCAACAACATGTTACAGCTTCCTCTTTGGCCCAACAACAGGTTCTCGGCCCACTAATAGCAGGCTCAGTCCAGCCCCCTCAACATTTCGTTAATATGGGTCCCACTTAAATTTCGGGCAAAGCTAATACACTTTCGCATGCGTTTACTACCGAGACACTTCAGTACTTTTCTAATGGTGTGTGAAATATGGATACAGGTGCAAACTCTCATCTCAATCATTTAGTTAATAGTCTTAGTTTAAATTTTAGTACGTGTATGTATCCATCTATCTCGGTTGGTGATGGAAATTCTATACTCGACACTAATACGGACCATAGTATTTTGCAAACTCCCTTTAAATCCCTTCACATAAATAATGTCCTTTCTACTCCCCACATTGTCAAAACTTTAATTTATCTTCATCAGTTTGTTCGTGATAATAATTGTACCATTGAATTTGATGCGTTTGGTTTTTCTGTCAAAGATTTCATGACTCGTCGGGTGCTTCTCTGATGTGATAGCACATGCGATCTTTACCCAGTTACGGCTTCGTCTCCTATTCCTCAAGCCTGTCTTGTCAGTCAACAAACATGACATCAACGTCTTGGTCATCTAGAAACCGAAGTGTTACGTAGTATTGTTTCAAATAATTTAATGTCATGTAACAAAGAGAAACCTCCGGTGCTTTGCCATGCTTGCCAGCTTGGCAAACATGTGAGGCTTTCATTTGTTAGTTCCGATACAATTGTTAATGCTTGCTATGACATTATTCACTCGGATGTATGGACTTCACCTATTCTGAGTCCTTCTGGTTTTAAATATTATGTATTGTTCTTGGATCATTATTCACATTTTGTTCGGGCTTATCCTTTCATTAACAAATATGATGTTTTGTCTAAGTTTGTATTATTTCGTAACTATGTTCATACTCAAATTAAGTGTGAAATCAGGTCCTTTCAGTGTGATAATGGTGGTGAATTTGACAACCGTAGTCTCCATAAACTCTTTGCTGATAATGGCATTCAATTTCAATTCTCATGCCCCAAAACATCAAAACAAAATGGCATGTCCGAAAGAATGCTTCGCACCATCAATAATCTCATTCATACTTTTCTTTTTCAAGCCAACCTTCCACCAATATTTTGGTGTTGAGATTTACAAAATCCAGTAGTTAAAGACTCGGTCACCTCAAGTATATGTATTCGTTAGAAAGCTCGTAGTCGTAGTCATTTAGTAATAGTTAGTAGTTACTTAAGTAACACCGTGGAGGACGGACGGGTCTTTACCCACTGTATGCCTGATCCACGGCCCGTAGGTGGCGTTTCATGTAAGACACTATAAATACCCTTTGCCTAGCAAGGAAAAGGGTTGGAGCTTCATAATACATTTTTCTTTATCTCACTAGAAGTTCCCATTTCTCTCTCTAGACTCAAGTCTCATTCGAACCTATGTGTGATTGATTGTGTGTTTGTGAAAACCAATATGTTACAAATGGTATCAAGAGCCATGGTTTGATCATCTACTTTACATGTTCTTGAATTCTTAGTGGTTTTCATAAGGTTTCGGGTTTGAATACGTTTTGAGACATTTTCACCATTTTGATCTTATTTAGTGTTAAAGTTTGGATATTGATTGTACTTTTGTGTTTAGGATCATCATAACTGTTTAGTTTTTTGTTTGGAAGGCTAGATTCATCTTGGTTGTGGTGTTTTTGATTGATAAAGTTTGGTTTTTGAAGTTAATCAAAGAAGCGGTTTGACTCTCGGATACAAATTCTTGTATGCAGTTTGACAGTGTTTGGCTGCGATTTGATCTGATTTTATATGCGGTTTTACCTTACTCGCTGCGGTTTGTTCAGTTTCATTTAAACAATTTGTTCAATTCAGTGCAATTTGAAACATTTTGTGCGGTTTGAGTGATAAGAAAAAGTGACAAAAGTACAAGTAGTTAGAGTACTATTGTCTCCTTGAGGTTTGTCAAAATTGTGTGATTTGTCTCATGCGCTTTGACACTCTGCGATTTGTACACTGCGGTTTGTTATTAAGTGCGATTTGAGTTGAGCAGTTTGATCAAAGAGGTTTGTTTGTCTGCGGTTTGATCAAAGAGGTTTGTTCTTCTGCGGTTTGACTTAAGAGGTTTGTCTTTCTGTGATTTGAAAGAAGCGGTTTGTTAATTGTACGACTTGTCTTCTGCGACTTGTTCACCCAAGCGATTTGACAAACTGCGATTTGACCATTGTGAGACTTGTCATTTCTTTGTGTTAAGTTTTACGGTTTTCTCTTGATTTAGTAAAATCTCGTGAAAGAATCTAATTCCCAGTTTAATCAAAGAATAGTAAAATCCCGTGTACTTAGGAATCATGACTACAATCATCTCTTTCGTTGCTGAGGACGTTCAAGCTGCAGGGTCCGATACTCGTCCTCCCATGCTTGATAGAACCGATTATGACTTTTGGGCACAAAGAATCAGATTGTATTGCTTAGGCAAAGAGAATGATGTTAACATTCTTAAGTCAAATGATGAAGGACCATTTCAAATTGGAACTACCAGAGATATTCTCAAAACTGCAGCTGATGGAACTGTCGTTTTAGGGTTGGATAGACCAAGAATGTATGATGAGCTTGATGATAAGGAGAAGAAGAGATATGATGCTGACATTAGAGCTTCAAACATTATACTTCAAGGGTTACCAAAAGACATTTACAAGCTGATCAATCACAATACTGAAGCCAAGGAAGTTTGGGATAATGTCAAGATGCTTATCTCTGGTTCAGAACTGGCTAAGGAAGATAGGGAGTCACAATTGTTTGATGACTTTGAGAACTTTAAGATGACCCCAGGGGAGAGTGTCACTGAATATCATGTGAGGTTTCACAAACTTGTGAATGATATGAGGAACATCAAAATGACAATGCTAAATATCCAACTCAATTCCAAGTTCGTAAACAACATGAACCCTAAATGGCACAAATTTGTTACTTCAGTAAAATTGAACAAAGGATTGAGGAACACCAACTATGAAAAACTGTATGCTTACTTACTCCAACATGAGAAGCATGCTGCATTTGAACGTATGATCATGGAAAAGTTCAACTCTAACTCTAATGCTACTGCTGCAAGTTCTTCAAATGATTCAACTGCATTTCTCTCAAATGTGAGGATAAGTACCAAAGCATCACAAGTCATACCTACTGAGGATCACAATTACAAAATTATTCCTGACCCAGGATATAAGCCATCTGATATGTTCATTGAAAACCTTGCTAATCAACTAGCCCTAATGGTTCAACAAAACATAAACTTCATTCCCCACACCAACAACCATCTCAGAACCGCATCTAATCTACATAATCATGCTACTCTTAAAGAAGGAAAGGTTGTGGTTCAGAATGTGCAAGGCATGGAGAATGCTTATCTACCACATAATGCACAAGGGAATGTTGGAACTGGAACTGGTTATGTGGGTGCTCAGAACCGAGGAAGGAACATTGGTCAGGGTCAAGGGAAACCAGTTAAGTGCTACAACTGTGGAGGGGAAGGATACTTTGCTAGGAACTGCACTCAGCCAAAACGTCCACAAAATGCATAATACTTCAGGGATCAGATGCTGCTGGTGCAAGCTCAAGATAATGGAGTTGTGTTAGATGAAGAAGAGTTGTTGTTTCTTGCTGAGGGAAATGCCAAGACATATGATGCAGATGTGGATAAACAACTGGTGCATGCTGTGGCTTAGAACAATCCCAATGTCTTTCAAGTTGCAGATTGTGATGCATTTGACTCTGATGTTGATGATGAACCAACAACACAGACCATCTTTATGGCTAACATCTCTCCAATGGTCTCTTCACCTCAACAAGCCGGTCCCTCCAAGGAATCTGTCATATCAGAGGTACTAAAACTATACGATGTGGTTGATGTGAAAAAGATTCACAACGAAGTACAATCAACAGAAGTCTTTGAATCAAATATTGAAAATATGGGTAATAGCAATGTTGTTCCATATGATCAATATGTGAAGCAAGATGAAAGTATAATTGTACCAAGTGATGCATGTTCTGCCATCAATGATGAATGTGTGTATGATGAATACACTAATTATGTGCCTGATGATTCCATGACCACTAAGCTAAACATCTATAAGGATCAAGTTGCCATCTATGAACAGCGTGGTAAGTTTGAACTAACTACCCATGAGCAGGTGGATCGACAGCCAAATGCGTACCCTTATCAGACAAAGTAATATAAGGGAAGAAACATTAAAACAAGACTTAAATTCCTTACAAGTGAAACTTAATAAAACTGTTAAGCAAAAGCCAGAACTTCAAGAAAATGTAAAAGTGCTTAAACAGGAGTTCAATGCAAAGGAATCAAAACTTTTAAATGATTTTTCCAACCTTAAAACTTTGAAGATCAAACTTGAAAACAAGTTGTACGTACAAGGCAACACCATTCAGACTGCTTACATGATCACTAAGCATAGAGTTTTAAGTGATAAGCATAGTGTTGATCTTGTAGAAGAACCAAATCCTGCTTATGGTAAGAAAGCAAAAACAGCTCAAAAGGTGATTTATGATGGTAGTAAGATTCTTAAGCCTAGACAAAAACCAACTTGTATAGAGAACACTAGTAAGATTCTTAAGCCTAGACAAAAACCAACTTGTATAGAGAACACTGAAGAGGACAGAGAGTTAGAAAATGCCTCTAGAGAGAAAATGGATAAGATATTAACAGAAGATCGTTTGTGTAAGGCTCAGAATATAACATTTAAAACTCCCAATTACACTAAGGAAAACTGGATAGCCTTCAGTAAGTTTAGACCTCAGACTCAATTAACCCCTGAACAAGTGTTTTGGAAATTAGATATGGAAAAGAAAAAGACTGAAGAACTTATTGAAAATAATCCTCCCTTTAGGAAATTGCCTCCAGCTACAATGTATCCTCCAAATACACCAATGCATTTAGTGCCCAGAAATATTCCCACTCAAAGTAAAACGTTAATCAGCTTATATGTAGTTTACCAGTTATTTGTTGACTTTGAGAAAACGTGTATGAAGAGGATCACACCAACAGGATTTACTGAAGAAGAAAGAGGTTTTGAGCAAACTAAAGAATATTATCTAAATGAGGTCATTACATTCTTTAAACAACTAAAAGAACAATTCGAAGGTATTAAAAAGGCCATAGATACGGAAGTTAACGAAATGAAAAAGATGTTTAATGAAATGGAAAACGAGGTTAAAGAATATGAATGTGAGCTTAAAAGTAATGAGATTGAGAGGAAGAATATTCACATCCTTAATGATAATTTGATTTTTAGATGTATTGCACAAGATGTGTTTTATACTGTCACGAATTATTCCATTACTGCTTCTCAATTTCATGATTTATCAGTTGCTTTGAAAGGCTCTGATAACATTAAATTAGCCTGATCTTTTATATATCAAATTCCCGTGTTTATGGCCTCATTTGTATTAATATGGTACTTAATTCGTTCATATTCGTTCATAATTGCATTTCAGGATAAATGAGGCGTTGGAGCGAAAAAGATGTAATATAAGGCCAAAATATGTTCTGAAGATTGATTTACGAGGGCCTATGATAATTATTTGTGAAGGTTACGCCGTAACTTCTTAATAAGGTTACGGCGTAAATATGATGCTTTGAAGGATACGGCGTAACCATCTCTTATGGTTACGTCGTAATTATTTTGTGAAGGTTACGGCGTAACATGAATTTAGTTATGCCGTATAGTTAATTTCGGAGTGGATAATCATGAGCGGACGAAGGATTACGGCGTAACCCAATAAATTAGTTACGCCGTAATTAATTACTTGGGCGCAAAGTTTTGAAGGCTACGGCATAATTATAATTTAATTACGCCGTAATTAATTAAAAGCGCCAAGTTTATATTAATTTTATTCACTTCGAGGACTAAGATGTACGAAGAGGGGCCGAAGTTGTCAAGTTAAAAGAATATTAATACACATTTATATGTGTAAGTGAAGAAAATATAAAGACAAGGGCCTTGGTGCAATTTGTCATTAGTTCAAGGGGTTAAAGTGCAAGAATCTATGAATTCTACTATTATAAATAGTACATGCTTTTCATCAATTGAAGGTATCTTTTTGTGGCATCACTGTAGCGGCATAAGCAAAAGAAAAAAAGAGGCGCTGCTGTGTGGTTTTTTTTAGGGGCAAACCGTTTGCCCCGGTACTTAACTAGGGGATCGATAGCTTTATCCTTAGTACGATATGTAATTATTTTCTGACTCATAATATTATTTTGGTTTCATTATTATTTATTATAATCTTGATTCTCAATATAATTGTTGGCGAATTAATTCTTATTGTGTTCTATTTAATTGATTATTAATTTATTATTAGTTAATTAATTATTTGATGTTATGTCTTTGTTTATTTATTGTTGTATATGGTAATTATATTTGTCATTCCTCTAGGGTATTATGGAGATGTGGAAATTAGGTCTTGACCTAGTTTTAATTCTTTTTATTATTAATGCTTTTGCGTTATTAATTGTTTCTAGTGTATGCATGCATAGTTTATTGGTAGCTACCCTTGCTTCGGTAGTTTTGAATGGCGGTAGAGGCTAGTTGCTTAAGAGATGTGACCAACTGACCCTAAGTGAGTAGACTGAGACGGGAAGGGTAAGATATGACCAACTGACGACCCTTTATACTTGTGCGATTTGACCAACTGATCACCTACCATTTGGATAAGAATTAGGGGGTGAGTGTTTAAGTTGCTAACGCCCGGGCACTCACTATTATAAGTCTAGCATGTAGCGGAACTTAATGACTCCGCTTAGGGGACCAGGAACAAGTGGAGTTATGAGGGGACACCTGACTTCTCCAGTGGTAGCATCTTTGCTGATAGGTTAAGGCGAATTAACCAAATGTTGTCCTCTCGACTTTGACCCCACTTGAAACAGGAATCTAGTGACATTTAGAACCCGTGTTATGCGATAGTAAGCGACCGGCTCTTGATGACTGCTATTAGATTGCCGAATGATCCCGGGTGACCTGTTCATCTTGGTGAGGATTCTAAGAACCATAGGGTAGGCAAATTGACCAAAGGAGTCTATCGACTGTTGCCACTTGTGGAAGAACTCGGTTTAAGAATTGCATCACTATCATTCCCATTAGCTTGTTTACCAGAGAACCAACCCAATTGATCACGAGACACCTTAAATATTACCAATCCTTTCATTAAAACTTATTTATTTGACTAATTTAATTAATTAGACAGTTAGGAATCAACCGTTCTTGGAACGACCTCGGTCTACCATTCCCTCACTACATGCGACCGGGTACACTGCCCGTTAGTGCATTAGGTAGGCCATAGGTAGACGAGTTACTATAAATGTAAAACCTAGTCAGTAAAACCTGCATCAGTCTCACAAAATCGTGTCAATGAGCTTGAAACCAATAATACGAAATTGCATGACAAAATCGAAAGGATGATCATGATAACATGGCCAGACATTTTTCTAAACTAGAAGTTGAATATCTTGATTTACAATCAAAATATCAACGTCTTGAAGAAAGAATTAAAACTTCAAATGACAAGACGTCTTCGGATGCTCCTGAGTTTGATGCATATTTTGAAATAAGCTCTCGTGATGAACAGATTCGAGCTCATTCCAACACAATCAAAAAGTTGAAAGCTCAAATTTCTAAATTGAAGGGTAAAATGAGTAAAGTGACTGGCTCCCACATGCCTCCTCCTTTAGATTCTCAGAGTTCTCAAAATTTCCATCTTCAAAACCTCATTGACGTATTACAACATGAAAATGAGTGTTTTCTAGCAGAAAATGAAAAGGTTAAATTGAATTTCAAAGAGTTACATGAATCAATTAAGGTCACTCGTGACAAGAACAATGAAAAGATAACGTCTTTGCAAAAAGAAATTGAGAATCTGAAGAGTCAGGTAAAAGGGTAAATGCCAATCACCAGTGGTGAGAATGTTGCAGAAAAGGTGCCTGCTTGTACTAAATATGTTGTGACTGTGAAGTATATTCCTCCTCATCTTAGGAATAATGAATTGGCATTTTAAACATATCTTTCGTACCTTAAGGATAGTCTATAAAATCTCCGTGAGATTGTAAAAGAGGATAAGAGAGAAAAACCACTTGATAATGCGGTTGGGCATGCGTGCTTATATGCCAAACGATCTCAGGAACTCTTAGAATGTATAATTGCAACATGTCCTAAATCTGGTTCTAGGAAAGATAGTGTAGTTATGCCCAGTACTATGCCTAAAGTCAAGCATGTGACCTTTGATGTGCCTCATAGGTTCTCAGATCCCAGAACTTCTAGACCAGATAAGGAAAAAGTAGTAAAACCAACTAATATTCCCGTCGTTCCTTCTATAGGAGTAATTAGTGACACTAAGGTTAGCGGGTCAAAGCCTCCAGGCAATACAAAGCAAGATAGGACCATGCGAGCCAAGAGTGATCAAGAGAAGAAAGTAGAAGATCACCCTAGGAATAATAAGTTTGTGTTGAATAAAATGAATCGTGTTGATGCTAGTATTAGCTACAAGTGTACTATAATTAATTCGAATTCTGATACTATTTTCAAAACATGTAATGAATATTTGGTTTCTGGTTATTATCATGAATGTGTTGTGAATGATTTGAGAAATGCTGTTAAATCTCCAGTAAAAAATGTCAGAAATGTTAAACAGGTTTAGGAAGTCTGGAAGCCTATAGGGAAAAGGTTTAGTAATTATTGGAAGCCTACAGGGAGAAAATTAGCAATGTGGGTTATCAATGGAAACCTATTGGCCGTAAATTCAAAGTTAATGAATTTTGTCCTAAGATGTCTAGATTTATACCCACTAAGGTATGGAAGCCTACTGGTAGAATCATACCTTTAAGAAGTTGTCATACTTCAAATAGGTCCATTCCCACTACTAGTCTTGCCTCCACATCTAATGATAACTTCTAGAACTATTGAAGGTGTTCCAATTGTATGTACTAACCAATCGGACTCAGGCTGCTCGTCGTACAAATCGTCCTTTGGTATTTGGACTCAAGCTGCTCAAAACATATGACTGGAGATCGCTCGCGGCTCAAGAACGTCGTGAATAAGTTCATTGGGACTGTTAGATTTGGGAACAACCATTTTGGGGCAATTATGGGTTATGGAGACTATGTGTTTGGAGATAGTGTAATCTCTCGGGTATATTATGTGGAAGGTCTTGGTCATAATTTGTTCTCTATTGGTCAATTCTGCGACTCTGATCTTGAAGTGGCCTTCAGAAAGCACTCTTGCTTCGTTAGAGAATTAGATGGTGTTGAACTTTTAAAGGGAACTCATGGCACTAATCTGTACACCATCTCTATCGAAGACATGATGAAGTCTTCTCCAATTTGCTTGTTGTCAAAGGCTTCTAAAACAAAGTCATGGTTATGGCATCATCGTGCAATCACTTGAACTTCGGCACCATCAATGATCTTTCTAGAAAGGACCTCGTAAGAGGCTTGCCCCGGTTAAAGTATGAAAAGGATCATCTTTGTTCAGCCTGCCAATTGGGCAAAAGCACAAAGTATGCTCACAAACCCAAACCTGTAAATACCAATATGGAAGTTCTTCATACCCTTCACATGGATTTGTGCAGACCCATGAGAGTGCAAACTATAAATGGGAAGAAATATGTGCTAGTCGTTGTTGATGACTACTCTCGGGTTACTTGGGTTAAGTTTTTGAGGTCAAAGGATGAAACTCCCGACATCATCATCAAACTTATTAAACAGTTGCAGGTTCGGCTTAATAAACAGTTAGAATCATCCGAACAGACAATGGAATTAAGTTTGTGAACAAAGAACTAAGTCAGTTTTATGAAAGTATTGGAAACAGCCATCAAAGAAGTCTTCCACGTACTCCTCAACAGAACGGAGTAGTTGAAAGACGAAATCGAACTCTTGTTGAAGCTGCAAGGACTATGCTAATCTATTCAAAGGCTCCAATGTTTCTCTAGGCGGAAGCCATTGCCACTGCATGTTACACCCAAAACCGTTCCCTAATACATATAACTCATGGAAAAACTCCATACGAATTAGTTCACAACAGAAAACCGGATCTGCCATTTCTTCGTGTGTTTGGAGCTTTGTGCTATCCAACTAATGATGGTCAAGATTTGGGAAAGTTGAAAGCTAAGGCTGATATTGGATTTTTCGTTGGTTATGAACCTAACTGGAAGGGTTACCGAATCTACAACAAAAGAACCCGAGACATTATGGAAACTATTCACGTTACGTTCGATGAGCTGACTGAGAAAATGGCTCCTGGACAATCCAGTTATGGACCCGCATCTCAACTTTTGTCACCTGGCATTAGTTCAGGTCTTGTAAAGAATTCTTCTCCTGCAGTTTCTTATGTTCCACCATTAGAAGAAGATTTGTAGAAATTGTTCGACCCAATGTGTTAATACAAATAAATCGTAAAAACGTTTATTCATATTTAGCAGTTTCTTTGTGTTTTGTTGATAACAAATATAAAGTTATCATTAGTAAAGTTATATCGATACATGTTATTTTTGTAAAGCATTTACATATATAGTCATTTAACATAAATTGTTGTAATAATTCATTTGTTGTAATAGTTTATTAGGATGGGTAAAATCCATAACCCATGACCCATATCCATGGAGCAAATCCATAACCCATGGAGCTAACCCATGACCCATTGACTAGATGCATTGCATCTTTTAGATACATTGAATCTATTTGGATACCCATGATCTAAAGTCTATGACCCATGACCCATAACCCAAATAGGAGGAGCGTCCTACGGATCCCCCAGATTACACTGGATGGATCCCTCATGTAAGGGATCCGTGAGATCCGGGGAACAGTAGTGATTTTTTGCCTATAAATAGTGAGCCATTTCTTCATTTTAACTCACCCCTCTTCTTACAAACTCTCTCATATACTATTTCTCTCTTATAATCTCAGATCTCTTGATCTATATAGTAGTTCTGCTTTCTTTTATTGTGATTCTCATATAGGTCCTTCTCAAATGAAAAATCACGAGATACTAGAAGTCATCCAAGCAAGAGGTCCTTGATTGATTTGTTCCTCCACAAGATTTTTGTAGCAAGATCTTGTATTTCATATTTCACATAGTTGTTGTGTTATAGTTGTGTTGGTTTGGTCCTCCGTGTTAAGGACTCGGTATTTAGCTTTGTACCGGAAAAAGTGTAAGCGACGTTGTGAAGGCTTCTCCGCCGAGTTGAAGGAGTTTGTTGACATAGTGCTTGAACTCTCGAGTAGGTGACTCGGGGAGTGGAGTAGGGCAAGGAAGGTGTCGTTGTAGCCGAACCACTATAAATCGGTTGTGTCATTTCTATCCTTTGCTTTAATTGCTTTCATTGCTTACATTACTCATTGCTTTATACTTTCTATCCATCCATACGAATTCTCATAAGATCGAATCTAAAGTTTTTGAAACTAACTTAAAATCGGCAAAACTATTCAACACCCCGTTCTAGTTTTCCACAATTGGCATCAAGATCAAGGTTTAAAGAAGTTTTAAACTAAACCGTATTTTAAAAACTTTTCGATCACAATGGGTTCTAAAAATTATAAAGAAGGGCAATCTATGCAATGACCTCCACTACTTGAAACTAATGCTTTTATTTATTGAAAAAATAGATTCAAAACTTATGTGAAGTCAAAAGATATTGATCTTTGGTACATCATTGTTGAAGGCGACTTTGAAGCCACTACAAAGATGATTAAACCGGAAATCCAATAAACACACCTCATGATCAACTCTCCGATGATCAAAAGAAAAAGCTTTCCAAAAATAGTGAAGCTAAAACGGTTTTATACAATGCTTTACCAAAAAAGGAATTCGAAAGAATTTCTATGCTTAAAAATAATAAAATAAATTTGTTTGTTCAACAATATGAACAATTTTCATATCGGATGAGGATACTATAGATAATTCTTTTGCTAACTTTAATACTATAATTACATCATTACAAGCACTTGATGAGTCTTTCTCTAGTCGTAATCATGTCAGGAGATATCTAAGGGCACTTCCATCCAAGTGGAGATCAAAGGTGACGGCCATCGAAGAATCAAAAGACTTATCCATCCTCACCCTCGACGAGCTCATAGGCAATCTAAAGGTCTATGAGCTTGTCCTTGCTAAAGATTCCGAAGCCTCAAAAGAAAAGAAAGAGAAGCACAAATCTCTTGCCTTAAAAGCCAAGAAGGTCTCAAGCGATGAAGAAAACTCTTCTTCAGATAGTTATGACAAAGAATATGCTATGGCGGTAAGGATTTCAAGAAGTTCTTTTTAAGAATGGGAAGATTTGTCAAGCAACCATATGACGACAAGAAGGGGTTTCGGAAAGGAAAAGACGACAAGAAAGCAAGGGATGAACGCGCATGTTTTAAATGTGGGGACCTTAATCCCTTCATTAGTGAGTGTCCCAAACGTGACGAACAAAAGGCGTTCGTGAGTGGTTCGTGGGGAATGAGTGAGGAGGAGAAAGAAGAAATTTGTCTCATGGCAAATGACTCAAACGAGGTATGTCTCGAATCTCTCTATTATAGTAGCTCATCATTAGATGATGATTCATTGCATCGTGAATATGATAAACTTTGCAAAATTAGTCTAAAAGTTATTAACAAAAATTAGATTTTGAAAAACAAAAATGAACGTTTAGAAAAGGAAGTCATTGAGTTAAAAGGCAAATTAAAACGTTTAGAAAAAGGGAAGATAACAAGTGGGGAATGTGAGCTTTGTGTTCAAATTCAAACACTAGTTGATAATCTTGATTCCAAGATTGCTAGAATGAATACTAATACTCTAGATATGATACTAGATAGTGTTAAAACAGGAAACAATAAAAAGGGTTTGGGTTTTCAGGAACATAATGCATCAACTAGCGAGAATAAAAAAACACAATTCGTCAAAGCAACTGAAAAACAAGCCACTGTAGTCATGGATTCCACGGATCCCTTGAAAAGGGAACTGTCTAGTGTAAAACCAGGGATCCGTGGGTCTGTAACAGCAAACAGTGGAAATAATGTAGCTACTTCATCTAGAACCGACTTTGTTATCATTAACAAGAAGAAACCAACCCATGTTACTGTTAGACAACCACCTCCACTAAAACAAAATCAAAATTTTATGAGAAACAAAGGTCCATCATTTTCAAAACCAAACACATTTATAAGGAGACCTAATAATGTTTATCCGAGAAGTAACCACCATCAAATGGAATGGAATCCTAATGTAGAAAACGGTTTTCCTTTTCAAAACTTTACACCATGGAATGCATTCTCACCTTTTCCATATATGCCTAACATGAATGAAATGTATAACACTAATGGACCCATGAACAAATGGGGACCAAAATTTTGAGTTAATTGTTTTTTTAGGTGTGGCTAAAGGTCGAACTAGATCCGGATGAATGGATCAAGGATAGTGGGTGCATGAGGCACATGATTGGTAACAAAGACTTGTTTTCTACATATGAATCCTTCAATGGAGGGAATGTGGTATTTGGTAATAGCAAGAGCAAAATCATCAGTAAAGGTATAATTTCTCACAAATCTTTGACCATTAACGATGTGTGTCACGTAGAAAACCTAAACTTCAACCTTCTAAGTATAGGACAAATATGTGATAAAACGTGTAACGTACTTTTTAGTGAAACCGGTAGTAAAATATTGAAAAACGGTATTACTATAGGAAGAGGCATTAGAAAACATGGAGTCTATGTCATTAAAATCGGTAATGAACCTAAAGACAAACTTTGTCTTACTTCTATGGATGATACTTCGACCTTATGGCATCGAATATTGGGTCACGCCAATATGCGACTTCTTCAATCGCTATCATCTAAAGAACTAGTAAGAGATCTACCAAAATTAAAATACGAACATCATTTTTGTGATGCTTGTAACGTAGGAAAGCAAGTCCATGCTAGTCACAAAGCTAATAATATGGTCTCTACTACTAAGTGTCTAGAACTACTTCACATGGATTTATTTGGTCCATCCGCTATTCAAAGTTATGGAGGTAACTAGTATACTTTGGTCATAGTGGATGATTACTCTAGGTACACATGGACTAAATTTTTAAAGAATAAAAATAAAACGTTCGATTACTTTGAAATATTAAGTAAGAAAATCCAAAGACAATTAGGAAGTCCTATAGTGTCTATTAGAACGGATCATGGTAGGGAATTTGATAATGAAGTGCAATTTGGAGCTTTTTGTGACGCTAATGGTATTACTCATAATTTATCGGCTCCTCGCACTCCACAATCGAATGGGGTAGTTGAAAGGAAAAATAGAACCCTACAAGAAATGAGTTGCACCATGATTAATGAGCAATCTATTCCTCAAAAATTTTGGTGCAATGCCGTTGATACATGAACGTACATACTTAACCGAGTCTTAATTAGACCATTCTTAGGTAAAACTCCATACGAGTTACTTCGAGGCGAAAAGCCTACATTAGAACATTTTAGGGTCTTTGGTAGCAAATGTTTCCTACTTAACACTAAAGATTACCTAACTAAATTTGATCCTAAATCAACCGAAGGTATCTTTTTAGGTTACTCTCCTAATAGTAAACCTTATGTTATATTAAATACAGAAACAATGAAGGTTGAAGAGTCATTAAAAGTAAAACTTGATGAAAGTCCACCTAAACCTACCCAACCTCATGTCGATGACGAGATAATCGAAAGTGAAGCCATCAAAATCAAGGAAAATGAACCATTAAACAATGAAATCATCAATATTAAAGATTCTAAAGATCATCCCGTAGATAAGGTCATAGGAAAGTTAAATGAAAGAACCTTAAGATCTCAAGTCCAAAACCAAAGTAGTTTATTTTGTTTTGTCTCAACCATAGAACCTAAAAATACACAAGAACCATAAAAGATGAAAGTTGGGTAATGGCTATGCAAGAAGAGTTAAATCAATTTATTTCTAACGATGTTTGGAAACTTGTCCCTCCACCTAATAACCAAACCATAATCGGAACTAAATGGGTATATAAAAACAAGTTAGATGCAAAAGGTGTAGTGTCTAGAAACAAAGCTAGACTCGTTGCCCAAGGGTATAATCAACAAGAAGGCATAGACTTTGATGAGACCTATGCTCCCATGGCTAGATTAGAGTCTATAAGAATACTTCTTGCTTATGCTTGTGCTAATGATCTTAAGCTTTTTCAAATGGATGTTAAAAGTGCTTTTCTAAATGGCTTTATTAATGAAGAAGTTTATGTAGCTCAACCTCCGGGCTTTATCGATTTCGAAAAACCTAAACATGTGTATAAATTAAAGAAAGCTCTTTACGGTCTTAAACAAGCCCTAAAAGCTTGGTATGATAGACTCAAATCATTTTTAATTTAGAACAACTACACCATGGGGTTAGTTGATAATACACTTTTCACTAAGAAAAAGGAATCACATATAATTATTGTTCAAATATACGTGGACGATATTATATTCAGATCGACTTGTCAAGACATGTGTGATGATTTCTCAAAAATCATGCATGATGAGTTTGAAATGAGTATGATGGGAGAACTAAGTTTCTTTCTTGGTATACAAATCAAACAAGTAGAAGATGGTATCTTCTTTAATCAATCCAAATACATAAAATAAATGTTAAAGAAATTTGGTTTAGAAGAGTAAAAACCCATAAGAACACGAATGTCATCCGATACTAAACTAACAAAAGATGAAGATGGTAATTCCGTTGACAACACAAAATACCGTGGCATGATTGGTAGTCTCCTCTATCTTATGGCTAGTCGGCCGGATATCACGTTTAGTGTTTGTCTATGTGCTAGGTTTTAAGAAGAACCTAAAACATCACATCTAGAATCGGTCAAAAGAATATCTAGATACATTAAGGGTACGAATCAATTGGGATTATGGTATCCTAAGGGAACGGGGGTAGAAACTATTGTATATGCGGATTCTGACCATGCAGGTGATTATGTTGACCGAAAGAGAATAGGTGGTGTATGTACCTTTATGGGATGTTGTTTAACATCTTGGTTCTCAAAGAAGCAAAAGACATTGGCCATATCAACAACCGAAGCCAAATATGTCTCCGCCGGCAAAGCATGCCAACAAGCACTATGGATGAAACAAGCGTTAGTTGACTACGACATTCATCTAAGTGACATAGCCATTTTATGCGACAACAAAGGTGCTATTGACTTAAGCAAGAATCTGGTGTTGCACTCTCGCACCAAGCATATAGAGATCCGTCATCACTTCGTAAGAGACAATGTTCAAAAGGGAAACATTTCTATTGAGAAGGTAGCATCCGAAGATAACATAGCCGACGTCCTCACCAAACCGTTGAAGCGGGAACAATTCAACTTGCTTCTTCTTGGTCTTGGTCTCATAGAACAATTGTCGTAATTTGTTTCTAAACTATACAAGGTATGTAAACATTAGCCTTCTGTTAATACAAATAAGCCGTAAAAACGTTTATTTATATTTTACGATCTTCTAATGTTTTGTCGATAACAAAAGTAAAATCATTTTAACGAAACAAATAAAATACGTAAATGGTTTGAGCCAATTGTTTACTAGCACACTTACGTTTTCACATAAGACACTAAACAAGTAAAAGTGGTTTTATGATATAGTAATACATATTTACAACAACTAGTGTTTACATATTGGGCAAATATGTACATAACTAGTATGTATCATAATGGGTAATATAATGGGTAGAAGTTTAAGTATTTGACCCATAGACCAAATACATTGAATGTTGTTGGGTATAACCCAAAGTCCATGACCCATACCCATGGAGCATAATCCATAACCCATTGCATGACATCATGCATAAGTTATATATGGATATTATCTATGACCCATGGTTTTTACCCATGACCCATGGACTAGATGCATTGCATCTTGTAGATACATTGTATCTACTTGGATACCCATGGTTCAAAGTCTAGGACCCATGACCCATAACCCATGACCCATGACCCAAAACCCATGGGAAAAGAGGTGTCCCCACGGATCCCCAAGTTTATAATCCCAAGAGGGATCCGTGGGATCCATGGAATAGTAGCATTTTCTTCTCTATAAATAGTGAGCCATTTCTTCATTGTAACCCACCCCTTTCACATATATTTTCTCTTTGAGTTATTGATCCGTGCCAAACAGTCAAGCTAAATCACTCGCTTCTGGCCACTTCTAATGCAGATCAGAATCTTAAAACTGCCTAAGCACAAATGCAATGAAGTCCAGGAGAATACAATGAATTCCCGGGTCGTTAAGTCCCACGGAGACTCAATGGTGTGCAAAACACTAGATCAGACGATAGAATGATCACTAATGATAGTGATCAGGAAGGATTTGGATAGATACTTACACTACTGAAAAAGTTAATAATTAAAGCGACTTAAATACAAATTAAGAAAATTAAAAAGATAAAATATATTAAATAAAAGCTATCACTATATTTAAAGTGATGAACGTTTAAAACCTAAAACTTACGTTTAAATTAAAAAACTACGTAACGTACAAAATAAAAAGTGATATTAAAGAGATAAAAGACCTACAAATATGAAAAATACATTTTTACAATCCTAAATATATAAGAAAATTATTAGAAAAATAAAATTATTTTTATAACTATTTAATTAATTATTATTAATTAAAAACTATTTTAAACTATTTAACAATACTCTAAAATAAAAGAAAATATGAAATAAGACTAGAAAAATAAAATTAAGAATTAGAAAAATCTAAAATATGATAAAACTAATTTTAAAACTGAAAATATATTTTTTAGACTTTTTATATATTTATTACTAATTTAAAACTATTTAAAACTAATAAAAATGCTAGAAAATGCTTTTTAAACTAAGAAAATTATGGAAAAATACTTTTTAGGCTATTTATATTTATCTTAATCTATAAAAATTGAAAACATAATTTTTTAAGCTTTTTCTTAATTATTTGTATTAAATGCTATTTAAAAGTACTTAAAAACTAGTTTAAATTAAGAAAAATAGCAAAACACCTTAGAAAAATCTGAAAATTTAAGGAAAACTCTAAAATTATATTTAGAAGCTAGGAAAAATAGAAAAACAAGGGCTTATATGGAGGAATATGGATCTGATGAGGATGTGCTTATTGAAATAAGCACTTCAATAAGCAATTTGAATCCAAAGGCTACCAAACTGAAAGAGAAGCTATGATAAGCTAAAATAACTGAAATGGAACAAGTTTCAACAAGCTAATACCCACTGATCAAGGCTAGTACAGTTTGAGGCTATAAGCTATTAAGCCAAAACGATTTTGGGTACTCAACTTTGACCAAAGCACAAGCTACAAGAGAAGCTAAAACGGAAAACCAAAATTAGAACTTAATGAAGACCGTTGAGAGTAAGCAAACCAAAATACGACCTAGACAAGCTCAAATGAGAGACTTGTGCAAAGTTTGCAAAAGTTGGACAAACCCCATGTGTGACTGATGCCCCGCAGGGGATTTAACACCATATTGACAAGCTTTTTGAGGCTTAAGGAAAATTTCAAAAATTTGGAAAATGACCATGATAAAATAGACCGAATACTTTCTAAAACAACAAGTTTTATAGATAAAGACTCAGAAATGAGTTCAACAAAAATCACTTGTTGGCCCAAAACTCACTTTGCAAACTTTGACTTTTTCACAAAACCAAAATGTTGACTAAGTTGAGCTTTGATCTAGATTTCCTACTTGAAAATGATGTTATACGATTAAATAAAGCTATTGCAAACTTAGTTTATGAATTTTAAAACACAAAACTAACTTTTGATTTGTTAGAATCTCAACAAAGGGAGTACTTTAAGGTGGAAACAAATGAATTTGACTTTGAGCTTGTTCAAGCACAAGATTATTAATGCAAAGGGCTAAATTAAGCTAACCAAGCATGAGACAAAAGGTCCTAACCATTGAGCAAACCTCTAGCACTTACATGCTCAATCCAAACACCCTTTATAATCACTGATATGAACTTAAAACAAGATTACCACTGAATTAACTAATTCCATTGATCAAACAGAGTTCCTATAACCTAATTGCGCTCTATGTAAAACACATGAAAATCGTGTAGACCACAGATGCATAAACAACCATAAAATGCAAATGACTTGAAATTTTGAAAAAGAGAAACTAACAACTCACATGAACTCCATTGATGCAGGCCAACACCAAACCCAAACCTCAACTAATCCTAAGCTATTTCCAACCTATTTCAAGAACTGCAACAACCCAAGATCCAATTTCTCCTTTTGACTTTTGTTGACCAAAGTAAAAATGCTTAAAAATCGCTTCCCAAGCTTTATCAAAAGCTTTAATAGGCTTGAATAAGCATGTTTGAGTTAAGATAAACTACTTGAGAGCTTTAATACATTGGTTTGAAATTAAAATTTGTAATAAGCAGTAGGTAAAACTTAAATGAAATGAAACTTGGAATTAGGACTGAAACTTGATTACAAACTCTTAATTAGCTTAAATCCAATACATAGAAATTGATATTACATCATTTACTTTAAACTTAAAACATTAATTAAAAAAACGACATTAAGGAAATATTAAAACTACTCTCTACTACTCTTCTTCTTTCTTCTTTCTTTTATACCCAAACAGCCCCCTTGACTTCTCGAGTTAATCCCACATCAATTTACAACCATTGGATGACTATAGTGGATTTAGGCCGTTTGATCATTTTTGGCGCCAAAGTGGATTATTATCACCGTGGGGTTGATTGAGTGTTAAGGAGTATGGAAGCATTTAATGGTTTTGTAGTTAAGGTGAGGTGGAGGGGACAAGGAGATAAGGTGATGGAGGGGGGATGAGGTGGAGGTGTTTTGCGTGAGAGAGCAGTTGGAGGGGAAGACTAAATGGCGCCAAGTGGGTGGTTTGGTTTTACATAAAACGTGGGTGATAATAGAAGGGAGGGGTCAAAATGTAACTGGATGTGGGGTCACAATTTAAGGGGGTCCAAATTAGGTTAATGGGTTAAATAACATAAGGACCAATTGTGTAAATTCTGAAACTTCAAGGACCAGGGCTGCCAATTCGGAGTTTCTCCGGACTAAACTGACAATCTCAAAAAGTACAAGGACTAGACTTGCCATTTTCCAATTTCCAGAGGCCATTTTTGCCAATTTTCAAACTTGGAGGACCAAACTTGTAATTTTCTCAAACTTTTATATTTTTCACCAAAGGACTAATTTTGACAAGTTATGATTTAAAAAGGGCCATTGGTGATTTTTCTTTAAAATTTTGACCGGGACTATTTTTTGATAATTTGTAAAACTGGGACTAAACGCCAATTATGCAAACTTGCTCATTTTTCATCCGATTTCAAACATTTTGCATCTAAACACATAAAATGCAATTTTGGAATATTTTCGTGTTTTGATGCATTTCGAGCTTTTAAACGTTTGCAGTTCAGATTTGATAAAAATGATTATTTACACACTCATCAATCCCCCACACTAAACTATTGCTAGTCCCTAGCAATCTTTTGAGAAAAACTTCATGGTTTTGATCTCTTTACCGAAGCCATTACTGAGTAGCCAAATAGTTCAAGTAAGAACCATGGTACACCGATAACCATGTGATTTTGAGCAAACCACCTGCTTTCAACGGATTTGATTTTGTCTTTACCGAAGCCGTACCTTCTGGACTAGCCAACTCTTAGATAATTTATCAACATTATCTTTGGTGAGCTGATTACCAATTATGGTTTTTCCACTGCCTTTACCACAAGCCATAAACTTGCAGGCTAGCCAACTCTTCACTTTTTAGGATATGGTGAGTTGAGAACCATACAATTTTGGGCAAATTGCAAGCCATATAAACGTATTTGAGAAATCTTTACCAAGAGCCGTTTGTTCGATTAGCCAATCCCTTTGTCTATTAGACAAGGCGATGATAAACCATGAGAAAGTGTAAAACACTTATTCCAAAAAAATTTTGGCCAAAAACGGGGGAATTGGTATAATTATATGATAAAATTCGTGAGAATTCCCCCCTACACTTAGAAATGAATATTTCCCTCAATATTCAAAGTACCCGTTGGCATGCAAAACAAAGAACGAAAAGGAAATACTACGCCATTATTTAGAAAGGATTTTGAAAACATGGGCAACCCCCACACTAGGGTGGTAGAAAGTAGAAAGAAGTCAGAAATATGGGTGAGAACCCATATGGCGTGCCATGTTTTTGATTAACGAAGTCGCTAGCTCGACTCGACCATTAATTTGTTCATGGGGAAGTAAGTGGAAGAGACCATCTCCATCGGACTTTCATTCAAGATGTTTGGACAAACATTTGAAGCAATGAAAGTTCCACAACCGATGAGATATAGGAGACGAACCGGCTCACGATGATAAATGAAAATGCCGGTCAAAGATAGTGTCCTCACTCCTCGAGGAGTGAAGAAGAGAGGAAGTCACCGAGTAGGTGAAAGAAAGTAAGATCATGATAACAACAATCTAGATCTTCTCGGGATTAAGTGCAAATTGCACTTATTTGGATTTTGTTGGTTGAGCTCTTTGGGGTGGAAGGCATCTCGGTTGGGAGGGTGGAAAAGATGTCATAACTATGCAAATTGAGATTTTCTCCTCCCGATCATGATTTTTGCCATCCAAGCAATCATACTCCAGCGGAGATATGATATGAGTGAGTTCACCGGCGAACTCCTCATGAAGAAAATACGGAGGTGGGACATGTGCGGTACTTCGTGGGCTATAAATATGCACCCATTATAGTTCCTCGTGTTTTAATCATCACTATCAAAGATTGGATTAATGAATTTAGAGTACAGAATCTAATTCGAATAAGGGATTAGTGATAGTCGATAATTGTTGTGGAAACAACATGGTCAACATCCTCTTCTAAGTTGACGATCTCAGAATGTGGAAGTAATGCATCAATAAATTTATGTCTTAGAATATAAAGAATCGGCATCACTATAATCATCAAGTCAAAATCGAAAGTCTCAAGATCTTTGTAAGAAAACACATCACTTTCTATTATCAAGAATTCCCCATCACTTGGGATCGGGATAAAGTTCTCAACATTAGACGATTCCGTTTCCGGAATAGTGCTGAGATGCTCATCCCCCATGTTTAGAGAGTCTTTGGGATAAAAAAATTTCAAAGAAATAGGATCATCGACCTCTTCCAAAAGGAATTCACTTCTCTCAACCGCGAAAGTGAAGGAAGAGTCGGAAATGAAAGGCTCGAAACGGGAGTGGATTGCCACCGGAGCATCGACTGTTCGAAAACATATATAGCTCCTATGCTCTTCATATTCTCCTCCGCCAACAATTCTCCCATACTCTTTCCTTCTTCAATGGGAGTGGGATTGCCACCTGAGTCATAGATTCCTCATCAAAATCATCATCGTCGTCGCCATCATAATCGCATAACGAGAGGTTTCCAATATTGGGAACTTACTCTAGCTGCTTGTTCTTTCGCATACGTTTCGGACGAGACTCTTCTTAACTAATTCTTTCAAATCTTTGAGTATATCTAGACAATTTTCGAGAAGTTCTTGAGGAATTTGCAGAGGTTGTGTTTGAATCATTTGGTACTGTGGAGGTCATAAGAGTAGTCATAATTGTTACAGGATTATGCTCATAGACAAGCGTGTTCCCTGTTTGACACTAAACTCGTGAGGACCTCCACAAGACTACAAGAATATGTCTCCATCTCATAGTGCGGGGGTTGGTTGAGGAAATTAGTTGTTTCATTGTAGGGATTTTGGTCATAGATAAACCCGTTTCCCGGATTCAACATCACAAACCAATATTTCCACCATTTTGAGGTTCCCCACACCATTCACAACCAAATTGGTGAGGATAAGACATAGAAAGAATCAAATGGATAGAGGGTAAAAGAAATGTAGAATCAAAAGATGTGAGAGGATAAAGATGGATTTTTTTTGATTTTGAAAAACATATTGCAAAAACAAAGAATGAAAATATTTTTGGATTTTTCTCGATAACTTTACAAAAAACTTTTTACAAAAGATGGGGTGTGCAAAGAATGTCTGAAAATGGCTAAACACACGCTAAAGCTTCGGCCAAAATAAAATTTTGATCCGTGCAAAAAGTCAAGCTAAATCACTCAAGCCGGCCACTTGTGAATGGCGCATAGAAACCGCTTAAAACCCTAAGCACAATGCAATGAAGTCCAGGAGAATACAATGAATTCCCGGGTCGTTAAGTCCCACGGAGACTCAATGGTGTGCAAAACACTAGATCAGACGATAGAATGATCACTAATGATAGTGATCAGGAAGGATTTGGATAGATACTTACACTACTGAAAAAGTTAATAATTAAAGCGACTTAAATACAAATTAAGAAAATTAAAAAGATAAAATATATTAAATAAACGCTATCACTATATTTAAAGTGATGAACGTTTAAAACCTAAAACGTACGATTAAATTAAAAACTAACGAACGTAAAAAATAAAAGTGATATTAAAGAGATAAAAGACCTACAAATATGAAAAAATACATTTTACAATCCTAAATATAAGAAAATTATTAGAAAAGAAAATTATTTTTATAACTATTTAATTAATTATTATTAATTAAAAACTATTTTAAACTATTTAACAATACTCTAAAATAAAAGAAAATATGAAATAAGACTAGAAAATAAAATTAAGATTTAGAAAAATCTAAAATATGATAAAACTAATTTTAAAACTGAAAATATATTTTTTAGACTTTTTATATATTTATTACTAATTTAAAACTATTTAAAACTAATAAAAATGCTAGAAAATTCTTTTTAAACTAAGAAAATTATGGAAAAATACTTTTTAGGCTATTTATATTTATCTTAATCTATAAAAATTGAAAAAATATTTTTTAAAGTTTTTCTTAATTATTTGTATTAAATGCTATTTAAAAGTACTTAAAAACTAGTTTAAATTAAGAAAAATAGCAAAAACACCTTAGAAAAATCTGAAAATTTAAGGAAAACTCTAAAATTATATTTAGAAGCTAGGAAAAATAGAAAAACAAGGGCTTATATGGAGGAATATGGATCTGATGAGGATGTGCTTATTGAAATAAGCACTTCAATAAGCAATTTGAATCCAAAGGCTACCAAAGCGAAAAGAGAAGCTATGATGTTTCTGAAATGGAAATGTTTCAACAAGCTAATACCACTGATTCACAGGCTAGTACATTTGAGGCTATAGCTATTAAGCCAAAATGATTTTGGGTACTAACTTTAGACCAAAGCACAAGCTACAAGAGAAGCTAAAACTGAAACCAAAATTAGAACTTAATGAAGACCTGGTGAGAGTAAGCAAACCAAAATACGACCTAGACAAGCTCAAATGAGACTTGTGTAAAGTTTGCAAAAGACAAACCCTGCAGGACTTGATGCCCCCGCAAACAGGATTTAACACCATATTGACAAGCCTTTTTGAGGCTTAAGGAAAATTTTACAAAATTTGGAAAAATGACCATGATAAAATAGACCGTAAGCACTTTCTAAAACAAAGTTTTATAGATAAAGACTCAGAAATGAGTTCAACAAAATCACCTAGTTGGCCCAAAACCGACTTTGCAAACCTTTGACTTTTCACAAAACCAAAATGTTGACTAAGTTGAGCTTGATTCTAGATTTCCTACTTGAAAATGATGTTATACGATTAAATAAAGCTATTGCAAACTTAGTTTATGAATTTTAAACACAAAAACTAACTTTTGATTTGTTAGAATCTCAACAGTGGAGTACTTTAAGGTGGAAACAAATGAATTTGACTTTGAGCTTGTTCAAGCACAAGATTAAATGCAAAGGCTAAATTAAGCTAACCAAGCATGAGACAAAAGGTCCTAACCATTGAGCAAACCTCTAGCACGTCTTACATGCTCAATCCAAACACCCTTTATAATCACTGATATGAACTTAAAACAAGATTACCACTGAATTAACTAATTCCATTGATCAAACAGAGTTCCTATAACCTAATTGCAGCTATGTAAACACATGAAAATCAGTTGTGACCACAGATGCATAAACAACCATAAAATGCAAATGACTTGAAATTTTGAAAAAGAGAAACTAACAACTCACATGAACTCAAATTGATGCAGGCCAACACCAAACCCAAACCTCAACTAATCCTAAGCTATTTCCAACCTATTTCAAAGAATGCAACAACCCAAGATCCAATTTCCTCCTCTTTGACTTTTGTTGACCACAAGTAAAAATGCTTAAAACTGCTTCCCAAGCTTTATCAAAAGCTTTAATAGGCTTGAATAAGCATGTTTGAGTTAAGATAAACTACTTGAGAGCTTTAATACATTGGTTTGAAATTAAAATTTGTAAATGCGGTAGGTAAAACTTGAAAATGAAATGAAACTTGGAATTAGGACTGAAACTTGATTACAAACTCTTAATTAGCTTAAATCCAATACATAGAAATTGATATTACATCATTTACTTTAAACTTAAAACATTAATTAAAAAAACGACATTAAGGAAATATTAAAACTACTCTCTACTACTCTTCTTCTTTCCTTTCTTCTTTCTTTTATACCCAAACAGCCCTTGACTTCGAAATCCCATCAATTTACAAACCATTGGATGACTATAGTGGATTTAGGCCGCTTGATCATTTTGGCGCAAAGTGGATTATCAACAGGTGGGGTTGATTGAGTGTTAAGGAGTATGAAGCATTTAATGGTTTTTGTAGTTAAGGTGAGGTGGAGGGGACAAGGAGATAAGGTGATGGAGGGGGGATGAGGTGGAGGTGTTTGCAGAGAGAGCAGTTGGAGGGGAAGACTAAATGGCGCCAAGTGGGTGGTTTGGTTTTATTAATAAAACGTGGGTGATAATAGAAGGGAGGGGTCAAAATGGCTAATTGATGTGGGGTCACATTAGTGTGGTCCAAATTAGGTTTAATGGTTAAATAACATGGGACCAATTGTGTAATTCAAAACTTCAAGGACCTAGGCCGCCAATTCAAAAGTTTCCAAGGACTAAACTGACAATCTCAAAAAGTACAAGGACTAAACTTGCCATTTTCCAATTTCCAAAATTTTTGCCAATTTTGAAACTGGAGACCAAACTTGTAATTTCTCAAACTTTTTATATTTTTTCACCAAAGGACTAATTTGACAAGTTATGATTTTAAAAGGACCTTTGGTGATTTTTCTTTTGAAATTTTGACTCCGGGACTATTTTTATAATTTTAGAAACTTGGGGACCTAAACTGCCAATTATGCAAACTTTGCTCATTTTTCATCTGATTTTAAACATTTTGCATCTGAAACACATAAAATGCAATTTTGGAATATTTTCAGTGTTTTGATGCATTTCTGAGCATTTTTAAACGTTTTGCAGTTCAGATTTGACTAAAAATGATGAGTATTTACACACTCATCAGTTATAAACTCTCTAACCTCAGATCCAAGTGATCTATGTATGTAGTTTTGTTTTTGTGTGATTCTCTAGGTTCCTCTTAAAGGTGAGATCACCACCTTTTGAAGTCGAGCAAGCTCAAGTCCATGAGTTGCCATGCTTCATCATCATCAAGAATACTAAGGTTCTTTTGTTGATAGTTCTCTTCTTTCTCATTAGAAGTGTACTGTCGAAGACATACGTGAAAGATGTCTAAAGGGTCAAGATGAAGACATTAGTGAAAGGTGTCGAACGTCCATATTGAAAGCACTTGTGAAGGGTGCTTAGAAGTCAAGGCTAAAGGAATTAGTGAAGGGTGTCTAGAAGTCAAGTCACAAGGCATTAGTGAAGGGTGCCTAGAGGTCGAGTCAAAGGCATTCGTGAAAGGTGCCTAAGGTGTACATTCGATATGGTGTGTTCGATGTACAAGATAGATTTGTATTGGGTCAAAGGATATTGATATCCTTATTGATGTTGTCATAAGGAGTGGATCTCCTTAGAGATAGGACTTGTGTAGTGTTGGGTAGTATTTCTTCCATTATAATGGAACTCGATATCTAGCCTAATACCGGATAAAGGGTAGGTGACGTTGTGATAGGTTTGGTTCTACCTCTTGGAAGAACCCGGTATCTAGCCTTGTACCGGATAAAGAGTAGGCAACGTTGTGAAGGCTTCTCCGCCATAAGGAGTTGGTGTTGTGTAGTGTTTACGAACTCTCGAGTAGGTGACTCGGGGAGTGTAGTAGGTCAAGGAAGGTGTCCTTGTAGCCAAACCACTATAAATACTCGCGTTGTGGTTTTGTGCTTCTTACTCCTTATCTTTTCATTACATACTTAAATATGCTTGCCTATCAACATCCAACACACATGTTTAAATAGATTGACATAAGTCGATCTAAATAGTTTAAAACCAAGTTTTAATCGGTAAAACTATTCAACCCCCCCTCTAGTTTTCCACAATTGGCATCAGAGCTTCGTTACCAAGTTTCTGAGAGTATGTTGTACTTTAAAAACTTGATACGATCCATGTTCAATTGAAAACTACAAAGAAGGTCTTTTACAAAACCAAACACCATGTTTTAAAACACTTTTGTAGGATGTTGATTAGATGACAACATTTTTTTTCTTACTAAATTGCACTAACATTCCTTGTCATTTTGCTTTATTTAAGCTCATACTTATCAAGCCATAGGAATTGCTTGGTAACAAGATTACCTTCCCTAAGAAGGTATCTTAAACACTAAGGAACCGGAGTTGTCTACTGACATTTGTTTTTGTCATTAGTAAAGACACTCTTGAGTGCATTAGAGGTATGTCTTTTTACTTATCTCTAAATAACATTAGCTTAAATAATAAGTATGCCTACATAGGAATTTATATGATTATCTTTTCACATACTCATATATTACACGTAGCTTCGTTAGGAAACTTTTCTTGCATACGTGTTACTCTTTCGTCTAAAGTCTAGGTTTATAAGATTTGTATCTTATTTCACTTAATCCAAAAATCAAATCTTTCTAATAATAAAACAAAACACAAATCTCAAAAATTCCTCCTTCCCCATAAATATCCCCTCCGATCGTTCACTCCACCAAACCCTCATTTTTCAAATCTTCCACTTTCAAAAAATTACCTCTCATTCAAAACTTCATCTTCCTTCTCATCTCATCTCCAACCGAAACCAAGATAAATCTTCATCATCATGGTTTACGTCGCCTTCGTACTCATCGTCTTGACACTCATCACTCTCGTGTTCCCCATGATTAAGTTTTCTTATGGAGACATGTACTTTGTGTTGTTAATCTACATTGGTGTTATATACCCAATCCTTTGTATCATTCTTAGCATTGAAATGAAATATTGCTAATATTCTAGTTTATCTAGTTTATTTTTCATAATGTGTTTGTCATTTCTTGTACTTTATTTCTTTCGTATTTTTGGTCTTGAGATACTTTAGAAAAAGACAATGCATGCTAAAAGTAAATGTTGGCTAAAATACATATTTTGGTATAAAAATATAAGATGCAAAAATCTATATTTTTGTCAAAACCCTTTTTCTGTCACTACAAATCCATGGATCCCTGTAGTTCACTAGCCGGATCCTTTTTGGAAGGGAACCGTGAGAACCGTTCTTCTGGAAAACAGTTTCTCATGCAATATAAACAGTTTTCTTCTCAAAAGAAATATTTCAATAGAATGTTAAATAATAAGTGATTTAATTGTCAATTGTTAATAGATATCTAGTAAAAATGTTAGGTAATCATCTTGTTGTTTTAATACGTCTCATCTTATTCCTTTTACCTCCATAGGTCACGTCATGTCTCATGAGTATGAGTTCAACTTTTCACTCACTTACGTCTACATCCCTAACATCTCTCTTGAGCCCAACACACCTGGCAATCATGTCCATGGGTTCAATAATCTCGAAACTCGTCACTTTCATGAAGGACGTATTGTCGACACTCCTCTACAATACGAAGAAGGTATCAATACTTCTTTCTGAGCCATAGGACTAGAATGGCTTCTCAAAATTAACGAGAAAATCTGTCTGAGGTTTGTATTGGAATTCTTCCGTCAAGTTGAACTCGTTCGTAACGAGGATCGCTCTCTATCTCTTTGGTTTTGGATCAAAAACAAAAAGTTTGTTTTAACCCTTGAGCAATTTGCTCACATTTTCCGAATTCCAAATCATGGACAATGTGCCTTCACTGAAGATTGGTCTCTTGATTCTCTCTTCAACTATCGTGAATAAAATAGTTCATGTTGTTCCCACATACCTTCCCCTCAAGACTTGAAACGCATGTTATGCAAAACTCGACACTATTACTCTGATCCAAACATTATCTATACACGGGACATCCGAGATGAGTACAAGCCTCTCGCACTCATCCTACGTGAAAATGTTTGGAGTCTTAGAGGAAATCGAGAAATCCTTCCCGCTTGTTGTGCTCACATAATGTATTGTTTGCTAACACAACAACCATACAATCTCGCCTATTTCTTCGCAAGGCGAATTGTAAACCTTCAAGGCTCCAAGAACTAACTAATCCCTTATGGAATGTTCTTGACACGCCTTTATCATCACATCATGTGCTTCCACCCTCAATTTCAAAGTCCGTTGTACGTACTTGTGAATAAGATGATGGAACCTCTAAACACATCCTTCATGAAGACTTTCTTCATCCCTGAATTAGTAAATACTCATCAACTGTTTGATGATCCATCTAGCAAAAACGCTCAAGAAACTTAGTTTCTTTCCAAAATAGGGTCAAATCTTAGTACTCATGCTTTATCATTGTAATGTAATTTCTCTTATGAAATAAAACATTTAACATTTGATGTCTCGACTATACTATCGTTCAAACTTCTTAAACACTAGCTTTGAAATATGATGCAATGTGCAACCCTTGCATACCTTTTGTAAAGATACTGTTTTGCAAGTAACGGATCCCTCAGTTTGTGCTAGACGGATCCCTCCACTTAAGGAACCGTAGGATCTGGGCAAACAGAAATGCATTTGCAGTCCTTACACTTTAAACCATGTCCTTAGATCACTTCACACTAGCTAAACATAATGCCTTAGGATCAATTAAGTCTTTCTCAAGCTTAGTAAAGGTTCATACTCACTCATAACTCACTTAAGATCACACTCAAGGCGTTTTTCGATCTATCGTTTCACCAAAACTCATTACTCTTCCGCTATTATATTCACACATCATCTCTCACATATCAACACATCTAGTTTTATAAATCCATCAATTTTAGCAAATTGATTTTAGTCATCTTTACCTCAAAATGGGTCGAATTCTAGTTTTTCCATTTTCTATAACTTTTAAGATATTTTCCAAAATTATCTTAAGTTACTATCTGGTCTTTATGATCATTTAGCTCCACTTGACACTTCAAAGTTTTCTAGTGTCATCCTTGGTCATTCATTGGTACTCATAGAAGTTCCATTTTTCTTCCATAAAAAGCAATCATTAGCTACATCACTCATTGCCCTTGATCATTTAAGTACTCTTTCAGTTAAGACACTTAGGAAGACTAAAACACTCAAGGAGGTATAGGTATTAGACTTCACAAACATTATTTTTCCCTTTTCTTAGCTGCTGAGAGCCGGATCCCTAGGATTAGCCTAGACGGATCCCTCATTGGAGGGAACCGTGGGATCCGGGTGACAGATTCATGCTAACTCTAGCTAAAACAATAATTTCAAGCTCATCTTGCTAACTTGAACACTCCATCTCATCTTAATTAAGTCCCTAGATCCGTACAACTCTGAAGTTGCCTCTTGTTCATGCTAATCATCACATTCCAAAAGATCTTAGTGGCTTAAGTCTTGAATGCACTTGCCAAATCATTTTCTTTATAAACCACCTTGTTAAGACTCCTAAAATCATCATCTACATCCTCATTCCTAGCACTTAGAAACTTTTACAAACCTCTTTTAATCATCTCATCATGAGGAAAGTTCCTAGTGGTAACTCATCCACCAAACAACCACCCAAGAAAATTGCTCGTGTTGTACACGGAATTTCCTCAACTGAATCATCTCCCGTTAAATCCACAAATGGCAGGATCTCCCCTCCACCTATCAAACCAATCACCAAAAGGATTTTTCCCACAAAACTACCAATGCCAAACACCACCATACCTCCTAAACCAAACAACCCTATTTCCACTAAACCATCACCCTTGGTGCTTAGAGCCCTATCATTCACCACTCCACTCTCATCACTACAACTCTACAATCTAGAGGATTTACCTCCTAGGCCATCCCATCCTCCACCACCGCCAACATTCTCCTCTTTAGGAGGAATAGTGGAACAAAATTAAGGTGTTGAGTCAACACTAGCTCCGACTTCTTTTTCTCCTTCACCATCAAATAATTCCTTTTTGATTATGAGAAATCATCAAAGTCAACCACCCGACCATATGGAAGTTGACACCTCTCTACCACCACCATCATTCTTAGTTTAGCCATCCTCGAATGCGCCTCCGCCAATCCGTCCTTCTTTTGAGGGTCCTCAACCCTCTTCACTTGATTCTTCACATCAAGTCATTTCCTTTCTACCACCACCACTACCGAGCCATGACAAAGATTGTTATCATTGTCAACATGTTGAAAGTTTGATACATGAAGTACATGAAAATAAACGTTTCATGTTTTATTACCTCCTCGAACGTTTCGACGAGATCGAACCTAAACAAACTTGAGCTAGAGGATTCAAGTGGTGTCCTAGTATCAAGCGCGACTTAGATAGTCTAGTAATCCAAAGTCATGTATTATTCATTTTCTTAGTTTTTAGAGTCATGTACATCATATCTCTAGTTTTATTAAATGAAATTACACGATATTTGCCACTTTGTTCTGAGTATATGCTTGTTGCTCTAATACATATCTTATTTTGATGATAACATCACTTGTTTCATTATCCTTGCTTTATTTTGTTTACAGTCAGACGGATCTCTACGTCTTGCCTAGACGGATCCCTCAAAGGAGGAAACTGTGGGATCCGTGCAACAGAAGACTAGTTTTCTACTAACTTGAGTCTTATTTTCAGGAAATTATGCATCATATACTTGTTTTCTATCCTTTGTTTTGTAGATTTTCAATATACACATGAATACTTTGACACCCTAAGCTAGGGGGAGCTTTGTGTCAAAGCAATACATTGCAAAATCATTTGCAATATAATACTCATTAGGATTACATTTCATGACGTCCCTTTGCAAAGTTGCAATCATCAAGGGGGAGCATATTCGTCACATAGACGAAATCTTTTGCAAACATAGTTCCAAATGAACTAGTTTATTATTTCTTCTTGCTTGACGCCCTCACAAAAGGATGGACTCGTCAAGGGGGAGTTAAGACGAGCACACTTCTCATCACTTGCTCTCTACTTTTTCACATTATATTTTTTTTTCTTTTACATGTTTTTTTTTAAAACAATGTGTTAGTTTCTTTTCGAAGCTCTTTTTGTTTTGACAAAAAGGGGGAGAAGAAAGTAAAAACTACAATTCAAACTTTTACGAATTTTAGTTTTTCCTTAAAATAATTTTATGTTTTGTCATCAACAAAAAGGGGGAGATTGTTAATACAAATAAGCCGTAAAAACGTTTATTTATATTTTACGATCTTCTAATGTTTTGTCGATAACAAAAGTAAAATCATTTTAACGAAACAAATAAAATACGTAAATGGTTTGAGCCAATAGTTTACTAACACACTTACATTTTCACATAAGACACTAAACAAGTAAAAGTGGTTTTATGATTTAGTAATACATATGTACAACATCTAGTGTTTACATATTGGGCAAATATATACATAACTAGTATGTATCATAATGGATAATATAATGGGTAGAAGTTTAAGTATTTGACCCATTGACCAAATACGTTGAATGTTGTTGGGTATAACCCAAAGTCCATGACCCATACCCATGGAGCATAACCCATAACCCATAACCCATTGCATGACATCATGCATAAGTCATATATGGATATTATCCATGACCCATGGTTTTTACCCATGACCCATGGACTAGATGCATTGCATCTTGTAGATACATTGTATCTACTTGGATACCCATGGTCCAAAGTCTAGGACCCATGACCCATAACCCATGACCCATGACCCAAAACCCATGGGCAAAGAGGAGCGTCCCACGGATCCCCAAGTTTCACTGGACGGATCCCTCAAGTGAGGGATCCGTGGGATCTGTGGAATAGTAGCATTTTCTCCTCTATAAATAGTGAGCCATTTCTTCATTGTAACCCACCCATTTCACATATATTTTCTCTTTGAGTTATAAACTCTCTAACCTCAGATCCAAGTGATCTATGTATGTAGGTTCGTTTTTGTGTGATTCTCTAGGTTCCTCTTAAAGGCGAGATCACCACCTTTTGAAGTCAAGCAAGCTCAAGTCCATGAGTTGGCATGCTTCGTCATCATGAAGACTACTGAGGTTCTCTTGTTGATAGTTCTCTTCTTTCTCATTAGAAGTGTAGTGTCGAAGACATACGTGAATGAGGTCTAAAGGGTCAAGATGAAGACATTAGTGAAAGGTTTCGAACTTCCATATTGAAAGCACTTGTGAAGGGTGCTTAGAAGTCAAGGCTAAAGGCATTAGTGAAGGGTGTTTAGAAGTCAAGTCACAAGGCATTAGTGAAGGGTGACTAGAGGTCGAGTCAAAGGCATTAGTGAAAGGTGCCTAAGGTTTACATTCGATATGGTGTGTTCGATGTACAAGATAGATTTGTATTGGGTCAAAGGATATTGATATCCTTGTTGATGTTGTCATAAGGAGTGGATCTCCTCAGAGATAGGACTTGTGTAGTGTTGGGTAGTAGTTCTTCCATTGTAATGGAACTCGGTATCTAGCCTAATACCGGATAAAGGGTAGACGACGTTGTGATAGGTTTGGTTCTACCTCGTGGAAGAACCCGGTATCTAGCCTTGTACTGGATAAAGAGTAGGAAACGTTGTGAAGGCTTCTCCGCCATAAGGAGCTGGTGTCGTAGTGTTTACTTAACTCTCGAAGTAGGTGACTCGGGAGTGGAGTAGGGCAAGGTAGGTGTCCTTGTAGTCGGAACCCACTATAAATACTGCCAGGTTTTGTGCTTCTTACTCCTTATCTTTTCATTACATACTTATATATTCTTGCCTATCAACATCCAACACACATGTTTAAATAGATTGACATAAGTCGATCTAAATAGTTTAAAACCAAGTTTTAATTGGTAAAACTATTCAACCCCCCCCTTCTAGTTTTCCACACTTTCCTTATTTTCTGAGTCTAGGATCTCTATTTCACACACAACTCACAAACAATATGGGGATTTTGAAAACTCAAAATATTTTGTCTTATACCCTTTCAAAACTAACGATAATTTTTTGTTTTCAAGAAACCTTTCGAAATGTTTTCTAGAAGAATACTTCTCCCTGTATCATTTTTCAAATGCTATTCTTACGTGTAGGACAAACCTTTTTCATTATTAATACAAAGTAAAAACAAGTTTTCATTGCATCTCATGTCTATTGAATGCTAAAGGGAACACATAACTTATATGTGTTTTCGGGTACATTCATTTAAGCAACAATGAATTAAGGAGCACTCGGGTTATCTCACATAATAATATGTTTTTTCACTTCTAGTTTATTTTCTTTTCTTTTTTAGGAGTCGAGATAACGCAACTTATTTTCCAAATGGTTTTGCATATAGGTACACACTAGGCACATTAAATGTTTCCAAAAGGAAAAATTTGAGTCACTTGAGTCACCGAATTACCACGGATCCCAACATTAACGCTGGACGGTTCCCTCAAAGAACGGATCCATGGGAACCGTGGGACAGAAGCTGAATTTCTCTTCTATTTTTCTCACTTTGGCTATAAACCTTCATATTTTCATCATTTTACCTCTTTCACTAATGAGTATGTTACTTAATGCTTGTGTTCTCATGATCACATGCCTTAAATTCATATCTAATCATTATATTTTAGTCCACATTTTGGGTCTAGCATTTATTACAATGCACTATTTTCTCTGTAAATAAGGTTCCCAAAATGCTTGCATATCCATCACTCTCAACCTCACAAACAATCATCATCATGACATCCAAACGCTCTTCCAACATTGATGAATTACCTAGTGCAAACAATCCTCTTCAAGAAATCCAATACTCTATCCTACCACCTTCCGTAATACCACCACCTAAATCTAGAAAAACCGCACGGATTAGCATCCGGCCTTGTTGTTTAGCCAAACCATTGAACAAAGTTCATCACTACCTACTCATTCACCACCAAATGATTCCATTGTAGCACCCCCATCATCTCCAACAAGCACATCACCACCATCACCTATCAAGTCTCCACCTAAGATCACCCTATCGAAACTTCTTAAGACACCAAAAACAACCCAAATACCCATGTCTAGTCCACCACCCACATCATTTCCACAAACTTCCAACCCAAAAGAACTAGTCTTTCTAACACCACCAACATCTCTAAACACACTTTACAATGATCTTGCAACTTCACCACCTTTAGCTCCCATTATTTTACAACAACATCTAGGTTCATATATTCCACCACTTACCAACATAATGGACTTTGATCCATATTTTCCAACTTTCCACCACATATTCCGCCCTCCATAAATCAAACTTACCTGAAAACCATCCACACACAATACCCACATCATTTACATTGTGAACATTGCCAATCCACTAGGGAACTTGCAATGGAAATTAGGGATGAAATGCGATTCATACTTAACCACATCCTTGATCGCATCAACATCATCACTCACCAAAACTTCCATAGTTAACCTTATGCAAGCATGGAAGGAATGACATTACTATTTTCTCAATTTTTTTTCTTTTGAGTCATTTTAAAGAAGAAACCTTGTTCTTAGTTTTTACATGTTTGTATGTGGCCTATATACCACTACACTTTGTCTTTTTATTACAAGGCTTTGTTTACATATGTTGGCTCTCCATCCTTTTTTTTTTCTCGTCAATTACAAGGCTTTGTTTGCATGTTACTACTAACCTTTTTCTTTGTAGGTATTATATTTTCTCACTTGACGCCCTATTCAAGGGGGAGATACCGTCAAGGGGGAGTTAGTGATTCGTGGATTATACTATTTCTTCCACACTTTATTTCTTCGTTAGGTTCGCGTTTTGTTTTGACAAAAAGGGGGAGAAGAAGTAAAGCTTATATAAGCTTTCAAAACATACATCTAATCTTAAGTTTTACTCATCATAACATTATATTTTGTCATCAACAAAAAGGGGGAGATTGTCAATACAAATAAATCAGAAAATTTTTATTTATATTTAGCGATCTCTTTGTGTTTTTGTGATAACAAATAAAAAGTTATCATAAGTAAAATTATAAGGATACATGTTATTTTTGTAAAGCATTTACATATATAGTAATTTAACATAAATTGTTGTAATAATTCATTTGTTGTAATAGTTTATTAGGATGGGTAAAATCCATAAACCATGACCCATATCCATGGAGTAAATCCATAACCCATGGAGCTAACCCATGACCCATTGACTAGATGCATTTCATCTTCTAGATACATTGTATCTATTTGGATACCCATCATCCAAAGTTTATGACCCATGACCCATGATCCATTACCCATAACCGAAATAGGAGGGAGTGTCCTACGGATCCCAGTTACCCAGACCGAATCCTCATGTAAGGGATCCGTGGGATCGAGGGGCATTGATTTTTTCCTGTAAATAGTGAGCTATTTCTTCATTGTAACTCACCCCTCTCCTTACAAACTCTCTCATATACTATTTCTCTCATCTAATTTCAGATATCTTGATCTATATAGTAGTTCTTCTTTCTTTAGTTGTGATTCTCATATAGGTCCTTCTCAAAGGCGAGTTCCTCCACAAGATTTCTGTAGCAAGATCTTGTATTTCATATTTCACATAGTTGTGTTATAGTTGTGTTGGTTTGGTCCTCCGTGTTAAGGACTCGGTATTTAGCTTTGTAGAAAAAGTGTAGCGGACGTTGTAGAAAATTCTCATGAGTTGAAGGAGTTTGTTGACATAGTGCTTGAACTCTCGAGTAGGCGACTTGGGGAGTGGAGTAGGGCAAGGAAGGTGTCCTTGTAGCCGAACTACTATAAATCGGTTTTGTCATTTCTATCCTTTACTTTACTTGCTTTCATTGCTTACATTACTCATTGCTTTATACTTTCTATCCATCCATACGAATTCACATAAGATCGAATCTAAAGTTTTTAAAACTAACTTAAAATAGGCAAAACTATTCAACCCCCCCTTCTAGTTTTCCATACAATGTTTGATGAATACTATGAGCCTCCAGCTTATGGTAATTCTGCTCCACCAACAGTAGCTGCTCCTACTCCAACCAATACAAATGGCCCATCCATTTCGATGTCTCTTGTGGAAAACTAGAAGGGGGGGTTGAATAGTTTTACCAATTAAAACTTCCTTTTAATTTATTTAGATAGACTTATGTCAATCTATTTGGATGTGTGTATTGGATGTTGATAAACAAGCATGTAAAGGTAAGTAATGAAAAGATAAGAGTAAGAAGCACAAAACCACAACGCAAGTATTTATAGTGGTTGGGCTACAAGGTCACCTTCCTTGCCCTACTCCACTCCCCAAGTCACCTACTCGAGAGTTCATAATCACTACACCAATCTCCTTATGGCGGAGAAGCCTTCACAACGTCGCCTACTCTTTTTCGGGTACTAGGCTAACCACCGGGTTCTTTCACTCCAAGGTGAACCACACCTACACAACGTCGCCTACCCTTTATAAGGTACTAGGCTAAGTACCTAGTTCTTTCACACCTTAGGTGAACTATACCTTCACAACGTCGCCTACCCTTTATAAGGTACTAGGCTAAGCACCTAGTTCCATTGCAATGGAGGAACTACTACCACACTACACCAACGACTAATCCCAAAGGAGATCTACTCCTTTACAACATCATCAAGGATATCAATATCCTTAGATCTAATACTAGTCTATCTTGTACATCGAAACACACCATATCGAATGTACATCTATGGCACCTTTCACTAATGCCTTTGACTAGATCTACAAGACACCTTTCACTAATGTCTTGTGTCTTCACTTCTAAGCACCTTTCACTAATGCTTCTTTGTCTTGACTTCTAAGCACCTTTCACTAATGCTTCTTAGTATTGACTTCCAAGCACCTACCACAAGTGCTTTATCCTATAGACGATAGATACCCTTCACTAATATCTTCGTCTTGACTCTTATGACATCTTTCACTAATGTCTTCAACACTATACTTCTTTGAAGAAAGAAAGAGATCATCAACAAGAAGACTTGGTGGCCTTGATGATGAGGAAGCATGGCAACTCATGGACTTGAGCTTGCTCGACTTCAAAGGTGGTAATCTTGCCTTTAAGAGGAACCTAAAAGATCACACAAAAACAAAACTACAAACATAGATCTCTTGGATCTAAGGTTAGTGAGATTTAACTCAGGGGAGAAAGTATATTGAGAGAGGGTTAGAAACAATGAAGAAATGGCTCACTATTTATAGAGAAAACCTCTTGTTCCCCGGATCCCACGGATCCCTACCACAAGGGATCCGCCTAGCACAAAGCTAGGGATCCGTGGTCCGCTCCTCTTTGCCCATGGGTATTTTTGGTTATGGGTCATGGGTTATGGGTTGATCCATGGTTTTCTTTCTAGATACAATGAACTTGGTTAAGTGGTATATATAAAACCATGGGTTATGGGTCAAAACCATTTGCTAGTATTTACCCATTTAGTATATACTTGTATTTACCCATTTTAGCATATACTTAGTTTTACCCATTTTAGTATACTTAGTTTAAGTATATGTTTAACCCAATATGTAAACACTAGTTGTTGTACATATGTATCTAAATCATAAAAACACTTATACTTGTTTTAGTGTTTTATGTGAAAATGTGAATATGTTAGAAACTATTAGTTCAAACCATTTACGTATTTTGTTTGTTTCGTTAATATGATTTTACGTTTGTTATCGACAAAACATTAGAAGATCGTAAAATATAAATAAACGTTTTTACAGCTTTTTTGTATTAACAATCTCCCCCTTTTTGTTGATGACAAAACATAAAATTATATTAAGTAAAAAGCTAAAATTCGTAAAAGTTTGAATTTGTAGTTTTTACTTTTTTCTCCCCCTTTTTATCGAAACAAAAAGTGTTTGAAGGAAGGCAACACATTGTTTTTAAGAGAAAAAAAATGTGAAAGAAAAAGTAAAAAGAGATAGAGGGCAAATAACGGGAAAGGATCTCGTCTTTACTCCCCCTTGACGAGTCCATCCCTATGTAAGGCGTCAAGAAAGTAATACTAATCTAGTTTGTTTGCAAATAAGTTTGCAAAAGATATCGATCTACGAGACGCTAATGTGCTCCCTCTTGATGATTGCAATTTTTGCAAAGGGATGTCACAAAATGTAAATCTAGTATTGCAAGTAATTTGCAATGTATTGCTTTGACATAAAGCTCCCCTAGCTTTAGGGTGTCAAAGTCTTCATATGTAAATTGAATAACTACAAAACAAAGGTTAGATATCAAGTATAATTCACAATTTCCTGCAAATGTGATTCAAGTTAGTAGAAAGAATGAATGTCTGTCTTATGCGGATCCCGCGGTTCCCTTCTAGTAGGGATCCGTCTAGGCAATCTGAGGGATCCGTGCAGCGATGAATAAAGTAAAAGATTGGTATAACAAGAAATGTTAATACCGAAAGGAGATATGGATTATATGGTATACTCACATACTCAGAAATATAGCAAGTAGCATGTAATTCCATTTAATAAACAAGAGTTATGATATACATGACTCAAAAAACAAGAAAATAGACAATACATGACTAGGAATTTCTAGATCACCTAACGCTTGAAGCTAAGACACCACTATAATCTTCTAGCTCAAGTTTTGTTTAGGTTTAATCTCGTCGAAACGTTCGAGGAGATGATAGAACATGAAACGTTGGTCTTCTCGTACTTCATGTATCAAACTTTCAACATGTTGACAATGATAGCAATCTTTGTCATGGCTAGGTAGTGATGGTGGATGAAATGAAATGGCTTGATTCGAAGGATCAAGAGAAGCGGTTTGTGGAGCTTCAAACGATGGAGGGATTGGTGGAGGTGCATTTAAGAATGACTCAACCAAGAATGATGGTGGTGGTATAGAAGTGTCAACTTCTATATGGTCGGGTGGTTGACTTTGATGATTTGTCATAATCCAAATGAGATTATATGATGAAAATGCCGAGAAGGAATCCGGAGCAAGTGTTGACTCAACACCTTGATTTTGAACCATTATTCCTCCTAATGAGGAGAATATTGTCGGTGGAAGCGGATGAGACGTCCTAGGAGACAAGTCCTCTAGATTGCAGAGGTGTGGTGATGATAGTGGGGATGTAAATTAAATAGCTCTAGGAACCAATGGTGATGGTTTGGTGGAGATGATATTGTTTGGCCTAGGAGGTATGGTGGTGTTTGGCAAAGGTAGTTTTGTGGGTACTAACCTTTTAGAAATTGGTTTGATTGGATGATGAAGGATTCTATCATTTGTCGGGTTGACCGGAGATGCTTCGGTTGAGGAAATTTCGTGTATAACACAAGCTCTTTTCATGGGTGGTTCTTTGGTGGATAAGTTACTACTTGGGGTTTTCCTCATGATGAGACGATTTCAAGAGTTTGCAAGAGCTGAAAGTTAGGATGAGAGTGATGACTATGGAGGTCCTAACAAGGTGATTTATAAACTAAGAGATTTGGCAAGTGCATTTAAGCTTCAAGCCACTAGGATTCATTGGAATGTGATGATTGACATGCACAAGAGACAACTTCAGAGGTTGTCTTGATCTAGGAACTCATTTAAGATGAGATGGAGTGTTTGAGTTAGGAAGATGAGTTGAAATGATTGCTTTAACAAGATTTGACCTATCTTGTCATCTGGATCCCACGGTTCCCCTCTCGAGGGATCCGTCTAGGCTAATCTAGGGATCCGCTCTCGACATTTATGAAAGATTGAAAATGATGTTTCTAAGGTCTAAGACCTATATCATCTTGAGTGTTTCAGTCCTCCTAAGTGTTTTAAATGAAGGGATGCTTGAGTACTTGAAGGTAATGAATGATGTAGCTAATGATTGTCTTTTGTGGAAGGATTTGGAACTTCCAAGAGTACCAATGGATGAACAAGGATGACACTAAAGATTTAGAATGTCAATTGAAGCTAGATGATCCTAGAGATCAGGTTGTGTCTTAGGATAGTGTTTTGGAAAATATCCTAGAAGCTTTGAGATGAGAAAACTAGATTTTGATCAAATTTGATCAATTTGGAGGTGAGGATGATTTATGATCAATTTTTCCATAATTGAAAATTTCTAAGACTAGATGTGAGGGATCAAGTAGAAAATAAGGTGTGAGTTTAAGAGCGGAAGAGTAATGGATTAAAACGAAATGGTAGATCTACAAGCATTTTTAGAGTGTAACCTCTGTGAGTTATGTATGAATGGGAAAGATTAACCTATCTTGATAAGGACTTAATTTGTCTTAAGACACTATGTTTAGCTTAGTGTGATGGGTTCTAAGAATGTTTTTGAAATACAATGCTGATTGCATTTTCGTTTGGCGGATCCCACGGTTCCCTAAGAGTAGGGATCCGTCTAGTGTAACTTTTGGGATCTACCATCTGCAGCACGGCGGACCTTTACTAAAGGTATGCAATGATCTTGACAATGCATTATATCTCAAGGATAGTCTAAAGAGAGTTCTAAATACTAAGGTATCAAATGTTTTATTTCATGAAGGAAATGGATTACATTGATAAAGCATGAGTACAAGAGATTTGATCCTATTTTGAAATACTATTTGATTCCTTGAGTGTTCTCGCTAGGAGGATCATTAAGTGATTGATGAGTGTTGGTGGAGTCAAGAATGAAGAAAGTCTTCACGAGGGATATGTTTAGCAGATCCATCATCTTGTTCACAAGTTCGTACAACGGACTTTGAAATTGAGGATGGAAGTGCATAACATTATGATAGAGGCGTGTCAAGAACATTCCATAAGGGATGAGTTTATTCTTGGAGCCTTGAAGATTTACTATTCGCCTTGCGAAGAAAGTAGAGATTGTATGGTGGTTGTGTTAGCAAGGTACAACATGTGAGCACAACAAGCGGGAAGGATTTCTCGATTTCCCTAAGACTCCAAACATTTTCACGTAGGATGAGTGCAAGAGGCTTGTAATCTTCTCGGATATCCCTTGTAAAGATAATGTTTGGATCGGAGTAATATGGTCGAGGTTTGCATATTATGCGATTTAAATGTTCCGGAGAGGGTATGTGTGAACAATATGGACTATTTTCTTCACAAAAGTTGAAGAGAGAATCAAGAGACCAATCTTCGGTGAAGGCACATTGTCCATGATTTGGAATCCGGAGGATGTGAGCAAAATGCCCAAGGGTTAGAGTGAACTTTTGGTTTTGATATAAAACCAAAGAGATAGAAAGCGATCCTCGTTACGAACGAGTTCGACTTGACGGAAGAATTCCATTATGAACCTTGGACATATCTTCTCGTTGATTTCAAGAAGGCATTCTAGTCCTATGGCTCGGAAGTAGGTATTGATACCTTCTTCGAATTGTAGAGAGGTGTCTACAATACGTCCTTCGTGGAAGTGACGGTTTTGGAGATTATTGAACCCACGGACATGATTGCGCAGGCGTGTTGGGTTCAGAGAGATGTTCGGAGTGTAGACGCTAGTGAGTGAAAAATCAAACTCATATTCATGCGTCATAGTTGAACCTATAGAAATGACAAGTTAAAAAAAAAAAAAGATGTTTGTGGTCAACTTATGATAATCTAATGTTTTTACCAGATTTTTATTAACAATGGTTTCTAACAAGAAATACACTTAACTTACTTATGGTTTTGACATACATTGGAGAGTATTACTCTTAGAAGAAAAGAGGTTTTGATTTGCATGAAAAGTGTTTTCCATAGGGCGGTCCCACGGTTCCTTTTCAAAGGGATCCGGCTAGTATAATTTCCGGATCCGTGGATCAGTAATGTAAAACAGATTTTATAAAGACATAGATTTTATAGTTTTTATACCGAAAATATGTTTTATCCTACATTTTCCTTTAGCATGCATACATGACTTCTAATGTATCACGAAAGAAATAAAACATATAAATCAAAAGAAATGATAAACACACTATAACAAAAACAACCTAGATAATCTAGATCATTAATAATATTTCATTTCAATGCTAAGGATGATACAAAGGATTGGGTATATGACCCCAATATAGATTAACAACACAAAGTAAATGTCTCCGTATGTGAACTTCATCATAGGGAACACAAGTGCGATGAGTGTGAAGGCGATGAGCACGATGTAAACCATGTTGATGACGGATCTTCTTGGTTTCGGTTGAGATGGAATGAGGAGGAAGATGAAGTTTTTTAAGTGAGAGGAATTTTTTGAATTTGGATGATTTGAAAAGGTGGGGATTTGATAGATAGGTTGTGGGAGTTTTTTATAGAAGGAGGAATTTTTGAAATTAGGTATTTATGTTTTATTATTGGATTAAAAGAAATAAAACATAAGTTTAATATATATGACTATAGCGAGAAATATAGCACGTATGTGAGAAAAAGGCTTCCTAATGAAGCTTCATGTAAACCATGTAATTTCCACAAAAGATAATCATATAAATACCTAAAAAGGTATACTTAATTATCAAGCAAGGTGAAAGGAAAATCATACCTCTAAGCACTTAGGAATGTTTTTACAAATGACACAACAAATGTCACTTAGACTATTCCCGCTCCTTTGTGTTTAAGATACCTTCTTAAGGAAGGTATTCTTGTTACAAAGCGACTCCTAAAGCTTGGTGGGTATGAGCTTTGACTAATCAACATGACGAAGAAGATTAGTGCATTTAAATGAAAAGGAAAAAATAAAAAAATGTTGTTATCAACTCAACATCCAAACATATAGTTTTGAAAGACATGGTGTTACCTTTTATGAAAAATCTTCTTTGTAGTTTTCAATTAACCATGGATCGTATCAAGTTTTTAAAGTACAATATACTTCAAGAAACTTGGTAACGAAGCTCTGATGCCAATTGTGGGAAACTAGAAGGGGGGGTTGAATAGTTTTACCAATTAAAACTTCCTTTTAATTTGTTTAGATAGACTTATGTCAATCTATTTGGATGTGTGTATTGGATGTTGATATACAAGCATGTAAAGGTAAGTAATGAAAAGATAAGAGTAAGAAGCACAAAACCACAACGCAAGTATTTATAGTGGTTCGGCTACAAGGTCACCTTCCTTGCCCTACTCCACTCCCCGAGTCACCTACTCGAGAGTTCGTAATCACTACACCAATCTCCTTTTGGCGGAGAAGCCTTCGGCGTCGCTACTCTTTTTTTCGGGTACTAGGCTAACCAGGGTTCTTTCACTCAAGGTGAACCACACCTACACAACGTCGCCTACCCTTTATAAGGTACTAGGCTAAGTACCTAGTTCTTTCACACCTTAGGTGAACTACACCTTCACAATGTCGCCTACCCTTTATAAGGTACTAGGCTAAGCACCTAGTTCCATTGCAATGGAGGAACTACTACCACACTACACCAACGACTAATCCCAAAGGAGATCTACTCCTTTACAACATCATCAAGGATATCAATATCCTTGGATCTAATACTAGTCTATCTTGTACATCAAAACACACCATATCGAATGTACATCTATGGCACCTTTCACTAATGCCTTTGACTAGATCTACAAGACACCTTTCACTAATGTCTTGTGTCTTCACTTCTAAGCACCTTTCACTAATGCTTCTTTGTCTTGACTTCTAAGCACCTTTCACTAATTCTTCTTAGTATTGACTTCCAAGCACCTACCACAAGTGCTTTATCCTATAGACGATAGATACCCTTCACTAATATCTTCGTCTTGACTCTTAAGACATCTTTCACTAATGTCTTCAACACTACACTTCTTTGAAGAAAGAAAGGAAATATCAACAAGAAGACTTGGGTGGCCTTGATGATGAGGAAGCATGGCAACTCATGGACTTGAGCTTGCTCGACTTCAAAGGTGGTGATCTTGCCTTTAAGAGGAACCTAAAAGATCACACAAAAATAAAACTACAAACATAGATCTCTTGGATCTAAGGTTAGTGAGATTTAACTCAGGGAGAAAGTATATTGAAAGGGGGTAAGAAACAATGAAGAAATGGCTCACTATTTATAGAGGAAAAACCTCCTCTGTTCCCAGGATCCCTACCACAAGGGATCCGGCTATAAAGCTAGGGATCCGTGGTCCGCTCCTTTTTGCCCATGGGTATTTTTGGTTATGGGTCATGGGTCATGAGTTATGGTTTGATCCATGGTTTTCTTTCTAGATACAATGAACTTGGTTAAGTGGTATATATAAAACCATGGGTTATGGGTCAAAACCATTTGCTAGTATTTACCCATTTAGTGTATACTTATATTTACCCATTTTAGCATATACTTAGTTTTTACCCATTTTAGTATACTTAGTTTAAGTATATGTTTAACCCAATATGTAAACACTAGTTGTTGTACATATGTATCTAAATCATAAAAACACTTATACTTGTTTTAGTGTTTTATGTGAAAATGTGAATATGTTAGAAACTATTAGTTCAAACCATTCACGTATTTGTATTAACATCTCTATCACAAGAAGCGCCATTTGCCGATAACTCATCATCATCTTCGAATCCTCAATCATCTTCTGTGTATCAAGGAAATGCAGCTGATAATTCTTTTGGAGATAACCCTTTTGCGACTCCCGAAGATGCTCCATTTGAAAACATATTTGCCCACGAACCCACTCGAAACATATTCACTAGGGATCCTAACTCGCTACATAGGTTCATACCAACAACCACATGAACATCTCAGAAAATGGACACATGATCATCCATTGGATAATATTATTGGGAATCCTTCTCAAGTGGTATCTACTCGTAAACAACTTGCCGATGCCTTATGGTGCTTCTTCAACTCTCACTTTTATCAAAGATCGAACCTAAAGATGTCAAAAACAGAATGTCGAGGGGGTTGGTTTAGTGCTATGCAAGATGAAATCCATGAGTTTGATCGTCTTGATGTATATAGAATTGGTTCTGCTCCGGATTGTATTGCTATGATTATTTCTCTCAAGTGGATCTTCAAAGTAAATCTTGATGAGCACGGTGATGTTTTGAAGAATAAGGCTAGGCTAGTGGCTAAAGGATATCGTCAAGAGGAGGGTATTGACTTTGAGGAATCATTTGATCCGGTTGCAATTGAGGAGGCTATGGAATCTTCACGCTAATCTTTGCTAGTAAGAATATGGTAGTCTATCAGATGTATGTAAAGACTGCTTTTCTTAATGGAGATCTTAAAGAAGTGGTTTATGTCAGTCAACCCGAAGGTTTTGTGGATCCATAACATCCGACCCATGTCTACCATTTGAAGAAGGCCCTCTATGGTTTGAAGCAAGATCCTAGGGCATGGTACGATACATTGGCAAAGTTCTTTTTGGCAAATGGATTCAACAAAGGAGCGGTTGATCCCACATTGTTCACTAGAAAGTCAGGCAAACACTTAATTCATGTTCAAATCTATGTTGATGATATTATATTTGCCTCGACCGACCCTAATGAATGTGACTAATTTTCAAATTAGATGGGCTCTAAATTTCAAATGTCAATGATGGGACAAATGTCATTTTTCTTGGGATTACAAATTTCACAAAGTCCCGGAGGCAGTTTTATTAATCAATCTAAATATGCAAATGAAATTTTAAAGAAATTTGGATTAGATTCTTGTGACCCTGTTGACACTCCCATGATGGAACGAATAAACCTGGATGAGGACCACTCAGGGATCCCGGTTGATTAAATGAAATATCGTAATATGATTGGATCCTTGATGTACCTCACAGCCAGTAGACCAGATATTATCTTCGCTATATGCATGTGTGCTAGATACCAGGCTAAGCCTACCAAAAAGCACCTTGAAGCGGTTAAATGGGTCTTTCGGTATCTCCAAGGAACCATTAACATGGTGTGAAAAACTAGAAGGGGGGGCTGAATAGTTTTACCAATTTAAAACTTCCTTTTAAATATTTAGATCGACTTATGTCAATCTATTTGGTTGTTTATGTTGGACGTTGATAGATAGATATATATACTTGTAATGAAAGATAAAGTAGAAGCACATCACCACGACACAAGTATTTAGAGTGGTTTGGCTAAAGGACACCTTCTTTGCCCTACTCCACTCCTCGAGTCACCTACTGAGTTCATCATTACACCAATCTCCTTATGGTGGAGAAGCCTTCTGCGTCGCTACACCTTTTCCCGCGGTACAAAGCTAAATACCAAGTTCTTTCTTTGCACCAAGACACCTAACACAAGCGTCGCCTACCCTTTATCGAGACGGTTGCTAGGCTAACCACGAGTTCTTTCACTCCAAGGAGAACTAATCCTATCACCGCGTCACCTACCCTTTATTATGTACTAGGCTAAGTTCAGTTCCATTACTATGGAGGAACTACTACCCATCACAACACAACACCTAATCTCTAGGAGATCCACTCCTTATTACAACACCATCAAGGATATCACCATCCTTGGAAATAAACTAATACTTATATGAATAACGATGCACCTCATGATTATCGACCAGGCATTCTTCCTAATGCCACTTGATTTGAGTCCTAGGCATCTGCACTAATTTGACTTGACACCTTTAGCATTCTTCACCAATGCTTTTGACACGGACGTTAAGCACCTTTCACTAATGCTTTCGTTTTGACTCTTTCGGCATCCTTCACTAATGCCTTCAACACAACATCTATGGAGGAAGAAAGAACTATCAACAAGAGAACCTCATTTGTCTTGATGATGACGAAGCATGGCAACTCATAGACTTGAGCTTGCTCGACTTCAAGAAGTGGTGATCTCGCCTTTAAGAGGAACCTAGAGAATCACACAAAAACAAAAGACAAAATACATAGAAAGATCCCTTAGGATCAGTGGTTAGAGAGGTACAATACTTGGAGAAAGTATGTGTAAAAGTGGTGAGCCAAAAGGAAGAAATGGCTCACTATTTAGACGAGAAAGTTCCATTCCCCGGATCCCACGTTCCTCGAGCACAAGGGAGGCTAGCAGTAAAGCTAGGGATCCGTGGGACGCTCCTCTTTGCCCATGGGTATTTTTGGTTATGGGCCATGGGTCATGGGTTATGGGTTGATCCATGGGTTTCTTTCTAGATACAATCTATCTCTAGAATACAATGAACCTAGTTAAGTGGTTTGGACAAAACCATGGGTTATGGGACAATACTATTTGTTAGTTTTTACCCATTTTAGTATATATATACTACTTTAAGTATATATTTACCCAAATATGTAAACACTAGTTGTTGTACATATGTATTACTAAATCATAAAATCACTTATACTTGTTTTAGTGTTTTATGTGAAAATGTAAGTGTGTTAGAAAACTATTGGCTCAAATAGTTTACGTATTTTATTTGTTTCGTTAAAATGATTTTACGTTTGTTATCGACAAAACATTAGAAGATCGTAAAATATAAGTAAACGTTTTTACGGTTTATTTGTATTAACAATCTCCCCCTTTTTGTTGATGACAAAACATAAAATAATTTTAAGGAAACACTAAAATTCGTAAAAGTTCGAATTCGAGTTTTTTACTCTCTTCTCTCCTTTTTTGTCGAAACAAAAAGAGCGTCAAAAAGTTTTAAGAAAAATATGTAAAAAAGAAAAGATGTATAGTGAGTAAGTGACGGGAATGGTTCTCGTCTTAACTCCCCCTTGACGAGTCCATCCCTTTGTGAGGGCGTCAAGTACATAAAAATAAGTGAGCTAATGTATTGCAATTATGTTTGCAATTGGTTAGAATCTTGTGGCGAAAAATGCTCCCCTTGAAGATTGCAATTTTGCAATGGGGTGTCATGAAGAGTAATCCAAATAAGGATCAAGTTGCAAATGGATTTGCAATGTATGGTTTGACACAAAGCTCCCCCTAGCTTTATGGTGTCAAAATCTTCATGTGTATTTTGAAAATCTACAAAATAAAGGTTAGAAAACAAGAGTATAGTGTATAATTTCCTGCAAATAAAACTCAAGTTAGAAGTAATTTGTTTTTACGGACCACGGATCCCACCGGTTCCCTTTGTGGAGGGATCCGTCTAGGCATTTGAGGGGATCAAATGCGGTGGCAGTTTCTTCAGTGAATGAATATGCCAAACAATGCTAATGAAGAGGTTAGATATGTGTATAATGTAGCAAGCATAAAACACTAAACAATCATGGCATATAGATATTCATTCAATAAAAACAAGAGATAATCATACAAATATCTAAAACTAAGAGAATGATCTAGCCATACAAGTACTACTAATGCTAATGAGTTATCCAAACTTAAGGTTCAACTAAAAACCTAATGATGATCAAGGATGAGATAGGTTTCCTAAACGTTCTATGTTCGAGCTTGTGACTATGATGCTCATTGTTGTTTAGGCTTGTTGACCTCTTCGAAATGTTCGAGGAGGTGATAAAACATAAAACCTTGCTCATAACGTAGTTCATGTATCAACCTTTCAACATGTTGATAATGATAGCAATCCTTGTCATGGTTTTGAGCTTCTTAAAGCGGAGGTTCAAGCGAAGTGGGTGGAAGATTCTCAAAATGAGGAATTGGTTGAGGCTTATTAAGTGGTGGCTCAACAATGTTTGAGGGTGGAGGTAAGGAGGCGTCAACTTCCATGTGGTCGGGTGGTTGACTTTGATGTCTCCTCATAATCTAAAATGGACTATTGGGGGGAATAGGAGAGGTTGATATTGGTGCAAGTGTTGATTCAACACTTTGGTTTTGTTGCACAACCTTTTCAAGTGAATTTGTTGGTAGTGGTGGAAGATGGGATGGCCAAGGAGGTAAGTCCTCTAAGTTGTGAGAGTGTGGAGATGATTGTGAGGTGACTCTAGGCACCAATGATGTTGGTTGAGTTGAAGAGGATATGTTTGGTTTAATAGAGTTTGGTGATGATATCCTTGTGGGAACAATCCTCTTGGGGATTAGTTTGATTGGTTTCTTTGGTGTAGGGGAAATCCTAGCATTTATGGACTTAACCGGGGATGATTCGGTTGAGGAAACTTCATGTATGACCCTAGTAGGTTTCTTGGGTGGTTCTTGGGTGGATGAGTTAGCACTAGGAGCTTTTCTCATGATGAAATGACTAAGGAATATGTTTGTAATTGCTGAGAATTGTGTTGAGTTTGATGACTAAGGTGTTCTAACAATATGACTTATAAAGAGAAGAATTTGGTAAGTGCATTTAAGACTTAAGCCACTAAGATTCTTAAAAATGTGATGATTAACATGCACAAGATTGAAGGTCAGAATTTCACTGATCTAGGAACTTAATAAGGATGAGATGGAGTGTTTAAGTAAGCAAGATGAGCTTGAAATGATTGTTTTGGTTAGATTTGACATAGTCTCACCGGATCCCACGGTTCCCTCCTTTGAGGGATCGGCTAGCTAATCCTAGGGATCCGCTCTCGTGATTATGAAAGGTTAGAAATGGAGTTTCTAAGAGTTAAAACCTATATCATTTTGGGTGTTTCAGTCTTCCTAAGTATCAAAGATGAGGGTGTTCTTGAATGATCAAGTGTAATGAATGTTATAGCAAATGATTGCTTTTTATGGAAGGAAAATGGGACTAAATGACTACCAATGGTTGCTCATGGATAACACTAAGAGTTTAGGTGGTGTCAAGTCATAATAAATGATCCTAGAGATCAGATTTTAGCTTGAGATGGAATTTGAAAAATCCTTAAAAAATCACAAGAATTGAAAAACTAAATTTTGACCCACTTTGAGTTAAAGATGACTAGAAACAATTTCCTAAAATTGTTCAATATGTCCACCTAAGTGTTTTGAAAGATGAAACACAATTTTGAGTATTGAATTTGCGGAAATATGGTGAGTTTTGATGTGTTGATAAATCAAAAGACATTTTGACTAAGATCTTATGTAAGCTATAAGTGAGTCTAAGCCTTTCTCATCCTTGAAGTAGACTTAGTTGAGTTCTAATATCTTATGTTTAGCTAATGTGATGTTATCTAGTAAGCTATCTTGATGTAAGGGATGGTGTATTCCGATGCCCGGATCCAGGTTCCCTCAAGAGGAGAGTTCTCTAGGCTAATCCTAGGGATCCGGCATCTGCAGATCAGAAACAGAATAAGCGATTTTGCACACTAATTAACCATTAAACTAAACAACAAATGCAGGCATGTCATCACAAAGCAACACTCATTGATAATGGTAGAAGTAACAATATCCAAATTACCACAAACAAAAGTGCTAAAACATAATCATCCACACATAAGTCAAGTGTTAAGCATATTCCTATTGTCTCTTTAAGTCAATTCTTTCTTTTCCTCTCTTGGCGACTTTGTGAGGTGGTAAGCAAGATTTTGAATCATGCCTCTCAATTGTTTGAATTTCGCGGTTTCGTTTGGAATGGTTGGAAGTTGTTAAGTAGTAATCAAAGGTTTAATTCAATGTTGGCTATGGGGTCGACATCTTCTTCTTCTTCATTTTCTTCTTCTTCTTCTCCTTTAGGTAGAAACTTTAGGTTTCTTTCCATTGACCATGAAGCGTTTAGAGGGTATTTTGGTAAGAGGTACCATTACATGATCGGCAAAGAAATGATCATTGTTGATAGGAGATGGTTGAAATGCACTAACATACTTACAAAATCGTGTTAGGAGCATACCATACGAAAACCATGTTGGAAGCTTTGAATACCCGACCATTCTCCTCACACCATGTAATAGCGAGGTTAAATGGCTTTTGGTGGATAAAACAATAGATCATTTGCACAAGGCATGCATTTGGATGATCCTTGTTACCAACTAGGCTAATGACGTTTTCCCTAAGGATTTCTTCCCATTTTCTAAATATGGGATGCATTTCAAAAAGTTCCATTTGAAAAGGATCATGTGACCTTCTTGTTTGGTTAAGACAGGATTGGTCGGCTCTTATTTTGAAAATGGTGTCTCGAATGGTTTCGGGTTCATCAAGAGGAGTATGGTACATTGGTTTAGAATCAAGTGCAAGGTTTTGAGCGTTAATTGCCCAATCTTGAGAGTACATACAAATTCCTTCACAAGGAATGCGAAGAATTTGAGCAAAGGTGTTGAGATGGAGAATGAAGTTTCGTTTATTGATGATGAAGCCGATTAAAATGCTATCATCGGCGTTTCGAATGATCCTAATGCTTTATAAAACTCAAAGATGAAGACCGGACAAATTTGTTCATCAATGTCAAGAAGACAATCAAAGTTGATTTCCGAGAATTCTGACTTGGCCGAATGTCAATATCCTCAAGGAAACATTCCTTGATTAACGACCTAATCTTCGTGGATAAGTCATTTTCAAGCTTTTGAAGACCTTGCGGTCGGTTTTGAGAATTCCTCATTTCGATAGTAATGAGTAATTGATGAACGGTATCATGATGATCTTGTTGAGTGGCTTTAGGCATGGTTGGTCCTAGAAACACAAATTTTCCAATTAGGTAAAATTAGTTGAGATGGGTTTATGGTTTTGATTTGTATTAACAATGTTGTGAACACGATGTAATCTTAATTATGTTAAAAACCCATTTTCATGATTAATTTTGAAAACCCTAATTAAAATAATTGATTAGAGATTTGTGAAACCATAAACCCTAGGATGAGGATGATGAAAATTAGAACAAGTTAGTGTAATTACTTACAATGGTGTTCTAGAGAGGAATACTTGAGGGTATGACGTCCAATGAGGATGAGATCGATGGTTTAGTCGTTTTTTGTGTTATGTGAGGAGGGAAAATGATCGATGATTTTGGCGATATAGTTGAGTTCATTCCACGGTTCCCGGATCCTTGTATTTGGGATCCCGGCTACAACTAGGGGGATCAGCTACTTTGGACATAAAAGGATTATTTGGCATTATTTTGTAGTAGGCTTAGCTTACTAAAAATAGTTTAGAAGGTATCAAAATGAAAGGTTGTTTTTTGGTGGCGGGTTTTGATAAGTTACTTATCGAGGGTTCATATGTCGGCGTTAGTTTGAATCAAAAGGAATACTATTCCCGATGATGAATAAGGCGGAAGGTGCGAAAGAGACTTTTAAAGAGACTAGTAATTATTAAACAAAGAGAACTATGATAACAATAAACTCATGTAAGCTATCTAATGAAAAGTAAAACATACCTCTATGCTTCTTGGTTTGGCATAATACCAAAAATACTTCATGAGCTCTTAAAGTAATCATTTGTACTTGGTGTAACTAAGTTGTGATTACTTTTAGATCCTTTCTTGAAGGTTGACTTCATTATTCTTTGAATAGAAATGAAGGTTTTGGAGAGATCCTAGCATGAAGATTTCTTGAAACAAAAAATGTTAGGATGATCTATCAATGTCCAACAGAATGATTTAAAAGAAAACATGACTTGAAAAATCCTTCTTTGTAGTTTTCAAACATACACGGATCGTATCTAGTTTTTAAAGTACAACATACTTTAGAAACTTGCTTGCTCATGCCAATTGTGGAAAACTAGAAGGGGGGGTTGAAGAGTTTTACCAATTTAAAACTTCCTTTTAAATATTTAGATCGACTTATGTCAATCTATTTGGTTGTTTATGTTGGACGTTGATAGATAGATATATAAACGTGTAATGAAAGATAAAGAGTAAGAAGCACATCACCACGACACAAGTATTTATAGTGGTTCGGCTAGAAGGACACATTCCTTGCCCTACGCCACTCCCCGAGTCACCTACTCGAGTTAAGTAATCACTACACCAATCTCCTTATGGCGGAGAAACCTTACGCGTTACACACCTTTTGGGTATAAAGCTAAATACCGAGTTCTTTCACACCAAGCGAACCACACCTAATAATACAACGTCGCCTACCCTTTATCCCGGTGCTAGGCTAACCACAGGTTCTTTCACCAAGGAGAACTAATCCTATCACAAGCGTCGCTACCCTTTATTAGGTACTAGGCTAAGCACCTAGTTCCATTACTATGGAGGAACTACTACCCATCACAACACAACACCTAATCTTAAGGAGATCCACTCCTTATTACAACACCATCAAGGATATCACCATCCTTGAAATAAACTATACTTATCGATATGTATAACGATGCACCTCATCGATTATCACGACCTAGGCATTCTTTCCTAATGCCGTACTTGATTTGATTCCTAGGCATCCTTTACTAATGCCTTTGACTTGACACCTTTAGCATTCTTTACCAATGCTTTTGACAGGGGTTAAGCACCTTTCACTAATGATTTCGTCTTGACTCTTTCGACATCCTTCACTAATGCCTTCAACACAAAATCTCTGAGAGGAAGAAGAACTATCAACAAGAGAACCTCGGTTGTCTTGATGATGACAGCATGGCTTTGGACTCATGGACTTGAGCTTGCTCGACTTCAAGAAATGGTGATCTCGCCTTTTAGAAGAACCTAGAGAATCACACAAAAACAAAGACAAACTACATAGAAAGATCCCTTAGGATCAGTGGTTAGAGAGGTACGATACTTGGAGAAAGTGTGTAAGCGGTGAGCCAAAAGGAAGAAATGGCTCACTATTTATAGAGGAGAAAGTTCACTGTTCCCCGTGTCTCACGGATCCCTCGCACAAGGGATCCGGCTAGCGTAAAGCTAGGGATCCGTGGGACGCTCCTCTTTGCCCATGGGTATTTTTGGTTATGGGTCATGGGTCATTTGTTATGGGTTGATCCATGGGTTTCTTTCTAGATACAATCTATCTCTAGAATACAATGAACCTATTTAAGTGGTTTGGACAAAACCATGGGTTATGGGTCAATACCATTTGTTAGTTTTTACCCATTTTAGTATATACTACTTTAAGTATATATTTACCCAAATATGTAAACACTAGTTGTTGTACATATGTATTACTAAATTATAAAATCTCTTATACCGCTTTTTAGTGTTTTATGTGAAAATGTAAGTGTGTTAGAAAACTATTGGCTCAAACAGTTTACGTATTTTATTTGTTTCGTTAAAATGATTTTACGTTTGTTATCGACAAAACATTAGAATGTCGTAAAATATAAATAAACGTTTTTACGGTTTATTTTTATTAACACATGGGAATTTGGTATCCGAAGGACACCGATGTGTCACTAATAGCCTATGAAGATGCTGACCATGCAGGGTGTCAAGATACTTGTCGAAGTACGTCAGGAGGTGCTCAGTTTTTGGGTAACAAGTTAGTGAGCTGGCCATCAAAGAAACAAATGAGTACTTCCATATCCTCTACAGAGGCTGAATACATAGCCATGTCATCATGTTGTGCTCAAATCTTATGGATGAGGTCCCAATTATCTGAATATGGCTTTCTATTCAACAAAGTTCCTCACGGTTGTGATAACAAAAGTGCCATAGCTCTCTGGCAACAATGTCCAACACTCAAAGAGCAAAGCACATTGAAATTGGACATCATTTCATCGAGGAACAAGTGGAGAAAGGTGTGGTTGAACTTGTATTTTTGAGGGTGAATATGGCCAGCTATGAGACATCTTCACTAAAGCTCTTCCTAGAGATTGTTTTGAGTTTATCCTCCCACGACTTGGCTTGGAGAGTCTACAACTAGAAACACTCAAACGTCTTCAGGAGGAAGAAGAGGAGTAAAGGTGTTTCTTCATCTATTCTTTGTAAATATTCTTTCAAAAAGAAAAATACAAAAATATAAAACCAACAAAAAGAAAATAGAAAAATATAAAATTTTCAAAAACCCATAAAAATCAGAAAATCTTGAAAAATTCCAAAAATATTGTTTTCTAAAGTCATGTCTTCTAGTTTCGATAACATCTACGGACTTAGAAATGTCATTCAAAATGGCACATGTCTTTAGATGAAGTTCAAACAGAAGTTATAAATATTCTTTTCTAAAATTGTTTCAAAAAAAATGAGATGGAGAAAAATGTTAGCTTAGTGTCATTTCAGACAGTAACCCGGGCTTCAAATAATGGCTTGTAGTTATTTCAGACTGTAACCCGGTTTTAAAAGAAAGGACAGAGCCATGCTAAATCAATTTTTTAAATCTCATGCTCTGATCCTAAAAACAAAAGTTCATCAGGAACATCTGTCGCCAAAAAGGCAAATGTTTCCTCACAAATGTTTTTCCTTCTAAAGATTCTTCTGAAAAACATTTGTCTTCTAATGAAAACAAAATTGCTTTGAAAATAACTTGGACTTAATTTTGAACATCATCTGGACTTATAATTTGTCAAAATCTCTATCACTCAATCAACAACTTAGGTCATTGATTGAGGGGGAGAATGATTTCAAACAATTCAAAAAGGTTATTTTTCAAACAATTGGCACTAAAAGGAGCAAGGTCTATATTCTGTTAATCAAAAAGAACATTTTATCCACAATTGGATCAAGACCAGGCTAAAATTAAGTTTTTCATTTCAAACGGTACACAAGCTGAAAATCTTACATATGGTACCTGAGCATGTCAGATCAATGGAGATTAAAGTTTCAAAATCTGATCCTTATCAGTTAAGTGTTTTAAAAGCAAGTCACATTTCTCCTCAAAAAGCTTTCGAAAATAATTTAAATCGTTTGGGATCACAAATCTCAAAGGGTTTGAAAATTATGATCGGGGGAGAATTTGTGATTTAAATTGGTAATAAACTGATAATTTGATAAGTGGTTTTAGAAATACAATAACACTATTGAGTCTCCTTAGTCTCCAAAATAGGAAACCAAAGTGCATTATTGAGTCTAGAGCTAAGAGATCATCCATAAATCTCACTAGGACACACTATTCTTGAAGGCTTGCTGTTTCACATAATGTGGAAAGTAAGATTATATATTGAGAGTCCTACGCATTATCCTTGTGGTATTTGCCAGAAAATCCGAGTGATATGACAAATATTCACAATGAAGATGGAAATCCTTCTAGAGCCAACATCAAACAAGCTCTTGGAGGGTGATATGTGAGATCTTTCCAAAAGATCAAACTTGTGACAACTGGATAGAAACAATGGGGCGATTCACTCTTGAATCAACCTTGGTCCAGGAAATGGATTGACGGATACCTTTGAAAAACCGGTCATTGTGCTCAATAATTCTTTTCTCTAGCACATCGACTGTGTATTAATGTTTCAAAATAAAAGAGTATTTATGATTGAAACTTGATTTTTCTTCTAAAACCATCGTAGTATTGCAAAACCATTTCTCTTAAGAAATACGCGATTTTTTTTCCAAATCATTTTTCATCAAGCAGTGAATCTCAATTCGCTGGTTCACTCACTCCGTGTTGTCTTCTTTGAGACGTTCCGGTTTGAAGCGGCTTGATTAGCTGCAAACCCGCCAAGGAGATTCTTGAATTCTACGATCCTGGGCGGTATATCTTGATCAACGGGGAACCGTGGTTCTTTATTCAACGAAAGTGATCAAAGACACTTTCGTTGTTTAATGCTAGCTGTTGTTTGCGGAGAACATCGACGGTTCGCGATCGAATTGAGAAGTCAATCCATAACCGCATGCTCACACACCACACTCACGTTTAAAGAAATCATGACAAGTGAACGTCTACACTCTTCTGCTCTGATATCATCATAAGACGTTTTCTTTCACTCTGACACCATCATGCTATGCTTCCGCTACGCTAATGCAAACATCTTGATCCAAAGAAGCTTCTGGAACTCTGATGGAAAGATTTCATGATCCAACAATGTGAGCATGTCGGTCCAACGTCACAAACATCACATGAAGGCAACACAAAGGATGAGTCAAGAGATTTACTGTGTCTGATGATCTCTAAGAAGGCTCAAAGAACAAACAATCCGTGGATCAGTTAAAGACCTCCACTTAAAGTACAAAATATGCAGAATATGAAAAATCAAAGATTACTAGCTACAGAGCAAAGAACTTAATCAAGAATTCAAGAACACACATAATGTAATATCTGTTTGCAATTGAGGTGACCTCCCTTAGGGGAGATTGTTGAGATTTAGAAAATCCAGTAGTTAAAGACTCGGTCACCTCAAGTATATGTATTCATTAGAAAGCTCGTAGTCGTAGTCATTTAATAATATTTAGTAGTTAGTTAAGTAACACCGTGGAGGATGGACGGGTCTTTACCCACTGTATGCTTGATCCACAGCCCGTAGGTGGCGTTTCATGTAAGACACTATAGATACCCTTTGCCTAGCAAGGCAAAGGGTTGGAGTTTCATAATACATTTTTCTTTTTCTCACTAGAAGTTCCCATTTCTCTTCACTTTCTCTCTCTAGACTCAAGTCTCATTCGAACCTATGTATGATTGATTGTGTGTTTGTGAAAACCAATATGTTACATTTGGGTTGAAGCTCTCAATATGTCTGTTCATTTAATCAATTGTTGCCCTTCACTGCCATTGCCAACAAAATCCCTTATACCCGACTTTTTGGCCACAACCCAAATTATAGCCTTTTACGTATATTTGGGTGTTTATGTTACCCTCACTTATATCCTAATCACAAACTTGAAGCTCGCGCCACACCCTCAATTTATTAGGGCCAAGCCTCCAATCATCGTCGATATCATTGTCTTGACTTACAAACCAATAAAATCATTCTTTCTCGCCATGTTACTTTTGATGAAACTGTCTTTCCATATGGTTCATCTCAATAACCGTCAGCACGCACCTACAACATTTTGGATGACTCACTAGATATAATTCCTGCCATCATTCCATCAATTACACAACCAACTATGCTTCAACCTACGCCTGAACCCACAACACCAATTAATCACAGTCTCACTCCATTACTTGAACAACCCAATACGACCCAACATGATGAAGCCCCACAACACACACCAAATCCATCACCACCCTCAACCTCACCAGTCGTAGCCCAACACCAAACACCAATTATTCCAGAACCTGCACACAACCCAAACCCTGTCTCGATTCATCCCATGGTCACACGATATCATGCCAGGACTAATCTTCTTACTAAATGTCTCATCGGCATGTGTCTTCGGTTTCACCATTATCAAAATCCTATCGTGATATGTTTAATGATCCAAATTGGCAAAATGTTATTCGTGATGAATACAGTGCACTTATTAAGAACGTAATTTGGACTCTAGTGCCTCGACCCACGGACACCAACATTTTTTGCTCTATGAGGCTTTTTCACCATAAGTATTTGGCTGATGACACTCTTAGTCTCTACAAGGCTCATCTTGTGGCTAATGATAGTACTCAATTAGAGGGGGTTGCTGTAGATGAGACTTTTAGTCTGGTGGTTAAGCCGGCTACTATTTAGACTGCTATGAGTTTGGCTACTTCTCAACATTGGCCGATTCATCAGCTTGATGTGAAGAATGTATTCTTGCATGGTGATTTATCTGAGACATTTTATTTTGCATCAACCTCCCAAATTTCAAGAATCTAAGCATGTTGATTATGTGTGTTTATTACAACGGTCTCTGTATGGACTCAAGCAGGCCCCTAGATCTTGGTTTCAGTGATATGCATCTTATATTACTCGGGTTAGGTTTTATCATAGTCGTTGTGACTCGTCATTATTTATATACCGACAAGGGATGGATACTGCTTATCTGTTATTATATGTTGATGATATTCTACTTACTGATTCCTCTAAGACTTTGTTATAGCAGATCATTCGTTCATTACATCAGGAGTTTTTCATGACAGATCTTAGTTCTCTTAATTATTTTCTGGGGATTTCTGTTAGCCGTGATTCTACAGGGTTGTTCTTATCTCGATAAATATGCCGTTGAGATTCTTGAGACAGCACATATGGCTAATTGTAATCCCAATCGGAATCCTATTGACACTGAGTTTAAGCTGGGGGATGATGGTGATCTGGTGTCTGATCCTACTTTACATCGGAGTCTTGCAGGTTCTCTTCAGTATCTCACCTTTATTCGCCCAGGTATATCTTATGTCGTTCAGCAGGTTTGCCTTTATACGCATGATCCTTGAGAGCCTCATTTCTCGGCTCTCAAACAAATTTTGTTGTATGTTCGGGGTACCTTAGACTATGAGTTACAGTTGTTTGCTTCTTATACTTCATCATTGGTTCCTTATTCTGATGCGGATTGGGTAGGCTGCCCTACTAAAAGGAGATCGACTTCAGGTTACTGTGTCTTTCTTGGCAATAACCTACTATCTTGGTCCTCTAAGCGTCAACCGACTCTCTCTTCGTTCTAGTGCGGAAGCAGAGTACCGTGGGGTTGCCAATGCTGTTGCTGAGACTTGTTGGTTATGGAATTTACTGCAAGAGCTACACACAGCTTTATCTTCCGCTACGCTTGTCTACTATGATAATGTTAATGTTGTCTACTTATCTTGTAATCAAGTTCAGCATCATCGTACAAAGCACATTGAGATTGACATTCATTTTGTTTGAGACTTGCTTGCTACTGTCCGGTTTGGGTTCTACACGTTCCTTCATGTTATCAGTATGCAGACATTTTCCCATAAGGATTGCCATCCGCTCTGTTTGGGGAATTTCGCACCAGTCTAAGAGTCCGGTGTCCTACTGCTCCTACTAAGGGGGAGTGTTAGCCCGTAATGAGTTTTTTATATTTGTAACGGGCTCAAGCTCGATTCTAGATTACTCTATGTATCCTTATATATTTGTACAATGAATTGATGGAAGGAAATCAATGAAATCAATCATTCATGATCGTTCATACGTAACATTTACACTTACTGCCTCTTCCAAATTTATCATTTATGAAAAATCGTGTCATATCAAACTGATGTAACCTTATAACCTACCGAGTAGTGATATTAATGCCTAAAACAATTTCATTAAGTGTATTCCTTCCTTTTCCCCTTTCTGTCAATGTTGCGAATTCCCAATGAAAAACAATTTCTTGTATCTTCACATCAATCATTTTTTACCCCCATGAAAAAATTTCACTTGTTACACGAATACTTTCCATTCAGTAGTTTTGCATGACTACTATAAATATAGTATACGTAAGTTCAGTACATTCCACACACGCTTGATATGAAAGAAACCAACACTTTCTTAACCTTTACCATCTAGAGACGTTCATCGGAACTCATCGTTCCAGCAAAAGCCATGATTGGAGAACTACTACCTTTATCTAACATCGATGATCAAGAAGGCCTTCGATTCCATATACCAACAATTCATTTTTATCGTGGGGAACCAAAAATGAGAGGAAAGAATCCGGCGAGTGGGATCTGGGAGGCTTTGGCTAAAACGCTTGTGTTTTACTATCCGTTTGTTGGTCGGCTAAACGAAGGTCGAAGGCGGTGATGTGGTGGATTGCATGGAGCGCAGTGTGTTGTTATTAAAGCGACAGTGTTACACTTAAGGAATTTGGGGACGCTCTTCAGCCACCGTTTCCTTGCATGGATGAGCTCCTTTATGATGTTCCTGGCTCTGATGGCCTCATCGATTCCCCTTTAATGTTGATGCAGGTGAAATTATATGGCATACATTCGATTTCTTAAAGATTATATCTTGGTTTCTTATTTTTTAAGAACAAACTTTTTTGGCAAGTACACAAAATATTATGACTATTTTGTTCATAGTAACTTTGAGAAAGAAAACACACCATTCATCAGTCATTATGCAAAGTTCTAAATTTGAGAATGAATATAACTTCAATGTTTTTACATATTACACAATAATCACTGCATGTTTAGTTCAACTGGAAAGTTGGTGCATGTTAATAGGTGACAAGACTCGTGGTGGCCGTCTTTAATTTAAGAATCAACCACACGATGAAGATGCTGGCCGGACTCGTGCAATTCACGATGGCATTGGGTGAAATAGCAAAAGGTGCATCAACGCCATCAAGCGTTACGTGTGTGTGAAGGGGAGTTACTTTGGCGAGAGAGACCAGCAGCGTGACTTGCACTCATCATGAATATGAAGAACTTGTTGATACCAAGGGCGTAGTCACACCACTAGATGACATGGCACATAAGTCCTTTTTCTTTGGCCTTGCCCAAATTGCAGCCATCTTGAGGTTTGTTTACCACAAAAAAATGTACCCGCGTTTGAGGTGTTCGGCTTTCATTTGGCGTTGTCACACCATTTCTCTCGGCCCGACCCTAAAGTAAATCGCATTATCATGTGTATCGTCAATGCCGGAAGAAGTTCAACCCTCCCATCCGGTATGATATTATGATACTTTTGTTACCTATTTGCCATTTCAAACTTTCGAGACCTAATTAACAAACCATTAGGTTACGCTTTAGAGCTTGTAACCAAATCGAAATCTAATGCCACCGAAGAGTACATGAGATCTGTTGCTGACCTAATAGTAACCAAAGAACGACCCCTTTTCACAGTTGTTAGAAGCTATTTCATATCAGATGTGACCCATGCTGGATTTGATGAAGTTGATTTCGGCTGGGGGAAGCCTGTTGGAATTATATAACATGACAATCATATATAAAGCACATAAAACATCAAAGAAACATCGGCGTATAGGAGCGATATAATGAATAATTAATTAACATAAACATAAAGTATCGTGCCTTTTTTATTCTAGCGAACAAAGTCAATTCCACAAAACTAGCAAGTGATGAACCCTAATTAGGGTTTATAGGATTATAAGAATTACCCCTTACCATTATTGTAATTCAATCCAAGATACCAACAAAAGTATGTTAGTACCACGTTCTTTTACACACGTACTAAATCAAATTAAAGTAATGCTAGTTTTAATCACACGAAACAATTTGGTTTTGAAAATTAAGTGGATCGACACCCTTGTGGTGGTGGACGATTGTTTAGAGCAAAACACACACAAAACAATTTTAGGGTTTAGACAATGAGGACAAGAGATAAAAAAAAAAAACTAAGACCCTAGGCCTTGTATTTATACCCAAGATAACTTTGTAACCAAGTTAAGTTTGGGTTGGGTTGGGATTCCCTCTTGGCCGATCGGTGGAGTAATCCCCAAGGGATTTCGGAACCTTCCCAATCTCTATTTTGCAATCTAGTCCTTCCAATTAACATTTAACGATCTTTAGTCCATTACACTTAATTAACTTAACGTCCGTTATATATATATTTCGTGTAATTAATAAATAAATATAACATTTACATTTAATTATTAACTTTAATTCTCATATGTAAAAGTGCAGTGCATCTGTGGTCTCGAGTTCGATCTAACTCCCTCTACTAATACTATATCCATAAAACTAACTTGACCCCACGGATATATCTTAATAGAGTGATCACATGGTTAGCCTCTAGCAACGCCGATGCTTCTAGTACATCTCGAGCAAGGCTCTGGAAAACCTTTTAATGATTTCTCATTATTATTATCCTTTTGTTTCTAATACCATGTTAAATAAAGATATGGAATTAAGTCATTCTTTATTCAACTAATATGTTTCTCGTTTTAAGTGATTGACCAAGATTACCAAATCTTACGAACATATTAGGGGAGATTTTGGAGTGTGACGCTAAACATCTTGTCAACCCCTGAGGGCCCGCGATATTAAATTGAAATAAATTTGAATGAACAAATTCTATCTTGACTCACGAGACTAACCAACAAACTTTGCAACATACGGAAACAACCCTTATGACTACCGATTCGATTATAGCATTAAGTTGCCCCAAATGCACTACATTTATGACACTTATCACGGTATATCAAGTGCGGATAACTATTCACAATTTACTTATAACAATATCCACAAAGTAAATTATGTAGTTGGGATAAGTCCTATATTCAATTCATTGAGTATCATCACGAAATTGGTATGAATTCTTATCAATATACTTTCCATGTATATTCTACATCTCTCATATTTGTCTGGTTTAATGTTATTCCCCATATCACTAATTGACATGACAGTTTAGAATAACTTAGTTACTCATGGATCAAACATGCAAATATAGGACAACAATATTAAAAAAGTAAAGCGATAAACATAATCAAAATTTTATTTCATCAAAATAATAAATGTTTACAATATCATTTATCCAAATACTAATCACAGTTTTGCATGGACACATCCAATTAGCCAAACGAAGTTCAATGCCGTTGGCAAGTCCAATAAGCTTTTCTCTAGGTAAAGCCTTAGTAAAAGGATCAGCTAAGTTGTCATCTGTGTGAACTTTCAATAGATTAATTTCACCTTCGCGAACTTGTTCCCGAACATAGTGATACCTCCGTAGAAATGCGGAGCCCTTCATGACTCCAGGTTTATTGGCAAATATGATTGCAGCAGAATTGTCACAATACATATCAATAGGCGATTCAATTGGAGGCATAACACCAAGCCCCAAAATGAATTTCCTAATCCAAACAGCCTCCATTGTAGCTTCCGAAAAAGCTATGTATTCGGCCTCTGTGCGAGACATCGCAATCGTCTTTCTCTTCTTGCTCTTCAGTCAACGGCTCCTCCATTGATGACAAAGACATAACCCGTCGAGACTTTGTATCATCTTTATCACTTTGCCGGACACATCACATAAACCTGTAACACCAAGCTCAGGTGTCGGATTTCCACCATACACTAAAAACATATCTTTCGTATTTCTAAGATACTTAAGAATATTTAACAGCAGATCAATGAAGTTCACTTAGATTCATTGATATCGACTGGTCATGTTTTGGCGAACGCCACATCGGCCTTGTGCATCTCACGGCATACATGATAGATCCTACTGCGAAGCATAAGGAACTTTCAGCATGCGTGCCACTTAGAGTGTTGAAGAACACATATCGCTACATAAGCCATGCTTTACTTCCATCGACAAATATCCTTTCTTGGAGTTTTGCATACTGAATCTCTTCAATATTTTATCAATGTAAGCGCTTTGACTTAAACCAATTAACCGCTTTGATCTATCTCGGTATATCTTGATTCCCAGAATGTATGCAGCTTCTCCTAAATCCTTCATGGAAAAACATTGTCCCGATATGCCTTAACACTTTGCAAACTTGGAATGTCTTTTCCCATAATTAATAAGTCATCGACATAAAGGATAAGGAAAATTACATCACTCCACTAACTTTGTGATATACACATGGCTCATCAAGATTTTGAATAAATCCATACCTTTTGATTTCTTCATCAAATCTCTTATTCCATTGCCTCGATGCTTGCTTCAATCCATAAATGGAGCTTTGAAGTTTGCATACCGCGGTTTTAAAATTGTGGATTCACGAACCCCTCGGGTTGCTTCATATAGATGTCTTCATCTAA